>OY759270.1:995000-1282434 GCA_963662155.1 Lamellibrachia columna | reverse complement strand
ATCAATAGTGACAGCGACATGTTTGGTTCTCATGCGAGAATAATTCCTCAACTTCACTGTTTCTCACTTGACAAGTGACATATACAGCTGAAAAAAATAACGAGTAGTTACTTCGGAGATCCGACACTTCGGATATCCGACACTTGGATCTGGGATTTTGATCTCTCTTTGTAGCGACGTTGCAAAGAGACAGGGTTTGTTTATTCTGATCGGGACGCCTAGCGTTTTGGTGCAATCTGCCAGCCACACTTTGACAAATGCATTGTACCGACTCTGGTCGCGCTTTTCAGTGTTCCGCGCACTGTCCACAACACGCTCGTGACAAACACCCGAGTGCCCAGAACCAGTAGATGAAATCATTACTCTCAGAATTTGACTTTTTTGCTTTTTAGAATGTGTAGGTTGGCTTTACATAATATGGTTTCAAAGGCACACAGTCCACTTCAAGCTGAATAATAAAAATTACTTTAAAATTAGTGTAACATCCTGGATTTTCTTGACAAGTGTTTTTGTACTTACTGATATAACAACCAAATAATTAACACACAAAAATCCAAATGAAATAATGAAATGCAATTAAAAATGTGATTTTCACTCGGAGGCGCTTAGCGCCTTTTGGAAACAAGCTCTTCATATAATCATATAGTTGCATTTAGGGTACAATTCTATATCTTACATAGCACATAAGCTTGCTTTAAAAGGCCTGCCTGCATACATGGTTATTTAAAACTGATATGCGATCATTAGACAAAAATTTATATGTTGGGAACTTCAGTGTGTAGGGCCCTATATCTACAATTGATTTGCTATGCCGGGATCAGTGGTATACCCCCCGTTTGTTAGACAAAACAACACAATTTCAAGTGCAATAAAAAGTAATTCCACGGGGGCACATGTTAGGTCAGCCCCCGGGGCTGCCATCTTGTGCGCACATTATCCCGGTACATGCGTGATGAAGAAGACGGTTTTAACGGTTTCTTGCTGTTCCTTCGTGCATGTCGAATAAGCGCAATAATCTAAGTCCATATAGCTTTCTCTCAGCATTAAGTCCATATAGCTTTCTCTCAGCATTAAGTCCATATAGCTTTCTCTCAGCAATAGGTCCATATAGCTTTCTCTCAGCATTAAGTCCATATAGCTTTCTCTCAGCATTAAGTCCATATAGCTTTCTCTCAGCATTAAGTCCATATGGCTTTCTCTCAGCATTAATTCCATATAGCTCTCTCTCAGCATTAAGTCCATATAGCTTTCTCTCAGCATTAAGTCCATATGGCTTTCTCTCAGCAATAGGTCCTATAGCTTTCTCTCAGCATTAAGTCCATATAGCTTTCTCTCAGCATTAAGTCCATATAGCTTTCTCTCAGCATTAAGTCCATACAGCTTTCTCTCAGCATTAAGTCCATATAGCTTTCTCTCAGCATTAAGTCCATATAGCTTTCTCTCAGCATTAAGTCCACATAGCTTTCTCTCAGCAATAAGTCCATATGGCTTTCTCTCAGCATTAAGTCCATATAGCTTTCTCTCAGCATTAAGTCCACATAGCTTTCTCTCAGCAATAAGTCCATATAGCTTTCTCTCAGCATTAAGTCCACATAGCTTTCTCTCAGCAATAAGTCCATATGGCTTTCTCTCAGCATTAACATGTTCTCGCAATCACTTAATTTGTTATCTTCGATGTCTGCCGATCTCGTAAGCTCTGAGTAAGTCTACTTTTCTTGTCGGCAAACCTCAAGCGCCTTGTCTCAATATCAATATAATTACGTATACAAAAAGTCATGATGTATCTTAATTGGCATTGCTTTTTATTATTTGTTTTATTATTATCAGTAAGTGTAGTTAACTAGTTAACTTGTCTTACCTATGAAGGCATTAACGAACGCATTCACAAATGCACGTACACACCACGCACGCACAGATGCACGCGATCGCGCACGCATGCATACACACCAGTGTAATGCTTATATCGCCACCTAGTGGATTTGCTAGTAAGCCTACTATGCCCAACGACTGTAGCTACTCCGCTAATTGCGACTTGGGCAAGGTTTCAACATCATTTGTTATGTTCCTTGTCAAAGAATGTCAAATCAACAAACTCTAGATTGCACGTCTTGTTTCTTCTTCCGTCCATCACTTGGAAGTGGAAGCTTCAAATACGTAATCATCATTTGATCCTAATAATTGGTAGCCTGGTGTACAACCATCTTTGAGTAATGTGTGCGTGCTGCATGAGACAGCGATACACACTGGCCTTACATAACAGACGGCAAGGCCGTCAGACATGTTTATTTCCAGAGGGTGGTGATTACGTAATTTCCGCTATGACGTAATTGCACGAGGTTGCAAACAAGTTTAGCAAGATGGCGCCGGGTCTTTCTTTTCCGAGGAATCTAGAGGTGGAAACGATGTAGAACTGGGCCACGTGGTAACAATACGGCCACATTGGGAGATAGGCACATTGGAAGATACCACCGACGGTGGTTGGAACATGTCGAAGATTTAAATCCTCGACGGCAACCGCAGACTCAGGACAGTATAGTACCTTAACCACACTGCCACCACACATAGACCTTAACCACACTGCCACCACACATGGACCTTAACCACACTGCCACCACACATGGACCTTAACCACACTGCCACCACACATGGACCTTAACCACACTGCCACCACACATGGACCTTAACCACACTGCCACCACACATGGACCTTAACCATACATGGACCTTAACCACACGGCCACCACACATAGACCTTAACCACACTGCCACCACACATAGACCTTAACCACACTGCCACCACACATGGACCTTAACCACACTGCCACCACACATGGACCTTAACCACACTGCCACCACACATGGACCTTAACCACACTGCCACCACACATGGACCTTAACCACACTGCCACCACACATGGACCTTAACCATACATGGACCTTAACCACACGGCCACCACACATAGACCTTAACCACACTGCTACCACACATGGACCTTAACCACACTGCCACCACACATAGACCTTAACCACACTGCCACCACACATGGACCTTAACCACACTGCCACCACACATGGACCTTAACCACACTGCCACCACACATGGACCTTAACCACACTGCCACCACACATGGACCTTAACCACACTGCCACCACACATGGACCTTAACCACACTGCCACCACACATGGACCTTAACCACACGGCCATCACACATGGACCTTAACCACACGGCCACCACACATAGACCTTAACCACACTGCCACCACACATATACCTTAACCACACTGCCACCACACATGGACCTTAACCACACTGCCACCACACATGGACCTTAACCACACTGCCACCACACATGGACCTTAACCACACTGCCACCACACATGGACCTTAACCACACTGCCACCACACATGGACCTTAACCACACTGCCATCACACATGGACCTTAACCACACTGCCACCACACATGGACCTTAACCACACTGCCACCACACATGGACCTTAACCACACTGCCACCACACATAGACTTTAACCACACTGCCACCACACATGGACCTTAACCACACTGCCACCACACATGGACCTTAACCACACTGCCACCACACATAGACCTAAGGTGTGCTGTTTGGACGGGTCGTACTTCCCGTCTGTGAAGGGCGAAGGTGTCCGGACAGTAGTAGGAGGTGTGGGGACAGTAGTAGGTGTGGGGACAGTAGTAGGTGGTGTGGGGACAGTAGTAGGTGTGGGGACAGTAGTAGGTGGTGTGGGGACAGTAGTAGGAGGTGTGGGGACAGTAGTAGGAGGTGTGGGACAGTAGTAGGAGGTGTCGGGACAGTAATAGGAGGTGTCGCGACAGTATTAGGAGGTGTCGGGAAAGTATTAGGAGGTGTGGGGACAGTAGTAGGTGGTGTGGGGACAGTAGTAGTAGGTGTCGGGACAGTAGTAGGAGGTGTGGGACAGTAGTAGGAAGTGTCGGGACAGTAATAGGCGGTGTTGGGACAATATTAGGAGGTGTCGGGACAGTAGTAGGTGGTGTGGGGACAGTAGTAGGAGGTGTCGGGACAGTAGTAGTAAGTGTCGGGACAGTACTAAGAGGTGCCGGGACAGTAGTAGGAGGTGTTGGGACAGTAGTAGGAGGTGTGGGGATAGTAGTAGGTGGTGTGGGGACAGTAGTAGTAGGTGTGGGGACAGTACTAAGAGGTGCCGGGACAGTAGTAGGAGGTGTGGGGACAGTAGTAGGAGGTGTGGGGACAGTAGTAGGAGGTGTGGGGACAGTAGTAGGAGGTGTGGGGACAGTAGTAGGAGGTGTCGGGACAGTAGTAGGAGGTGTCGGGACAGTAGTAGTAGGTGTCGGGACAGTAGTAGGAGGTGTGGGGACAGTAGTAGGAGGTGTGGGGACAGTAGTAGGTGTTGGGACAGTAGTAGTAGGTGTGGGGACAGTAGTAGGAGGTGCCGGTACAGTAGTAGGAGGTGTCGGGACAGTAGTAGGAGGTGTCGGGACAGTAGTAGGAGGTGTCGGGACAGTAGTAGGAGGTGCCGGTACAGTAGTAGGAGGTGTCGGGACAGTAGTAGGAGGTGCCGGTACAGTAGTAGGTGGTGTGGGGACAGTAGTAGGAGGTGCCGGTACAGTAGTAGGTGTCGGGACAGTAGTAGGAGGTGTGGGGACAGTAGTAGGAGGTGTCGGGACAGTAGTAGGAGGTGCCGGTACAGTAGTAGGAGGTGTGGGGACAGTAGTAGGAGGTGCCGGTACAGTAGTAGGAGGTGTGGGGACAGTAGTAGGAGGTGCCGGTACAGTAGTAGGAGGTGTCGGGACAGTAGTAGGAGGTGTCGGGACAGTAGTAGGAGGTGCCGGTACAGTAGTAGGAGGTGTCGGGACAGTAGTAGGAGGTGTCGGGACAGTAGTAGGAGGTGTCGGAACAGTAGTAGGAGGTGTCGGGACAGTAGTAGGAGGTGTCGGGACAGTAGTAGGAGGTGCCGGTACAGTAGTAGGAGGTGTCGGGACAGTAGTAGGAGGTGTCGGGACAGTAGTAGGAGGTGTCGGGACAGTAGTAGGAGGTGCCGGTACAGTAGTAGGAGGTGTGGGGACAGTAGTAGGAGGTGTCGGGACAGTAGTAGGAGGTGCCGGTACAGTAGTAGGTGGTGTGGGGACAGTAGTAGGAGGTGCCGGTACAGTAGTAGGAGGTGTCGGGACAGTAGTAGGAGGTGTCGGGACAGTAGTAGGTGTTGGGACAGTAGTAGGAGGTGTGGGGACAGTAGTAGGAGGTGTCGGGACAGTAGTAGGAGGTGTCGGGACAGTAGTAGGTGTCGGGACAGTAGTAGGAGGTGTGGGGACAGTAGGAGGAGGTGTGGGGACAGTAGTAGGAGGTGTCGGGACAGTAGTAGGAGGTGTCGGGACAGTAGTAGGAGGTGTGGGGACGGTGTTAGTTGTGTCAGAAATGGAAACGGCAATGACAGCACGAAAGGACTGCTTTCTTTTATCTGTCCGAACTGTCTTGTGTGACTGAATGATACATTTGTGTTAGGTCTACCTGTTTATGTAAATTAATCATACAATGCATTTTTTACATTCATGAGAAGTTTCTTTTATTTAATTATTCGTATTTTATAGAATGAGTAAAGACGTCCCCAGTCACGAGGCAAGACGCCCTGGTGGACGCCATAGAAGAGCACTTCTAGCCACATGCATTTGGACTATATATTTAGTTACGATTACATACTGTTAGTGTTGTCAGACAATCGACACTAATGTTTTGGTATTGTATAATAATACCACACGACAATCGTATGACGGCATAAGTAGTCAAAAGTCTAGTTCTAGGCATCTAACCGGGTCTCGGCATCTAACCAATAACTGAGGACATGTCCAGGGGACAATATCTACGTCTGCGTGCCGAGCCACGGGTTTCAGCACCTAACCAATAACTTAGGACATATCCAGGGGACAATCTCTACGTCTGCGTGCCGAGCCACGGGTCTCAGCACCTAACCAATAACTTAGGACATGTCCAGGGGACAATCTCTACGTCTGCGTGCCGAGCCACGGGTCTCAGCACCTAACCAATAACTTAGGACATGTCCAGGGGACAATCTCTACGTCTGCGTGCCGAGCCACGGGTCTCAGCATCTAACCAATAACTTAGGACATGTCCAGGGGACAATATCTACGTCTGCGTGCCGAGCCACGGGTCTCAGCATCTAACCAATAACTTAGGACATGTCCAGGGGACAATATCTACGTCTGCGTGCCGAGCCACGGGTCTCAGCATCTAACCAATAACTTAGGACATGTCCAGGGGACAATATCTACGTCTGCGTGCCGAGCCACGGGTCTCAGCATCTAACCAATAACTTAGGACATGTCCAGGGGACAATATCTACGTCTGCGTGCCGAGCCACGGGTCTCAGCATCTAACCAATAACCGAGGAAATATCCAGGGGACAATCTCTACGTCTGCGTGCCGAGCCACGGGTCTCAGCATCTAACCAATAACTTAGGACATGTCCAGGGGACAATCTCTACGTCTGCGTGCCGAGTCACGGGTCTCAGCATCTAACCAATAACCGAGGAAATGTCCAGGGGACAATCTCTACGTCTGCGTGCCGAGCCACGGGTCTCAGCATCTAACCAATAACTGAGGAAATGTCCAGGGGACAATCTCTACGTCTGCGTGCCGAGCCACGGGTCTCGGTATCGTATTCTTAATTAATCGCTCCAATTTGATTACTTCTGATTTCACCAGTAACGGCTGAGACAAGATGGTCCTAATATACAATATGTGCTCCAACTAATGGTCTCACTTGGACATTAGTTTGCTTGTCGATTCTAAAGCAACATGTCTTATTTTAATTGTACCTTTCACCTGAATTGTTGACTTATTCTACTGACTGCCGCTGTGTTACGAATGCAACGAGTGACTTCGCCCTGCGTTGGAACATGTTCGTTCCGTAAACTTAGTGCAACCACGTGTATTATTCTGATGTTGGACTTTCGAAATTTTAGAATCCTGGTATGAGAATCGCTTACATATACAAGGCGATCAAAATGTTTTCCTTCACAATGCTCCAATAATGCCGCCTTCGCCTTGGCTTCGGCTGTGACATTCGCCGACTCGTCACTTCTTCCGCTAGTGTTTGCCAAGAGAGTCTTCCTCGGTCTTTATCAACATGTCGTCATCGATGCCTCTCTCACTTCTTGTCGAACCCGATTTCTTCTTAGTTACTTCGGTGTCGCTACAACTGACAGTGTAGCCTCGAGTACGCTACTCCAGCTGTGTTCATTCTGTATGTCGCCCTCCTCAGGGGCAGTAGGGCTGTCGTTGGAGGCAGCGCTATGCGCGGTGATCCAGCTATGGACGCTACTCCTGAGGGATTGTGCCGTGACAAGTAAAGATTTGGCAACTGACGTGTCCTGGTTTATTCCGCCCTCGTCGCCGGCCAGTATTGACAGCAGGTCGTCATGATCCTCCACCATGCGATGACAGCAGGTCGTCATGATCCTCCACCATGCGATGACAGCAGGTCGTCATGATCCTCCACCATGCGGTGACAGCAGGTCGTCATGATCCTCCACCATGCGGTGACAGCAGGTCGTCATGATCCTCCACCATGCGATGACAGCAGGTCGTCATGATCCTCCACCATGCGGTGACAGCAGGTCGTCATGATCCTCCACCATGCGGTGACAGCAGGTCGTCATGATCCTACACCATGCGATGACAGCAGGTCGTCATGATCCTCCACCATGCGGTGACAGCAGGTCGTCATGATCCTCCACCATGCGATTACAGCAGGTCGTCATGATCCTCCACCATGCGTTGACAGCAGGTCGTCATGATCCTCCACCATGCGATGACAGCAGGTCGTCATGATCCTCCACCATGCGATGACAGCAGGTCGTCATGATCCTCCACCATGCGATGACAGCAGGTCGTCATGATCCTCCACCATGCGATGACAGCAGGTCGTCATGATCCTCCACCATGCGGTGACAGCAGGTCGTCATGATCCTCCACCATGCGGTGACAGCAGGTCGTCATGATCCTCCACCATGCGATGACAGCAGGTCGTCATGATCCTCCACCATGCGATGATAGCGGTCGTCGTGGTACTCGGCGCGCCGTCTGGTGATCAGCAGGAACAGTGCGATGCACAAGACACCGAAGAGCAGCCAGGTGGCGAGGGTGATGAGGACGAGGCTCACGAAGACAGGAGGCACGTTCTCTGGCGTCGTTGTTGCTAAAGTCGTTATTGTTGAAGTTGTTGTTACTGCTGCTGGAGTCGTAGAAGGGTTCGTGGCAGCCATGTTGCCTGTAACACTCATTGTCAGGTTACTTTGAATCACCTGGGCAGGCGTCGTCGTGTTACTTTGAGTTGCAATAGTGTTGGTCATATTCATCGTGATCACTTGTTGGGGCACAGTGATAGATTGTCCCTCAAGTTGACGGTTGATGTGTCCTTCACGCCTCCTGTCGATAATCGCCGTTGCCGTGAGTATGCCGTCCGTCGGTACCGCCCCGAGGATTTCAATCACTTCCCCGCTCGGTCGAGAACTCTCCGTTAATGGCGTCTCGTCGCACGTGTCTCCCGCGTAGTTCTGCGTGCCTGTGCAGCAGGCCGCGTCCTCACGCGCTGAGTACTCGCACGAGCCGCCATGGTTACACGGGTTCACACACGCCCGAGACGCTGCGCCGTAGTTGACCGGGCGGAACTTCATCTCGGTGAATCGTAGTGGCGTCGCGTTGCGGAAACTGTTGAAGGCAACGATGTGGAGGTCCATGTCGTCGCCGCGGTCGGCTCCTCTCGGGAACACGCCGTTTAGATACATGCCGTAGCACGAATTGAACCACCAGCCGCCGCCATTCCGGTACAAGGTCGAGGCGCAGAACAACGGGTCGTTATTGTCGTGGTCCCTGGTGGAAAACATGCTGTCCTTGCTGAGCAGCAGGTCATCGGTGTCGACGTTCGTCAGCGCCACGGAGTCTGCGTCGTAGTGTGTAGTCGTTCGCCTCGTCGCCCACCCCGAAGCCGTCGACGTCGATGCGGACGGAGGCGCCGTCGAAGGCTATCCCGTCGACCTGCAGGTGTTGGGGACGCGCGCTCGTCAAGCGGTGCGCGTGCTCGTTGCCTAGCCACAGCTCGGAGCGCGCGCCACGTTGACCGAAGCCGCGTCTGTAGCTGTCCCAGTCGCGCGCGAAGTCGACGCGTCCGTCCAGCTGAAGCACCGTCCAGCCGCCGCCGTCCACGTCGGCGTCGCACGACACCACCAGCGGGTCTCCGTCGCCGCCCGGGTACACCCGGACCTCCTGTCTTCAGGCCCGACTGGAAGCACTGTAGGTCGGCGCACGACGTCGGCCCTTCAGTTTGGCAACAACTTTCACTACATACCGCGACACAAGAAGTGCAAACAGTGTAATTCCGACTCGACTTGACCGGCGTCACGTCGATGTCACCGAGTGGATGAATGTATAGTTTGCCATATGAACTGCTCGCGTCGCCGAAAAAACATAACATGGACAAAGCCAACTAACAAATGAAAACACACGCTGCTTGGATTGACCATCAAAGATACTACTACGCTGACGTCACAGCATTAATTGCAACGTCATTACGCTTCCGAAAAAATTCCGACATAATTGTCTGTCCAACCCGTCCAATAATGGACCCGCCCTTTCAGTCTGTTTTCTACTGTACTCTAGGGTTCTAAAAATACATCATACTAGTCATTCTTCGCATTTGACCACTCTCTCTCTTACCCTCAGTCAGTCCTTAGTTGTTTCGGGTTTTTCTTTGGTTTGTGTCGTGAACCTAATCCTACTTCTCTGACGTTACTCGCAGCACACGTAAAAGGTGTGTGCTGTAGTGTCGTCTCCTACTGTCACATCTCTGACGTTACTCGCAGCACACGTAAAGGTGTGTGCTGTAGTGTCGTCTCCTACTGTCACATCTCTGACGTTACTCGCAGCACACGTAAAGGTGTGTGCTGTAGTGTCGTCTCCTACTGTCACATCTCTGACGTTACTCGCAGCACACGTAAAGGTGTGTGCTGTAGTGTCGTCTCCTACTGTCACATCTCTGACGTTACTCGCAGCACACGTAAAGGTGTGTGCTGTAGTGTCGTCTCCTACTGTCACATCTCTGACGTTACTCGCAGCACACGTAAAGGTGTGTGCTGTAGTGTCGTCTCCTACTGTCACATCTCTGACGTTACTCGCAGCACACGTAAAGGTGTGTGCTGTAGTGTCGTCTCCTACTGTCACATCTCTGACGTTACTCGCAGCACACGTAAAGGTGTGTGCTGTAGTGTCGTCTCCTACTGTCACATCTCTGACGTTACTCGCAGCACACGTAAAGGTGTGTGCTGTAGTGTCGTCTCCTACTGTCACATCTCTGACGTTACTCGCAGCACACGTAAAGGTGTGTGCTGTAGTGTCGTCTCCTACTGTCACATCTCTGACGTTACTCGCAGCACACGTAAAGGTGTGTGCTGTAGTGTCGTCTCCTACTGTCACATCTCTGACGTTACTCGCAGCACACGTAAAGGTGTGTGCTGTAGTGTCGTCTCCTACTGTCACATCTCTGACGTTACTCGCAGCACACGTAAAGGTGTGTGCTGTAGTGTCGTCTCCTACTGTCACATCTCTGACGTTACTCGCAGCACACGTAAAGGTGTGTGCTGTAGTGTCGTCTCCTACTGTCACATCTCTGAAGTTACTCGCAGCACACGTAAAGGTGTGTGCTGTAGTGTCGTCTCCTACTGTCACATCTCTGACGTTACTCGCAGCACACGTAAAGGTGTGTGCTGTAGTGTCGTCTCCTACTGTCACATCTCTGACGTTACTCGCAGCACACGTAAAGGTGTGTGCTGTAGTGTCGTCTCCTACTGTCACATCTCTGACGTTACTCGCAGCACACGTAAAGGTGTGTGCTGTAGTGTCGTCTCCTACTGTCACATCTCTGACGTTACTCGCAGCACACGTAAAGGTGTGTGCTGTAGTGTCGTCTCCTACTGTCACATCTCTGACGTTACTCGCAGCACACGTAAAGGTGTGTGCTGTAGTGTCGTCTCCTACTGTCACATCTCTGACGTTACTCGCAGCACACGTAAAGGTGTGTGCTGTAGTGTCGTCTCCTACTGTCACATCTCTGACGTTACTCGCAGCACACGTAAAGGTGTGTGCTGTAGTGTCGTCTCCTACTGTCACATCTCTGACGTTACTCGCAGCACACGTAAAGGTGTGTGCTGTAGTGTCGTCTCCTACTGTCACATCGCTGACGTTACTCGCAGCACACGTAAAGGTGTGTGCTGTAGTGTCGTCTCCTACTGTCACATCTCTGACGTTACTCGCAGCACACGTAAAGGTGTGTGCTGTAGTGTCGTCTCCTACTGTCACATCTCTGACGTTACTCGCAGCACACGTAAAGGTGTGTGCTGTAGTGTCGTCTCCTACTGTCACATCTCTGACGTTACTCGCAGCACACGTAAAGGTGTGTGCTGTAGTGTCGTCTCCTACTGTCACATCTCTGACGTTACTCGCAGCACACGGTGTGTGCTGTAGTGTCGTCTGCTACTGTCCAGCCCAGCGGTGACGCAGCACACGTAAAGGTGTGTGTTGTAGTGTCGTCTCCTACTGTCCAGCCCAGCGGTGACGCAGCACACGTAAAGGTGTGTGTTGTAGTGTCGTCTCCTACTGTCACATCTCTGACGTTACTCGCAGCACACGGTGTGTGCTGTAGTGTCGTCTCCTACTGTCCAGCCCAGCGGTGACGCAGCACACGTAAAGGTGTGTGTTGTAGTGTCGTCTCCTACTGTCACATCTCTGACGTTACTCGCAGCACACGTAAAGGTGTGTGCTGTAGTGTCGTCTCCTACTGTCACATCTCTGACGTTACTCGCAGCACACGTAAAGGTGTGTGTTGTAGTGTCGTCTCCTACTGTCACATCTCTGACGTTACTCGCAGCACACGTAAAGGTGTGTGCTGTAGTGTCGTCTCCTACTGTCACATCTCTGACGTTACTCGCAGCACACGTAAAGGTGTGTGCTGTAGTGTCGTCTCCTACTGTCACATCTCTGACGTTACTCGCAGCACACGTAAAGGTCTGTGCTGTAGTGTCGTCTCCTACTGTCACATCTCTGACGTTACTCGCAGCACACGTAAAGGTGTGTGTTGTAGTGTCGTCTCCTACTGCCCAGCCCAGCGGTGAAGTAGCAAGCACTGCTTCAACACTTGGTATGATTGTTCTCCGCAGAACCCAAGAACTGGGTACGATAGCCTCCAATGATATGCCCAAGAGTTGACGCAGGTGTCGTGTCTACACGAAGGTAAGCTATTTGATGTGCCAGCGATAGAGTGATAGCCTCCAATGATATGCCCAAGAGTTGACGCAGGTGTCGTGTCTACACGAAGGTAAGCTATTTGATGTGCCAGCGATAGAGTGATAGCCTCCAATGATATGCCCAAGAGTTGACGCAGGTGTCGTGTCTACACGAAGGTAAGCTATTTGATGTGCCAGCGATAGAGTGATAGCCTCCAATGATATGCCCAAGAGTTGACGCAGGTGTCGTGTCTACACGAAGGTAAGCTATTTGATGTGCCAGCGATAGAGTGATAGCCTCCAATGATATGCCCAAGAGTTGACGCAGGTGTCGTGTCTACACGAAGGTAAGCTAGTTGATGTGCCAGCGATAGAGTGATAGCCTCCAATGATATGCCCAAGAGTTGACGCAGGTGTCGTGTCTACACGAAGGTAAGCTAGTTGATGTGCCAGCGATAGAGTGATAGCCTCCAATGATATGCCCAAGAGTTGACGCAGGTGTCGTGTCTACACGAAGGTAAGCTATTTGATGTGCCAGCGATAGAGTGATAGCCTCCAATGATATGCCCAAGAGTTGACGCAGGTGTCGTGTCTACACGAAGGTAAGCTATTTGATGTGCCAGCGATAGAGTGATAGCCTCCAATGATATGCCCAAGAGTTGACGCAGGTGTCGTATCTACACGAAGGTAAGCTATTTGATGTGCCAGCGATAGAGTGATAGCCTCCAATGATATGCCCAAGAGTTGACGCAGGTGTCGTGTCTACACGAAGGTAAGCTATTTGATGTGCCAGCGATAGAGTGATAGCCTCCAATGATATGCCCAAGAGTTGACGCAGGTGTCGTGTCTACACGAAGGTAAGCTATTTGATGTGCCAGCGATAGAGTGATAGCCTCCAATGATATGCCCAAGAGTTTACGCAGGTGTCGTGTCTACACGAAGGTAAGCTATTTGATGTGCCAGCGATAGAGTGATAGCCTCCAATGATATGCCCAAGAGTTGACACAGGTGTCGTGTCTACACGAATCTAAGCTATTTGATGTGCCAGCGATAGAGTGATAGCCTCCAATGACATGCCCAAGAGTTGACACAGGTGTCGTGTCTACACGAAGGTAAGCTATTTGATGTGCCAGCGATAGAGTGATAGCCTCCAATGACATGCCCAAGAGTTGACGCAGGTGTCGTGTCTACACGAAGGTAAGCTATTTGATGTGCCAGCGATAGAGTGATAGCCTCCAATGATATGCCCAAGAGTTGACACAGGTGTCGTGTCTACACAAAGGTAAGCTAGTTGATGTGCCAGCGATAGAGTGATAGCCTCCAATGATATGCCCAAGAGTTGACGCAGGTGTCGTGTCTACACGAAGGTAAGCTATTTGATGTGCCAGCGATAGAGTGTGTACTGTTCAGTAGCGTAGAGGAGGAAGACAACACGATGGAATGCTAGACTTTGAACTTGGATGCTGATTTAATGCCCGGTTGTGACCAGACTCGTTCCTGTATACAGCTAAACGCTTTGGCAGCTGTCTGTACCCGGTTGGTAATTTAAGTATGGATCGTTTTGTCCCAGGTGACGTTGCTACCCAGAGAAGGTGGTGTCACGTGTAAACAGCAGAGATACTGGGCAGAGCTAATCGAGATTATTCACGCATCAGCTGGTAACAGTCTGCACGTATCTGTGTACCACACACATGAAATACGCAACGAGTCGTTTCAACAACATGAATCTCATTTTATTTTCCAGTGTTCTGGCACCTACGTACGATGTTAATCAAAAACATTATTTAAAGTATTCCTGTAAAGTCAGTCCAATGACAGATCAGCGACCGGCTGATGGTGATTATGTGCCACCAACATTACAGCTCTGAAAATAATCCATCAACAGTCACTGTACTTACAAGCAAAGCTCTGAGCTTAGATACCAAATAAGTGCTTCAGAAATTTACAACCAATACGCACTGAGCAAAATATGTTCCTAACAATAAGAACCAGCTTAATGATCTCACACGAAATTGTTCACTTAACTCTTACAAAACTGGTTTGTTTGTCAGGTAACCCTATAAGCCAAACAAGAGTTTATTGTAACATGGCAAGTGAAAGCATCCACTACAGGAATAGCCATCTTCAACATAATGCAACTTGGAGAATACGTCAGAACACATTCTGTTCCTTGCATGATTTAACAATATCAAAATACAACTGCACTTCATATATTTCTGCACCGAAATTGGAACATATATCATAATTATCAGTCTGGCATCAATGACTTTCAATAGATATCATAATCATCAGTCTGACATCAATGACTTTCAACTGACAGTCTGCCAATGGGTGACTGTCCACATGACACAGTAGAACCTACAACTACAGCTACTGTCTGGCCTTCTCAAACCTTTGGCCAATGTCCTTCCAGTTGGCCACGTTCCAGATGGCCTTCACATAGTCCGGACGCACATTCTTGTATTGCAGGTAGTAGGCGTGCTCCCAGACGTCGATGCCAAACAGTGGAACAAGACCTGCACAAACAAGACACAATCTTCACACTCGCCAGTTAAAGATTGATACAACAAAAAAAGAACTATGACTAGACATGAGATAGGCAGTGGACCATGGTAATCATAATTAGCATACTAAAACAGCCCATATTATTGTTTTTCACAAATCGATAATTAACTTTGAAGTTACTGTGGAGGGGGCGTGGCAGGAAGTCGGGGATTGGTTCTGAACATTTGTTGGCCTCAAAAATAGGTGGGAGTGGATTCTCAAAAATGGTGGGAAGTTGGCCAAAAAACAGGTGGGATATGGATGGTTGGCCCCAAAAACAGGTGGGAGACTGCCATACCCTCTCACTATACTTACAGTAAAATTCCTAATTTTTCTCCATGATGCAACTTTAAATATGCCATTAAGTAACTTCATTCATGTTTTCATTGTGGTTTAGCACCACCTAAAAAAGTCAGCACCACCTCCCAAAAAAAGGCAGAAGAATTGAACAATTATGATGATTCCAGTAAGCAATTCCAATTCCACCAAAAACAATTCCAATTCTATGCTGCTTTCACATCAACCAATTCTGAATACAATTCTGGTCTGACCAAAATTATGGAACTTTGTATCAAAATAGAAAGCCAAATCATATCTAACAGAGCAGTATGTTTAAATGTGTACCACATACAAGACGGTTTCCTGTAATTCACAAGTTGTATTAACCACCACACAAAACTGTTGACATCTAGTCAACCACACAATAATTGTTGTTATATAACTAGAAGCAAACATTCAGCTTAGAGATGTGTTATGATGACAGTCACCTGTGGTGGCCTCTAGTGGGTCTTGGTTGGGGCACGCGACGACCTGCAGTCTGCTGGTGGCCTTGTTGTATCCCAGCCAGCCCCAGCCCGAGCCCTGCACACCCACCGACGCCATGCTCAACTTGGTCTGCATGTCAGCCAGGCTCCCAAAGTCACGGTTGATCGCATTCAACAGATCACCTGTACACAAAAAGCAAAGTCACGGTTGATCGCATTCAACAGATCACTTGTATACAAAGGGCAAAGTCATGGTTGAATCAATTCCATAGATTTCCTTTTGTGGAATAATTGCTTATTGTGAATTAATGTTTGTAAAATATTATATAGTAAACTAAAAAAAATATATTGATCATACAAACAAGAATTCCAAGAAAAAAAAGAATGGTATGGTATAATTTAATATGTATATTAGTATTTATTACCGAGCATATAGTGCATGGTGATGATACCATCATTCAAGGCTGCCTTTTCTTACGCAATCTAAAGTTTCATATAATATGAATTGTTTAAATTCACATATCACAATTTAATATGCCCTACGTTCATGTGAAACAATAAACAAGAAGGTCAACTGTGGTCTTACCCCTACAGCAAGACAATCTCAACACATACCTGATGGCTCTCCTAGTACAACAAGACAATCTCAACACATACCTGATGGCTCTCCTAGTACAACAAGACAATATCAACACATACCTGGTGGCTCTCCTAGTAGAGTCAAACAATTAACACATACCAGACGGCTCCCCTAATATAGCAAGGCAATCTCAACACTTACCTGACAGCTCCCCTAGTATAGTCCGACAATCAGCACATACCTGACGGCTCCCCCAGTATAGTAAGAAAATCAACACATATTTGACCACTCCCTAGAACAGCCAATCACCACATATTTGACCACTCCCTAGAACAGCCAATCACCACAAACCTGATGGCTCCCCTAGTACAGTCAGACAGTCAACACATACCTGACAGCTCCCCTAGTACAGCAAGACAATCTCAACACATATTTGACAACTCCCCTAGAACAGCCAATCATCACATACCTAACGGCTCCCCTAGTACAGTCAGACAATCAACACATAGCTGATGGCTCCCCCAGTACAGTCAGACAATCAACACATACTTGATGGCTCCCCTAGTACAGTTAGACAATCAACACATACTTGATGGCTCCCCCAGTACAGTTAGACAGTCAACACATACTTGATGGCTCCCCTAGTACAGTCAGACAATCAACACATACTTGATGGCTCCCCTAGTACAGTTAGACAATCAACACATAGCTGATGGCTCCCCCAGTACAGTTAGACAATCAACACATACTTGATGGCTCCCCTAGTACAGTTAGACAGTCAACACATACTTGATGGCTCCCCTAGTACAGTTAGACAGTCAACACATACCTGATGGCTCCCCTAGTACAGTCAGACAATCAACACATACTTGATGGCTCCCCTAGTACAGTTAGACAGTCTACACATACCTAACGGCTCCCCTAGTAGTCGGACAATCAACACATACTTGATGGCTCCCCTAGTACAGTTAGACAGTCAACACATACTTGATGGCTCCCCTAGTACAGTTAGACAGTCAACACATACCTAACGGCTCCCCTAGTACAGTCAGACAATCAACACATACTTGATGGCTCCCCTAGTACAGTTAGACAATCAACACATACCTGATGGCTCCCCTAGTACAGTCAGACAATCAACACATACGTGATGGCTCCCCTAGTACAGTCAGACAATCAACACATACTTGATGGCTCCCCTAGTACAGTCAGACAATCAACACATACTTGATGGCTCCCCTAGTACAGTTAGACAGTCAACACATACTTGATGGCTCCCCTAGTACAGTCAGACAATCAACACATACTTGATGGCTCCCCTAGTACAGTCAGACAATCAACACATACTTGATGGCTCCCCTAGTACAGTTAGACAGTCAACACATACTTGATGGCTCCCCTAGTACAGTTAGACAATCAACACATACTTGATGGCTCCCCTAGTACAGTTAGACAATCAACACATAGCTGATGGCTCCCATAGTAAGTCAGACAATCAACACTTATCTGACAGCTCTTCTAGTACAGTCAGACAATCAACCCATACATGACTGCTCCCCTAGCACAATCAGACAATCAACACTTACCTGACAGCTCCCCTAATACAGTCAGAAAATCAACACATATTTGACCACTCCCAAGAACAGCCAATCACCACATACCTGATGACTCCCCTAGAACAATCAATCAACACATACCTGATGGCTCCCCTAATACAGCCAGACATTCAACACACACCTGATGACTCCCCTAGTACAGTCAGACAAACAATACACACCTGAGGGTTCCCCTAGAACAGTCAATCGACACATACCTGATGGCTCCCCTAGTACAGTCAGACAATCAACACACACCTGATGGTTCCCCTAGAACAGTCAATCGACACATACCTGATGGCTCCCCTAGTACAGTCAGACAATCAATACACACCTGATGGTTCCCCTAGAACAGTCAATCGACACATACCTGATGGCTCCCCTAGTACAGTCAGACAATCAACACATACCTGATGGCTCCCCTAGTACAGTCAGACAATCAATACACACCTGATGGTTCCCCTAGAACAGTCAATCAACACATACCTGATGGCCCCCCTAGTACAGTCAGACAATCAACACAGCTGTCGGCTCCCCTAGTACAGTCAGACAATCAACACAGCTGATGGCTCCCCTAGTACAGTCAGACAATCAACACACACCTGATGGCTCCCCTAGTACAGTCAGACAATCAATACACACCTGATGGTTCCCCATAGAACAGTCAATCGACACATACCTGATGGCTCCCCTAGTACAGTCAGACAATCAATACACACCTGATGGTTCCCCTAGAACAGTCAATCAACACATACCTGATGGCTTCCCTAGTACAGTCAGACAATCAACACAGCTGATGGCTCCCCTAGTACAGTCAGACAATCAACACAGCTGATGGCTCCCCTAGTACAGTCAGACAATCAACACAGCTGACGGCTCCTCTAGTACAGTCAGACAATCAACACATACCTGATGGCTCCCCTAGTACAGTCAGACAATCAACACATACCTGATGGCTCCCCTAGTACAGTCAGACAATCAACACAGCTGACGGCTCCCCTAGTACAGTCAGACAATCAACACAGCTGACGGCTCCCCTAGTACAGTCAAACAATCAACATATACCTGATGGCTCCCCTAGTACAGTCAGACAATCAACACATACCTGATGGCTCCCCTAGTACAGTCAGACAATCAACACGTACCTGATGGCTCCCCTAGTACAGTCAGACAATCAACACATACCTGATGGCTCCCCTAGTACAGTCAGACAATCAACACATACATGATGGCTCCCCTAGTACAGTCAGACAATCAACACATACCTGATGGCTCCCCTAGTACAGTCAGACAATCAACACAGCTGACGGCTCCCCTAGTACAGTCAGACAATCAACACATACCTGATGGCTCCCCTAGTACAGTCAGACAATCAACACATACCTGATGGCTCCCCTAGTACAGTCAGACAATCAACACATACCTGATGGCTCCCCTAGTACAGTCAGACAATCAACACATACCTGACAGCTCCCCTAGTACAGACAATCAACACATACTTGACGGCTCCCCTAGTACAGTCACACAATCAACACTTACCTGACAGCTCTCCTACCAGCTCTCCAGACGATATCAACACATACCTGACGGCTCTCCTAGTACACCCAGACAATATCAACACAACACAAGATTTGACTGCTTTCCTAGTACACCCAGACGATCTTAACACATACCTGACGGTTCTCCTAGTAAACCCAGACGATCTTAACACATACCTGACTGCTCTCCTAGTACACCCAGACGATCTTAACACATACCTGACGGTTCTCCAAGTACACCCAGACGATCTCAACACATACCTGACGGTTCTCCCAGTACACCCAGACGATCTTAACACATACCTGACTGCTCTCCTAGTAAACCCAGACGATCTCAAAACATACCTGATGGTTCTCCTAGTACACCCAGACGATCTCAACACATACCTGATGGCTCCCCGCCGTCCTTTGACAGATTCTGCCAGAAAATGGAGTGGTTGATGTGACCACCTCCGTTGAACCTGAGTGCCGGCTGTAGGGATATCATTGTACTGATGTCTCCTGCAAGTAAACGTTCCCAGCTCAAGCAGGCTCACAGCATTCACTGTTAGTGTGTTTACATGGCAGATTGTTCATGTTTACTGGCTTGTTTGTCCCTAACAGGTTGACTTGATATAGACCACCAAAAAGCAACACTATCAACAAAGCAACACTGGCAAAGACATATATGGGTCATTTTAGGTTTGAGTTTTAAAGGTGCTCATTTCAAATTAATTTCGAGAAAAAACAAACCTACCTACTGTCGACTGCAACATTCTAACTCATTTGTGCAACTTTTGTATGTAGTTTTTTTGTGAAATCATCAGACAAACTATTAATGCTTGTTAAAGCATAAATTGAAGTGAAATTTGAAATGCTGAAAAATAAAGATTTTCTTCCTTGGTGAAAATTCGTAACTTTGTCATGTGATCGGCAAGAGGATGGGGGTCACGCCCGTGATCAGCGTTGACCCACTTACTTACCATTTTGGATATCCACTATTTTGATTCTTAACAGATCTAACAACTAAAGTCACTTCTTTCAATGATTTGAACAAAAATAAACTATTCACATACATATTTGGACACAAATGAATAAGATTTGAGACAGGCTAAATCAGTTGAGGAATCAGGTTTAACAAACTTATATTTCCAAAATTTATGGCTTTGAAAATAGATTCATATGCCACGTTATAATTTTATTAGTTCATACCAAAGTTGCAAAATACCTGTTTCAAATATGTTTAAGTTTAGTAACCAACAATCGGGAATTGCACGTGTATTTGTAGTCGTGTCTACCTTTGGCCTCAGCCTCTGCTAGTTTCTCCTCTGCAATGTTCAGGTTGTTAACGTAGGCAGCGTGATGCTTCGAGTGGTGCAGCTGCATGATCTCGGCTGAGATGAAGGGTTCCAGAGCTCCGTAGTCATATGGCATATCAGGCAGGGTGTGTTTGAGACGGGCAGCCGCCCCACCCAAGGCCGCCGACTTGCACCGAACACAGCTACAACAGATCAACCAGCAAAGTGAGTGGCACAAATGTAATAATAATATATTGTATTTGGTATAGCGCCAGATCCAAAATTGTTTATGGCACTTCACAACATATTAAAATACATAAAATAGTGTAAAATAACAAATAAATGCATTTAAAATACTACTAGTAATAAGAATTAGATAAAATAAATACAGCAATAAAATAGTGTGGAATTGCTAAATAAATAGCTAAATAAATATATTAGCTGCTAGTAATAAAAAAATAAATAAATAATATAGCACAATAATTATAAATTATAACAATTATACTAATAAATAAATGTATGATTAATAATAATAAATAATTTAGTAAAATATTTTTATAGTAATAGTTTAAGTGATAAAAATGTATTGGTAAAATAATGCTAAATATCATGAATAAGATTACTGGAATAGTCATAATTAAATTGCTATGAGTTGAGGACAATGTTCGTCTGCAATATATACGCCAATACGAGATATGAAAGAAATGTGTCTTTAGGCGACATTTGAAGCTGGCGAGGGTGTCACAGGTTTTAATAAAGTTAGGTAACGTGTTCCACAGAGATGCCGCAACCACTGCGAAAGAGCCGCCCCCAGCCTTGGTACGAGTGCGCTTCACTTCCAAATTGTTACTGCTGGCAGAGCGCAGTGCTCTTGCCAGTTGATATGGGCGCACGAGTTCACACACACTGGCGCTTCGCCGTGCATGGCTTTGTATGTAAGTACCAGTATCTTGAAATCGACTCTGCGTGCCATGGGCGGCCAGTGAAGATGTATGTCTAATTAAGTGCACATGATTAAAGGCATTTTTCTGTATAAAATAAATGTACAATAATTAATAGATGAATATTGTCATTTCTGTAGACAACATGCAGGAAAGAGCTGGTGTTCATTTCTGTAGACAACATGCAGATAAGAGTTGGTGTTCATTTCTGTAGACAACACGCAAGAGCTGGTGTTTATATATATATATATTATATATATATATATGTTCATTTCTGTACAGAAATGAACACCAACTCTTATCTGCATGTTATCTACAGAAATGAACACCAACTCTTATATATATATATATCCAATCTACACGGATACTTTACTTACTAATGTTACATCATGTCCTCTAGTTCTACTATCTTTCTTGAGAGAGTAAAAATATTTCTATCAATATTTTCATATCCATTCAATATCTTAAAAAAAACTTCTATTTGAACCCCTCTTAAATGTTATTGTCTCTAAGATTGTTAATCCACTTTATTTTAGGCCTTCTTACGATACAGTCCCCACATTTGTATACAGTATTCTAAATGAGGTCTAACTATTGCTTTATACGGAGATATAATTAGCTTTTTCCTTGTACGTTATATTTCTCCAAATCGATCCAAGAATTTGATTACCCTTTGAAGCTGCAATACAACACTGCTCTGAAACATTCATATCAGCACTTATTGTTACTCCTAAGTCCTTTTCTTTTACAGTAGTACTTAGAACAGTATCTCCCATTTTATAGTTTACAACCAAGTTCCTGTGTCCTGCACGTAGACATTTACATTTCCCAAAATTGAATGACATCTGCCATTTTTCAGACCATTTAATAATAATAATAATGTTTTATTTCAGGCAAGAGCCCATAATATTATAAATACATACAGGTTAAAAAAAACATACATATACACACATGATGAACAATAGAGGTACATGTAGTGAGAAAAATATATATATATATATAAATATACATACATGACGTGTAGTAAAATATATATATAAGATAAGTCAGGATAAAAAAATATATTTGTATAAAAGTACAAACATCATGAATTAAAAGCATACAATTGATCAATCCAATGTTTAATCAATGGACTTCGATAATAAATAAAAGTGTGAAGATAATTCACAAAAAGTATATTGTCGGATTTTTCCAACCGGCATAAAAGGCTAAAAATTGATGAGCGAATACGTTCATTAAAGGATTTAACATAATTAGTAGCGAACATATGGCTTGCACTACAGCGGGGTGACAGGTTGTGTATAATTCTAAAACTGTTGTTATAAGCGACAGTAATACCTTTCAGACTCTGTTTTTTAAAATGACACCAAAGACTTGAGGTGCACATTGAACAATATGAATTAAATAAAGTTGTTTTAATGGAATTGTTGCATAAGTAAAATTTTCTGGTTAAAGCATTTGCCTGAGCATAGATACATCTTTTCTGCCTGGCAATATCGTCATCATCAGTAAGATTATTGTTGATAATATGGCCAAGGTATTTACATTTCTCAGTGTAAGGTAGTGTATGGTTATTGATAACAGGATGAATATTTTTCTTGACCCTAGGTTTGTTATCAATAACCATACAGACAGATTTTTTGGCATTGTACGTTATATCAAACATATTGCCATACTTGGCACAACAATCGATGAGTTTTCTCAACCCCGCAACACTAGGTGAAAAACACAAAGGTCATCGGCATACATCATATGATTCATTATGGTTCCTGCATAAAGACAGCCAATTTGTAATTTGTTCAAATTTACACTTAAGTCATCCATGTAAACGTTAAAAAGATGTGGAGAAAGGATTCCACCCTGCTTAACACCGTTTAAAACGGTAAAAAATTCTGAGAAGCTACAACACCATCTGACAGTGAATTTCTGGGTTCTGTACCAGTAATAAAGAATGCGAACAATAAAAGAAGGACATCCCCGGTCAATTAGTTTGGTGAATAGCTTACTATGATTGACTTTGCCAAAGGCCTTAGAGGCATCTAGCATGGTAACATACATAGATGAGCCATTCGCTATGTAGTGTCGAAAGAGTTCTTTTAATAAAAATATGAGCATTTCAGTTGAGTGATGCTTTTTAAATCCAAATTGGTTTACACATGTAGATAAAAAAGTAGAAACCCTGGATAATATCAAGGATTCAAATAATTTACTAGCAATTGTGGCGAGAGCAATGGGTCGGTAGTTGTTGTTATCAGACAGGTCACCCGCCTTATTTTTAATTATGGGGGCTATGATTGTAATCATCATAGCATCCGGTAAAAAAATGTGAATTAACATGCTACTATATAAAAGTGACATGAGAACATGAAGTTTTTCATTCGCATATTTAAAATGTTCGTTACTTACACTATCATAACCCGGGGCTTTGTCTATAGGCATTGCATGTATTATATCTTGAATTTCCTTAACATTAACAATCATTTGAACATTAAACTGTACATTGCTACAATATTCATTAATCTTCTTGATGTTGACTGGAGAGCCAGGTATAGAGTTAAGTAGGGACTGGTAATGATGAAGCCACATATTCTTTACATTTTCGACACCGGAAGCACCACCAAGATTGCTAGGATTTGGCAACCTGGCGTTATTCATATGTTTTATGTCCTTCCAGAAGTTTTTAAAGTCATTATTACATAGTTTAGAAGCAAGTCTTTCAGCTTTAAGAATTTCAGCATTTTTTTCACATAGTCTTTTGTTGCGTTTAAAATGAGCAAGTCTAATTTTCATTATATCATACAAGGGACCATGACGAGGACTCCCAGCAGACCACCAGAAGAGAAAGGATTCTCTAGCAGCTTGATGGGAGTCTCTGACTAGGTCGTTCCAGCCTAGAACAGTATACTTAGAAGACGTGTTGTTAGCCTTAGTAGGGATTACCTCGGCAGCGTCTTTGAGTGATTTTATAATATCATTGTAAAGATTGCTTAACTAATTTGTCTAGATCGTTTTGTAAATGTTGTTTATCACCATCATTGTTGACCTTTCTAAACACTTTTGTGTAATCCACAAATTTTAGTACGTTGCTTGTTATATTGTCGTCCAATTCATTGATGTATATTAAGAATAATAAAGGTCCTAATACTGATCCTTGTGGTGCCCCACTCAAAACTTATTTCCAGGTTGAAACTTCTCCATCTACTACAACACTTCTTCTGTCAGTCAGCCATTGTTCTATCCAGTCAATTATGCCATCCCTGATACCTTAGGCTTTTAATTTTATTTAAGTAGACATCTTTGATCTGGCACTTTGTCAAAAAAACTTTCTGAAAATCTAAGTGGATAATATTTACTGATGATCCCTCGTCTATTCACTTAGTGATTTCTTCCCAAAAACATAGTATATTTGTTAAGCATGACCTCGCTTTTAGGAATCCATGTTGAGATGGATTTAATAATTTATGCCTAACAAGGAAGTCCACCATATGGTCTTTAATTAACCTTTCTAATAATTGACAAATCACTGATGTTAAACCCTTATGGTCTGTAATTCTCCGACTTATTTCTCGAACCCTTTTTAAATACTGGTATAATGTGTGCTCCTTCTAGTGTTTCCATCAGTAGTCTTGGAGGAATTCCATCCATTCCAGGCAATTTATTGTCCTTCATTGCCTTTATTTTCTTAGCTACCATTTCTGGAGTTACAATTAACTGCAATATATAGTCTGATTTAGCCTCCTCAAATTTAGCATCTAGAACTGGTAATGAACTAATATCCTCTGTTGTAAACATTGAACGGAAGTAACCATTTTAGGTTTTCCGCCATTAAAAAACCTTGAGATTGTATTTCCAGCACTGTCTTCTAGAGGTCCAACATTCTCTTACGTTTTGTCTACTCCTGACATATGCATAAAAACTCTTGCTGTCATTTTTTATGTTACATGCTAATTTTTGCTCATAGCTTCTTTTAGACTGTCTAATTTCCGCTGTAGCTGCATTAAGTGCTTGTAAACCATCCAAATAGTTTGCTTGTACATTATTTTTCTAATAGCTTCTTTTGAAGTGTTTCTTTCTAGTCCGTTTTCCATGTTTTTCAAGAGAACAAACTGATCAATGATACTTTCAGTTTCATATTTTAGAATGTTCCAACATTGCGGTCTTATTCTTCAGCATGTTATTCCAATCTAGCTTTGCTAAGTATTTTCTCATATCTTTATATTTACCTTTGTGGAAGTTTCTCCTGTACATTTTTATGTTTACCTTCTGATTTTACTTTTATGTCAAAATGTATTTATAATCACTGTTATCCAATGGTTCATGTATTTCGACACTATCCACCAATTCATTTAGTGAAGACAACACTATATCTAATACATTCTCTCCCCTGGTTGGTTCCAGCACATGCTGAGTAAGGAAGCTATCCTGAATTAAAAATAGAAACACCCCTTGTACTCTCTAGAGATGTACACTGTAGGCCAGGGCCAGGCAGTATTGGTACAATGTTTGCAAACATCTACATAAAAGAGGAAGCCATGACCCATACATTTGCAGGAAGTGCTGCACATTTGCAGACTTCACTATCACTGCTTGTTATAAGCTAAGACTTCACTATCACTGCCTGTTACAAGCTAAGACTTCACTATCACTGCCTGTTACAAGCTAAGACTTCACTATCACTGCCTATTACAAGCTAAGACTTCACTATCACTGCCTATTACAAGCTAAGACTTCACCATCACTGCCTGTTACAAGCTAAGACTTCACTATCACTGCCTATTACAAGCTAAGACTTCACTATCACTGCCTGTTACAAGCTAAGACTTCACTATCACTGCCTGTTACAAGCTAAGACTTCACTATCACTGCCTGTTACAAGCTAAGACTACACTATCACTGCCTATTACAAGCTAAGACTACACTATCACTGCCTATTACAATCTAAGACTACACTATCACTGCCTATTACAAGCTAAGACTACACTATCACTGCCTGTTACAAGCTAAGACTTCACTATCACCGCCTATTACAAGCTAAGACTACACTATCACAGCCTATTACAAGCTAAGACTACACTATCACCGCCTATTACAAGCTAAGACTACACTATCACCGCCTATTACAAGCTAAGACTACACTATCACTGCCTGTTACAAGCTAATACTTCACTATCACTGCATGTTACAAGCTAAGACTACACTATCACTGCCTATTACAAGCTAAGACTACACTATCACTGCCTGTTACAAGCTAAGACTTCACTATCACTGCCTATTACAAGCTAAGACTACACTATCACCGCCTATTACTAGCTAAGACTACACTATCACTGCCTGTTACATAATAAGGCCAATACTACTGAAACTTAATGACACACAAGCTCAAAGGAAAGTGTTAAGCAAAGCAAAACTGCTAAGAAATGCCAGGAGTGAAATGCACAGGAACATGTACCTAGGGTTAATGTTAACCCTAACCCAGACAAAACAATCAAGGAGAGGGAGAAGTACAGAGAGTTACAAAAGGAACTGAGAGGAAAGAAAGGGGTCAGACAGATCTTATGGTTAGAGATGGGAAAATAGTGAAGCGCAGGGATGGAACTAAGGGACAAAATGAGGTGAGGGTGCCCAGAAGAAAGTAAATCAGACTCAAAAAGAGAAGGAGACAGGAGTTCAAGCAACAACTAGAGAAAAAGGAACTGTAGCAACAGCTGGAAAAAAGCATGTGAAAAAAAACTAGTCATGAGCTGTTACCTGAGCAGGGAGAGGCTGGAAGCACTCAGCAAGATGAACAAAAAGAAAGCATAAGCATAGCACAAACAAAGCACATTTTCTTTTCAGTTCTAGGCACAAAGAATTATTTATTTGATTGTTATTACTCTTGAGTGCCGAATAAGCGTCCCTATACGCGTATTTATTTGATGAAAAATACATTTGTACCAGCCTATATTTTCTGATAAACGAGGCAAATTATGCAGGGTATAACTTTTAGGACAGCAATCGCTCTCACTCCCTATTGCTAGCGCTAATCAATCATCCACGGAACGGTTTACCGCTCGCGCTAAAATCACCTGCTCCAACTAGAGCCTGCATGTGGCTCCCTCTGACGGCTAAGTTTTTATCCTTTCGAGTAGTGAATTTAGCGGGATCCCGTGCTTTTGAGAATCCTAGATTTTATTTTTTATTCTGAAGCGTTAGACCGTTAGATTTCCATGATTAGATGAATCGGTCAGAATCCTTAGCTCGCCATGGTATATTATTAGTTAAAACGCCATTATCGTCGCGTAAACCGACCGTAAATGGCCGTAGTGCGCAGCGCCTCAAACCGGGTGCAAGTTGTAACCGGCTGGCGGCGGTTTCCCCTGAAACGGGCTTGCGTATTCACTTCAATAAAACTTTAATGGCCATTTAAAAACGAAAATTCCCCGTTTTTTCGCAGATATAAAACGCGGTTACTATATCTGGGGTGACGCGACGCAAATATGTACAAAGTTTATGCATATTCGGAGGGAAAAAAACGAAATACACGGCGATCCGCGTAGTTTACTTAGGACGCCTTCACGTCAAGTCAAGCAATTTATCCCCCTATAGGCTATACTGTTATTCGGCACTATACTATTATTAAATTTGACCGATTTGCCACCATATACTTTTATTTGGCCTATACGTTTATTTGGCACTCAAGAGTATGCAAATGCACAGAGTTTAAATAATAAAATGGAAGAATGTAGAGAGGTGGTAACAGTACTGAAGCCTAAAGTTATTGGCATTACAGAATCCTGTAGTGAAGGTAAAAGTGAAGGTGATATAAATCTGGAAGGTTTTATTCCATACAGAGATGATCATGGAAGAGGGTCATTCTCTATATTGAGAATGGGTTACAGTCAGCACCATGTACTGAACAAAATACCAAGGATTTTGAGTCGTCCGTATGGAGTATCATCACACTAAACAAGAGGGACACGCTATTAGTACGATGCATATATCAAAGTATGGGCTCAACTGGACAAAATACTAAGTTGCATATTAGTTTAATGAACAAAGCAGTCGAGAAACACGGTATATCTATTCACTTTTTGGAGACTTCAATTTCCCTGAAATTAACTGGAAGAGCTGTTTGCTGAAAGGTAGTGATAACTTACTTCCAGCAATTTTTTTATACTACACAAGATTGATTCCTGAAACATGTTGATTTTAACACAAGATTTAGGGAAGGAAATGTTAGATTTAATTTTCACAAATCTACTGGGGAAAAGCAATCACGTTGATTGCTGTGGACATTCATTACATACTTAGCTATATATACAAGAGTATATGGTGGAAAATGATATGATTACTTGAAAACGAATATGGTAGCAATGAATGCAGCCTTTCATAATGTTAAATGGGAAGAAGAAATGGAAACAAAACGGATAAACGAGAGATGGAAATACTTTAAGTTGAAATTGAGAAGGAAAAAAAAGTGTACTGGAAGATGCCAAACCCTAATGCCCCTTAGCAAACAAAGAGAGTCTGTAGATTGGTAAAGAAACAGATTCAACTTTGGAAAAGGTATATAAAAAACTGGTAGGAACAAAGAGTATAAGAGGCAAAGAAGTAAAAATAGTATTCGGAAAAAAGCACAAAGGAAGCTTTTCCATAGTTATGTAAGACGTAAGCAAAAGGTAAAACCAGTCATACCACATTTAAGAAAAGAGGACGGTGAAACCACAACAAATGACCAGGAAATAGCTGATGTTCTGGGGAAGTTATTTAATCAGTATTTACAACGGAAGATGATGATGATAATATTTTACCAGAATTTGAAAACAGAGTTCCAGAAAATAAGGTTTTAAATAAGATCACTTTTATACAGTTACAGAAGTTAAAAGAAGACAAGGATTGTCGTCCAGATGTTATACATCCAAAGATATTGAAGGATTGTGCTGAAAATTTTGCTAAACCGTTGTTTCTAATATTCACTGAATCTTGTTGTCTAGGTGTGTAGTACCATTAGATTGGAAATTAGAAAACATTTCTCCAATTTATAGGAAAGGATCCCAGTCTAAGGCTAGTAATCATAGACCAGTGAGTTTAACTTGCCTAGCCAGTAAACTGATGGAATCTTGTGTGAAGGATGCAATGTTAAAACATTTATTAGAAAACAAACAATTTAAATACCCCAGACCAACATGGTTTTACAAAGGGTCGTTCTTGTCTAACAAATTTGTTAGAAACTTTTGAAAGTTGGAGAGAAGATGTGGATCAGGGAGATAGTGTTGATGTTATTTTGTTGGATTTTCAAAAAGCATTTAACAAAGTTTAAAAAAAAAGGTTGTTGCAGAAACTATGTGTTTATGGAATATGAGGTAAAGTTTTAGAATGGATAACTTATTTTCTATCAGATAGAAAAATGCAAAATACGATAAGAGGTGCATATTCTGAATGGTTTGATATCATCAGCGATGTTCCGCAAAGATCAGTATTGGGACCTATTCTATTTTTAATTTATGTAAATGATATACCAGAGACAGTAAATAATAATGTAAAAATGTTTGCTGATGACACCAAAACATTCTGAACATTAAAAACATATGACTGTGAAATCTTACAAGCTGATTTAGATAATTTAAGTGAGTGGAGTAATAGATGGTGCCTAACGTTCAACACTAGTAAATGTAAAATGATGCATACATAAGCAGACAATCCAAACTTTGAGTACACATGACAGCAGAAAATAATAATACAGTTTTAACAGAAACAGTTCAAGAGAAGGATCTAGGTGTCTGGATTTCAAATAATTTGAAATGTGAGAAGCAAATTGTTGCAGCTACCCAACAATCTATGGTGGTTTTGCTTTCAGTAGAGAGCATTTATTTATTTTGACAGAGAAATGTTCAACATTGTTTACAATACATATATTAGACCACATCTAAAATATTGCATACTAGCGTGGTCACCTTATTATGCAAGATATTTTATATTAAGAAAGTGCAGCGCAGGGCAACAAAACTGGCCATAGGATTCAAGGAATTTGCAAATGAGGAAAGATTAACACGACTAAAACTATATAAACTAGAAGAACGGAGATTACGAGGAGATTTAATTGAGACTTTTAAGTTAATTGAGGAGAACATAAATTAACCCAGATCAGTTTTTTAACATTAATCTAAATAACCCGAGGCCACAAAAATGTATGAAGCTATGGGCTATGCAGACGCCGATTTTTTAGTCAAAGAGTGGCTGGATGTATGGAATTTATTGCCCGACAATATCTGCAGACTGCACCATCTACTAAATTTTTTTTAATAGGACAGATTAAAAACTGGGTTAAGACATGGGCGAATTACAGTAGTTTTACAAATGCCCATGGCATTACTTGTAAGTGTACATAGTAATGCTCCAGCATGAGCCTGGGTCGGCACTATTCCACTAAATGATTAATCCCATCATTGACATTAGTCATTACATAATAAGCCTATAAGCTAGGGTAATAAGGTCGTTGTGACCCCAGTTTTCTGCAATTGTGGTTTCCTTGTGAAATTAAACGTTTTCGTCTGCTACATTAACTCTATAAACAGTTAGTAACACCTCTTACTTCCTAAGCATCGTTGCAGTTACTGACAACATGATTATGCCTTGCTGTAGAGTTTCGTTAGAAGTGCACAATATTTGCACCGGGCTCGTTGCAGACGTCTAGTCAGTAGCCGGGCAGCGATAGTCGGGCAGCGCTCGCGCGCAGCGCGCACAGCGCAGGGTTCGTAAATATAATTACAGAATTGGTTGCACACAAGCTGACGGTGACATGCATCTAGAAAACAACAAATCAGTAATATTGGACGTCTGTAATATTATGGCTGAATGTTAGATACAACGTAAATGCAATTAATTAATAAATGTGAAAGGTGCAATTTCCCATGATGCTTTTTGTGCGAACTACACATGGCGGCCTCCTTGACGGTGGCGTTCGCTGTTGTTAGAAGTGAATAATTCACCGTTATATTATATTTGTACGTAATTAGTAATAGCAACGAAAAGTTTCGCTGAGTGTTGCACACGGGTAGGTCTAACATAAACCAAAGTATATCGAGGCTTTACGCGATTTCATTGAATTTGTATTTCCTCCAAGTAGATGGAGCTGCCCGCCATTTTGTTTGCTGATCTTCAAATTTCCGACGAATGTTAACGTTTATTAGCTAGGTGAAACGTTCGAACGCCAGGTGGCATAATGCGTTGATTAATCACGGTTGCCATTATATGCATGTAATATATGATTAACAGTAAAATGGCGTGGTTAAGTTATTTTGTTTTTATCGTGACTTCCACGCCTCCGCTTCAAATCGGTAGGTGGGTCTCGAAAGAAAGGGCCAATGCACGTCCTCAGGCTCTGTGTCAAACTACATTCGTAGTAGCTCTAGCCGACCCAAAATGTAAATTCAAGATCAAAGCGACCATTTACGTAAACGTTTTGGCAGTTACATTCATGCATTCCTGGTAATCGTAGGCGTAGCCCAACTACCGTAAGCTAAGTCCCTAACCTCAGCTCAGGCTTATCCCACGTTGAAGCACAGCCCACGTGAATGCGTTTAAGTCTGATGCGTTTTTAATAGTTGCAGAGATTCATTTTTACTGCACGTAAACATTTATCCTTATATTTGTGTAATGCATTTAGCATTAGCTTCATAGTGTAGGTACGTGACAAACTCACCCACCCCGCGGCGGCCGCTTCGGCCTCGAGAACTGTTTCGCCGCAGAGCGCTTCGGGGAAAGGGGTCGACCCCTTTTCTGTAGCGTCATCGGTCTATTTGAGGGATTCCCAAGCAACAACCATACTGATGACATAGTTCACATGTTCCCCTGCTACCTCGTTTTCGAATGGTTAATATCGGAGGGAAACTTTGAAAGTTGTGACATTTTGAAATCATGCGTCATTTTCAGCGTCAATATTCTTCTCGAAGGTAAGGATATGAAACTTTTTAAACTTTATACACATGTTTAATGTATATTTATGTATATATTGGCCAAGTTTGGGAAAAATCTATGGCAGAGAAGTATTTGTTTTTAGCCGCGGTAAAACCGATGTTCGCTCCGAGAAATGTCGATGTTGACAAATTCGAACGATCACCCACTGTTTTATTTTACCATCAAAACCATGTTTAATTATGCAATTAAGGCATCCAGTATTAATGTTATATTATTTTAGCCAGTTATGGATTGTTGGTAACTCATGCAGTAATATGGATTAGTGGATGATTGACGATTTCTGATCGTTCTCAATCGTTGTTGTCGCCAGCCCGGTGATCACGTGACCTGTTTTAGGCGTCCTCATTAGCTATTCAGCAATTGCTTACAAACAAAGACATGTGCATTTAAGCTTGTTTGCTGTTAGATCTATAGAGGTTTCAATGAATTCTGCTACATCAGTTGTTTTTACTTAATGTTTGACTATAACTTAGTGTGAGTATTTAGTATTTGGTTATTTTACTTGATAGTGATTGTTTATTTGATGCAATTAGATAATTTGATTGAGCAGTCCTCATTGACATTGCTTCTGTTTGCTGTTCAGCCTATTTGGAGTTTGGAGCTAACACAAAAGGTTATTCAACACAAAAAGAAGCCATTGTTACTCTAAATTGTAATTGAAACTACTTGTACGTCTTTTATGTGATTGTGGTTTATGTGATGAATACTTAATACACAAGCAGTTAGAGTTAGGTTATTTGAGTGGTGGGTCTGATTATATATTAGAACACATCATATGCTCACTTAAGTATAATATATTGAATCTTGTTTTAGTATCTATAATCTGGATACTATTGCATACTAATTAATACATATTATACATTTTAATTTCAGAAGATGCCTCCAAAAAAGAAACGGAAGGTTCCTGCTGCCAAAGTTGGACTTGCTACGCAGCATTTAACAGACAACTTCGCTACCTTGCCCTGTGCTGATGAAGACATCCTGAATGGTCATGTGTTGTTTGTGTACACTGAACATGACCGTGTGATTTCGCGTACACTCACAGCTTTGAATGATGTTGTTGATGACTGACAATGAATACATGTAGAACAATTATCATTATGTCTAGTTTCTGTTGTTTGTTTACTGAAAATGTCATTGAAATTGTTCAGGTGTCTATGACTAACAATGAATACATGTAAAACAATTGTCATGTTTGCATGTCTGTATGCCTAATTAAGTCGGTTAATTAGTTATTCTTTAAATAATTAATTATGTGGAATTGTTCAAGTGTCTATGACTAACTATGAATATATGTAAAACAATTGTAATGTTTGCATGTCTGTATGTCTAATTAAGTCGGTTAATTAGTTATTCATGAAATAATTAATTATGTGTAATTGTGACATACATTTTACATACTTAATTTTGCTATGTCCAGTTTCTCTACTCCTTAGTAGTGTTTTATTGTATGTATATCATTGAAATATATTAATTATGAATGACATTTTAAAGAAATTTATGAATCCAATAAGTTGGTTAATTAGTGATTCGGGAAGTAATTAATGATGTGTGATTGGAGAAATACTATGGACAGACACATTACTTTCCCATAACCAGTTTGTATGTTATTTTGTGGTGTGATCTCATTGAACATTTCATTAAAATATATGATGTATGAATGAATTTATTAAAAAAATAATTTCATAAAATGATTCGTTTGAGTAATTAATTATTAATCTAAGAACTGAATTGGCATCACAATGTAATGAAAACTACATCATTATAAATAGTTGTCCATGGGAATTATACACTAAAATTTTTATCTTAATAATATTAATATTAAGAAAGTTATGACATTTTGAAGTGCAAAAACTTGATTACTGGTCACACGTTTGCCTATGTTTTACTGTAAAACAAAGGGACGAAATTTAGACATAATTTCCGACATTCAAATTGGCATAACTTTCTTAATATTCACCATAGAACAAATATCTAAACACCATGTTAAAGCTGTTTCCAAGCTCTTTTCTGTGGTATAAGTTTTATTGAGATACAATGTATTCTAAAATAATTGTCACGTACCTACATAGTGGGTGCATATAAACGTGAATTCTTATATAGCACAATACCCAGTCTTTAGGACTGTTCAAGGCACTTTACGCTTCACCCCTCTGGCATGGATGTTCCTTCCACCATCAACTAGACTTGTCTGGAAAGTATTCAGTCTATTCATTGACACGCATCAATCACTGTCAATAGCCAGTTACGAATGCTAGACAACTCGGCCTGGGACAGCTCGGCTCCGATTTTGAGACAACTCGGCCCAGGTGTCGAGACAATGATATGATGGCGACTAGAGATAGGTTAGAGACAACTCGACCCCGCTTAGTTAGAGATAGGTCGGCCCAGTGGTAAATGACCAAACCAATTATACTATAATTGCTGTGTTCATAAATATTATTTTGTTATATGGTTTATGCGTAATAAAAAACTTTTATCGTTGTTGTTGCTAAATATTAACTTTGAATCCAAATGTTATCCCATATATTCTTGAAACACATCACCCATAACCCTGGCAATAATCACCACAATATTGTAGGCCTATGTCATATATTAACGTATATTTGCAGAAGTGATATATATATTATTATTAAATTATTATTAATAAAAATTATATAATTAATAAAGATATAAAATGTTTTGTGGGTGTTTTCGTTTTGACTTTCTAGAGATTATTTAAGGTAATTTTTTTTTATCTTTGTATACAAGTGTATAAATTAATTATAGAGTACCCCATAGTTATAGTACACAGCACTTATATTACCCTAAAATTGTTACATTACCCTGAAATGATAACACTGTCCTTTGATTTGTAATTGGCGTCCTACTCTTGTATTATTGAGCTGATCTTGTAGGTTGGTTGGTTTTGGTTTGTGTGTGTTATGAATAGTTGAAGGCTATGTTAATTTGCATCAGATTGTTTCACGTCGTTTGTCCTTTGATTTGTGTGTGTTAGCAGTGTGCGGAGGCCGTAGTAATTGGCTTGATACTCTTGTATTGTTTCGTTTAACAAGAACAAGAAATATTAACAAGAAATATAACACCTGTTTAAATTCCCCCGTATGATGTGGAAATTGGTTCAGGGTAATGTTCTGTTAAAAATTATTAGTTGTAAGCCAATTCAGTAGTATGCATTTGTTATGCTAAATTCGTAGTGAATCTGAACATGATCCTTATATATTAGTCTACATAATATCTACCAAGTTTCATGCTATAGAGGGTGTTTAATGACATTAGAATTATGCAACCTATTGTGAATGTGCTGTGTCAGTAATCCATTAAATTGTTTTCTTTGTTGTTGAATCGCAGTATGGCTAGACAGGCAGGATCCAAAGTGGCCACATCACAGTATGGCTAGACAGGCAGGATCCAAAGTGGCCACATCACAGTATGGCTAGACAGGCAGGATCCAAAGTGGCCACATAACAGTATGGCTAGACAGGCAGGATCCAAAGTGGCCACATAACAGTATGGCTAGACAGGCAGGATCCAAAGTGGCCACATAACAGTATGGCTAGACAGGCAGGATCCAAAGTGGCCACATAACAGTATGGCTAGACAGGCAGGATCCAAAGTAGCCACATAACAGTATGGCTAGACAGGCAGGATCCAAAGTGGCCACATAACAGTATGGCTAGACAGGCAGGATCCAAAGTGGCCACATAACAGTATGGCTAGACAGGCAGGATCCAAAGTGGCCACATAACAGTATGGCTAGACAGGCAGGATCCAAAGTGGCCACATCACAGTATGGCTAGACAGGCAGGATCCAAAGTGGCCACATCACAGTATGGCTAGACAGGCAGGATCCAAAGTAGCCACATAACAGTATGGCTAGACAGGCAGGATCCAAAGTGGCCACATCACAGTATGGCTAGACAGGCAGGATCCAAAGTGGCCACATAACAGTATGGCTAGACAGGCAGGATCCAAAGTGGCCACATAACAGTATGGCTAGACAGGCAGGATCCAAAGTGGCCACATAACAGTATGGCTAGACAGGCAGGATCCAAAGTGGCCACATAACAGTATGGCTAGACAGGCAGGATCCAAAGTGGCCACATCACAGTATGGCTAGACAGGCAGGATCCAAAGTGGCCACATAACAGTATGGCTAGACAGGCAGGATCCAAAGTGGCCACATCACAGTATGGCTAGACAGGCAGGATCCAAAGTGGCCACATAACAGTATGGCTAGACAGGCAGGATCCAAAGTGGCCACATAACAGTATGGCTAGACAGGCAGGATCCAAAGTGGCCACATCACAGTATGGCTAGACAGGCAGGATCCAAAGTGGCCACATAACAGTATGGCTAGACAGGCAGGATCCAAAGTGGCCACATAACAGTATGGCTAGACAGGCAGGATCCAAAGTGGCCACATAACAGTATGGCTAGACAGGCAGGATCCAAAGTGGCCACATAACAGTATGGCTAGACAGGCAGGATCCAAAGTGGCCACATAACAGTATGGCTAGACAGGCAGGATCCAAAGTGGCCACATCACAGTATGGCTAGACAGGCAGGATCCAAAGTGGCCACATCACAGTATGGCTAGACAGGCAGGATCCAAAGTGGCCACATAACAGTATGGCTAGACAGGCATGATCCAAAGTAGCCACATAACAGTATGTTGATACCTTAGATGTGTTCGGTAGGCAGAGCCACAGGTATTTGGAGAAATTACGAATCGTTGATGTCCGTATGCATTGCCAAATTCAGCCAACAGTTAAGCAAGTTTTCCAGCACTGTCCTATCCAGACATAGTAAATTATTTGATGTTTACTAAGAGTTTCTACTCCATGGGTGAAGGTGTGGAAAAGCTTAGAGGCCTACAATCAGTTGATGTCTGGTTGGATCAACGATGTGGCAGTTTTCGTGGAAAAAGGTGGGAGGACTGTGAAGAAAGATTTGGCGGGTTTGGGAGGAGAGTGGAGAACAACAGTGAGGGATAGAGGGAGTGGTGACATGTGGTGGATACGGTAGTGAAGGGGAAGTTGACACCCAGTATCGATGCCAACTTCAACCGGACTTCAGGGGTAAAGAGGAAAGCAATAACGTAATACGTACGTAATACGTACGTAATGTATAATAAATACTATTTACATGTCATGTGTGTGAACATGTAAGTGTGTGCATATGAATAATATATTGACCTCCTTTATCGCTTTTATTTTTTATAATTAATTCAGATCTTTAGAAATTGGAATGAGCCATATACAATAAAAAGTATTTTCCAGTTTAGAAGTTCATGATTATGTTTAATAGAAGTTCCAATCATACCGCTAGAAAATTACTTGCATAAACTATGGTAAAAAATATGGTAAAAATGAGAATTTCGAGGGGAAAAGCCGGATCATCCCGCGTGCGGAAACCTGTCCCATTACCATAGGCCATAGCTACTCCCACCTTTGGCAGTGCACTGACAGTCGTGTCTAATCACATTCTCACAGCAAATATAAAATGTACATTCACAAAGCCATGCAATAGTTGTCATGTCATAATTAAAAAAAGATATGTGTAGTTATGTAGGTTTGTAATTCAAACTACGGCATGAAAACATTCCACTTCCCCATTATTGCCCACGTTAACACGTTGGTTTGGTAATTTACCACTGGGCCGACCTATCTCTAACTAAGCACCATCATATCATTTATCATTGGGCCAAGCTGTCTCAAACTGGGCCGAGTTGTCCCGGGCCAAGTAGTCCGAGCACCGCCAGTTACTATTGTATACATCTGAGTGTACTGAAGCAGTGTGGTGTGAATAAATTTCTCCAAGTTTCAGAATGTTTGCAAGAGGCCTGGCATTGAACCCCCAATCCTCGGGATTGAGATTTAGACATTCTACCACTGACTATGTTACTTTCCAGAGCTGAGATGCACGTAAATAATGAAACCATTGTTGCATGTTTCCAAAAGTCATGCAGTGTTCAACAGTAGTTTGATGTAGAAATATAGTGATGTAGGTAATAGAGGAAGCTGTTATATATGTGAAAATCAGGAAAAATTACATTTTGAGATAAAGGTACCACATGAAAGACAATTATATGGACTTTCCAACGGTGCCAAAGACAATTATATGGACTTTCCAACGGTGCCAAAGACAATTATAAAGCTGTATTTGTTGCTGATTTATAGTTTGATAAAGAGAAGGTGCCCCAAGTCATTTGATTAAAAACGATTCTGAGAAAATTGGCATTGTTAAGCTGTCGGTATCAACGGTTGCTCAATCGTGGTCTTCCTCATCAATTTCGCCCTCATAAATGATGCTCATTTCACTGTCGCCATCTGAGTTGGCTGACTCGACTAAGTTCCCCAGTCAACAGCAACTAATTAATTGATTAATAAATGTAGATTTGATGTAATAACATGATTTCGTCCTAGTAAATGCATCCCATAATAGATCAGCTTTCCCATGATGCCATTACAACGGGGGTAGATGCGGTGTGTAGTTGATACTATACATCTGAATTGAGCGAAGTTTCCTTGTCTTTGTTCATTAAAATATTCGTAGTTCTATGAAACATATTTAAATCGTTTTATGCCCTTATAATAGGACGACAGCAATCTAGGATAGTTAGTCTAATTCAAAACATCAACACCTAAAAATCGGCCATCGCAGCCGAATTCACCCGTCAGCGAACTTTGTTGTGTAGCATAAGGTCACATATGGAGGGGCAGCATAAGGTCACATATGGAGGGGCAGCATAAGGTCACATATGGAGGGTCAGGAGAAGTTCACATATGGAGGGGCAGGAGAAGTTCACATATGGAGGGGCAGGAGAAGTTCACATATGGAGGGGCAGCATAAGTTCACATATGGAGGGGCAGCATAAGTTCACATATGGAGGGGCAGCATAAGCAGATCTGCATTGACAATTAGGAAGATTTGATTTTAAGTTTGAATTCACATTTCAGGTGCTGAGAATCTGAGATGGCAGACGAAGGCACCCCTCCATCAAAACGAGTGAGTGAATAATTCTTTTAGACTCATTCTAACAGCTGTCATTTACTAGTAGTGAAAAGGTGCAAAATAATGATGTGTTTAATCATTTAATGTTTGAAAGCATTCCATTAGATTTGACTTCTAGAAAAACTTCTAGTCATAAGATTATATGTCTTGTTATAGTCATATTGTAATTTTCCCATGTGTTACTATTTATTACGCAAGGTAACTAACTGTTTACTGATGCTTCTGTTTATGACAGGTGCGTCTGACCAAAGACAATCTCAAAGAAATGTCCCGAGAAGAATTGTTGGAGAAGTAAGCATGTGTTGTTGTAGAAGTAAGCATGTGTTGGAGAAGTAAGCATGTGTTGTAGAAGTAAGCATGTGTTGTTGTAGAAGTAAGCATGTGTTGTTGGAGAAGTAAGCATGTGTTGTTGGAGAAGTAAGCATGTGTTGTTGTAGAAGTAAGCATATGTTGTTGTAGAAGTAAGCATGTGTTGTTGGAGAAGTAAGCATGTGTTGTTGGAGAAGTAAGCATGTGTTGTTGGAGAAGTAAGCATGTGTTGTTGGAGAAGTAAGCATGTGTTGTTGGAGAAGTAAGCATGTGTTGTTGTAGAAGTAAGCATGTGTTGTTGGAGAAGTAAGCATGTGTTGTTGGAGAAGTAAGCATGTGTTGTTGGAGAAGTAAGCATGTGTTGTTGGAGAAGTAAGCATGTGTTGTTGTAGAAGTAAGCATGTGTTGTTGTAGAAGTAAGCATGTGTTGTTGAAGTAAGCATGTGTTGTTGGAGAAGTAAGCATGTGTTGTTGTAGAAGTAAGCATGTGTTGTTGTAGAAGTAAGCATGTGTTGTTGGAGAAGTAAGCATGTGTTGTTGGAGAAGTAAGCATGTGTTGTTGGAGAAGTAAGCATGTGTTGTTGGAGAAGTAAGCATGTGTTGTTGTAGAAGTAAGCATGTGTTGTTGGTGAAGTAAGCATGTGTTGTTGGAGAAGTCAGCATGTGTTGTTGTAGAAGTAAGCATGTGTTGTAGAAGTAAGCATGTGTTGTTGGAGAAGTAAGCATGTGTTGTTGGAGAAGTAAGCATGTGTTGTTGGAGAAGTAAGCATGTGTTGTTGTAGCAAGCATTTTTAAGAGATTCTAGGTGTTGCTGGCACAACAAGCTGCACATTGCCCTAACTGTAAAACACGCTATGGTTTTCTTTCACTATAAGCATTCAATAATTTGCATTATGACTGACAGTTCTTCAACATAAGAGAGATGTTTGTGAATCTCATGTCAACTAAAGATGGTCCATCTGCATAGTTGAAAAAAATAATTATTTTTATTTAAATCAGATGAATTTTTTAAAATCTGGTATATAGATATTTATATAGATGTTTAAATTTGTAAACACTTTCAAACATGTTATATTCAATTCGATTTGGGTTCTTGTCTTAACAGAGGGTACATGATTTTTGCTTATATAAAGACATTAGACAATGTCCACAAGGCCAGGGCTCTGTATACTCTAAGGGTCTCTAACCAGAATACAAACTGGTATAGTATTAAACAACTGAGTCAACATACTGAATTGGTAACAACTAGCACAAGCTATAAGTGGACTTTAACTCAGGGCTTCTGTGTTGAAAAGATACTTCCTCTGGAAGACAAGTTTGTGTGGCTTCACTGCATTCAGAAAGGGAATAGCTCAAACATACACAATGTCATAAAACATTTGACTATCAGGCTATCTGGTGACAATACAGCTACACAAGTGTGCCCACTTTGTGTTTTGTATTAAAAACATACAAAACTTTGTTGATCTCAATGCTTGTAAACAATTATTTGTGTTAAATTTATATAAATCAGTGATTAAAAAACCGGAAGTAAAAAAAAATATAAATCAATGATTATTTTGATTTTTTTGAGCGATTTAAATCAATTATTTAAATCAAACAACCCTGTCCATCTCCATGATATTCATTTAGTGGTTGTATTTTAGACAGTATCCTGTTGGCAATAAGCTACTGTATGTGATATGGACCAGGGTCATTATAATGATATTGATGGTGTTCATTATGCAATGATGATGTAAATAATATATTTTAAATTCACATAATGATAATGACCCACAGTAATGAAAAATAATGATCATTATGCTGTCAGGTTATTTCATTATGTCACCATTTAGGAGGAAATGGCAGATTCCACTAGTTTCTGCACGCTTTATGATCGCCTCGCCCCCCCCCCCCCCCCCCCCGAATCATGGCACTCCATGAGTTTCACCCTAGAGCAGGAGACACTGACAATAAATGACTGTTGAATGGTCCTTTGAAGCCAAACCCAACTGTCCTTTTTTCAGATTTTCAAACATTTCCCCTCATCAGGGGAAATTCTCCCCAGATTTTTTTATTAAATCAAATACAGTCCTTCTATTGCGATGTTTACTTTCTGACCTAACCATAAAAACGACCACCTAGAGCTGCCAAACTTCTCATATATTCACCATACATATTACATATACATGTCACGTGGTCAAACATTACTATTACCTCCATGTAACGATAACCAATTACAAAAACAAAATCATGATTTAAATCACTGCAAAAAATAATTGATTTATGATTTTTTATTTCTGATTTTTTTTAATCACTGATTTATATGAATTTAACACAAATAATTGTTTACAAGCATCGAGATCAACAAAGTTTTGTACGTTTTTTAATACAAAAGCATAATGTGCGCACACTTGTGTAGTTGTATTGTCACCAGATAGCCTGATAGTCAAATATTTTATGACATTGTGTATGTTTGAGCTATTCCCTTTCTGAATGCAGTGAAGCCACACAAACTTCCAGAGGAAGTATCTTTTCAAGTCAGAAGCTGTGAGTTAAAGTCCACTTAGAGCTTGTGCTAGATGTTACCAATTCAATATGTTGACTCAAGTGAGCAGTTTGCAGTCTGGTTGGAGACCCATAGAGTACACAGAGCCCTGGACAGGTGCTAATCCACCCTCTCAGCAAACAATATACTGCTACAGCCAAAGACACACAGCATGCTTTCCTTTCCAATGCCTTGTGGACATTGCCTAATGTCTTTATATAAGCAAAAATCATGTACTCTCTGTTAAGACAAGTACCCATATCGATTTAAATTCAACACATTTGAAAGAGTATAAATATAAACATCTATATAAATGTCTATATATCAGATTTCAAATATTATTAAAAAAAAAATTAAATAAAAAATTTTTTTTTTTTTTTTTTTTAAATCATGATTTCTTTCAACCCTGGCTAGCTATATCTTCTACACCTAGCTCCGCGAAGGTAGACCTGAGATGACAAGTTTTTGTTTATTTTGATCTTTATTTGGAAGTAAGAATAATGTTTGACCACATCATATAAAATTTAGTAGCTCTATGTGGTCGTTTTCATGGTTCGGTCAGAAAGTAAACAAGTTCGAAGTCAAAGGCTACTGGCATCACTAAACTGCTCCGAAAGAGCCGAATTCAAAAATGATTCTGCGGTATCACTTGCTGTTAGCAGTTCAAAATCGTTACATTGGAAAATTTACATCATCATCACTCGCTATAGTAACGCGAGTAAAACTATGCTGAAACATTGCATAGAAATCATTGACTGAATGTAAACCCATATTATCATTGACGTTTGACGTCCCAAAACCATGTCATCGCTCATCTCATTAACCATAGGAGTGACCAGTGATAAATTTTCATGGTGTACACAAGTCAGAGTTATTCATAAGGGTGCTTTTAAAAAATCATAACATTACTAATAATTATCGCACAAATGTGATTGAGGTATAATTTTGTTGCAAAAAAGACTATAATAAAATGATAAAAACTACAGCACATAATCTTATCATGGGAATATTACTTTTTGAATTTCATCAAAAAAAGAAAGCAAACATTTTAATTTTCACCCTGCTACCAGGTAATTACTGAGTGGCTGTATGTCCCTGTGTCCAACTGCGAACATGTAGCCATACATATTAGCTACAGAATAAAACATGTAGCCATACATATTAGCTACAGAATAAAACAAAAATGAATCAAATATGTTGAGAACTTTAATTTTTATGATTTTTTTCGAACACTGGACTAAGCTGATCCAGACAAGCCCATCAGTCCCGCTTCGTTTACTGTGACAATGCGATATTTACCTCCAAAAAGCCTGCAACATTCTAACTGTCTGAACTAGTATAAGAACGTGATTAATGCTGTCATTCAATTGGCTGAAATATCGACGCCGAAACATTAAATAATCTGGCCTAAAGTGAACTGACACAGAAGACGAAGTGAGAAAACAAAATGGCAGGTTAGTAAATAGAAAGCTCAGACGGCCCAGACAACGTGTTTTTAACAATGATGCTCATTCGCTGCATATAGCCCGCTTGCTCATACACATGTATTCGAATAGATCAATCATAGAGCTTTCCAAAGGTATAACATGTAACGTATTTAGATACTATGAATGGAAACGAAAATTTATTCTGTGGAGCGTAGTAAAAGCAGCCAAATATGGACACCAACCATGTGACGCGTTTTGTAAGCTAGATTGTCATTAGCTGTCATTGACTATGCTCATGAATACATATGAATCGGAACGAAGAATGATTCAGCTTTCCAATGATGCCATTTGTTCCTGTGTGAGGTACTGATGATGGAAATGAAAATTGTTCCTACGGAGTGATACCAAAACCAGCCAGAATGCTTTTTGGCTGAGTTCGACCCAGTGGTTACTCCCAGGGTTAACTTCAAATTTTATGCGCGCTTTGCGAGTTAGAGTTAGTTAGATGCATGAAGCATCTCATTTTACCTATAAATACATTTTTCCTTATTTTTTAATTTGTACATACAAGATTAAACTTTGTTTAAGCACCAATGAGCAAATAATTAATGAGCTGTCTATCAAGCAACAGCAGCAGTATGGGATAATGGGACTGCGTTACACCAGCAGACAACTTTCAAAGTTTATTGTTTGTGAGTTTGTGTTAAGCAGTCATGTCTGCTACAAAGTCACACATGCTGCACCATTCTGTTGTCCCTGACATAGAACTGGCCAGTGATGGTAATGATAATGAAAATGGTTATGATGTTTTATTTTAACTCCATAATGACTCCAACCCTGATGTGGGCTGTCCTGTATACAATGACATGACTTAAAGTAATGATGATAATAAACGACCCCATACATAATGACCCAAACCCTGATGTGGGCTGTCCTGTGTACAATGACATGACTTAAAGTAATGATAATGAACAACCCCATAATGACTCCAACCCTGATGTGGGCTGTCCTGTATACAATGACATGACTTAAAGTAATGATAATGAACAACCCCATAATGACTCCAACCCTGATGTGGGCTGTCCTGTGTACAATAACATGACTTAAAGTAATGATAATGAACAACCCCATAATGACTCCAACCATGATGTGGGCTGTCCTGTGTACTATGACATGACTTAAAGTAATGATAATGAACAACCCCATAATGACTCCAACCCTGATGTGGGCTGTCCTGTGTACAAAGACATGACTTAAAGTAATGATAATGAACAACCCCATAATGACTCCAAGCCTGATGTGGGCTGTCCTGTGTACAATGACATGTCTTAAAGTAATGATAATGAACAACCCCATAATGACTCCAACCCTGATGTGGGCTGTCCTGTGTACAATGACATGACTTAAAGTAATGATAATGAACAATCCCATAATGACTCCAAGCCTGATGTGGGCTGTCCTGTGTACAATGACATGTCTTAAAGTAATGATAATGAACAACCCCATAATGACTCCAACCCTGATGTGGGCTGTCCTGTGTACAATGACATGACTTAAAGTAATGATAATGAACAACCCCATAATGACTCCAACCCTGATGTGGGCTGTCCTGTGTACAATGACATGACTTAAAGTAATGATAATGAACAACCCCATAATGACTCCAACCATGATGTGGACTGTCCTGTGTACAATGACATGACTTAAAGTAATGATAATGAACAATCCCATAATGACTTCAACCATGATGGCGTTCAAGCGTATCTATATCTTTCTTACGATATGGTCTCCATGCTTGTATACAGTATTCTAAATGAGGTCTAACTATTGCTTTATAAAGAGGTATAATTAACTTTTTTCCCTTGTATGTTATGTTTCTTCTAATAAATCCAAGAATTTGATTACCCTTTGAAGCTGCAATACCACACTGCTATGAAACTTTCATATCAGCGCTTATTGTAACTCCTAAGTCCTTTTCTTTTAGGACAATAAATGAATGGAACAAATTGTCTACAGATTGTGTAACTTCTAGCAGCGTGAATATGTTTAAAAACAAGGTTGACACATCTCGGGAGGGCAGGTTATAAGTAGATGAACATTGTCCACTTGCCATCTGGGCCTTTGGCTTGGATGGCAAATCTTGTTAAATGATGTGGGCTGTCCTGTGTACAATGACTTTGTTGTTGTAGGTGCCAGGAACAGGAAGCCTACATTGAGGCAATCATGTCCAACAAGCGTGCGTCGGGAACAGGTATACAGTGGCAGACACTCGCAATGTGGCTATGCTTTCTTGTCACAGTTGTAGATGGGAATAGAACAGTTACTGCACACAGATCTGTTAATTACAAGTACTACTTACAGCACAACAGATGGTTATACATGGTCCCATTAAATGTCAATCGAGAATGCTTTCCAATGAGTATTCATTGTAATTTAAGTTTCCGGATAACTGCATGACTTTACTCATGACTGACAATTCTCAGAGGTGATTTAATTTGGATGAGAATCCCCTTGCGATGTATAACCTCGTGTCAAGCAGCACCTTTAAAGTGGCTGGCCCACTACCCTATGTAGGACTAAGAGGCTTATATTTCAGGCTCCTGTGGTAAAAAAAGAGGTTTGTAATTATAAACTGATAATTTCTTTAACCCTTTCATGGCCAAATTAATACCAATTTACACCTGCTGCTGAGTTGTATTGTTTCAATACATTGTCTCCTAAAGAATCCTATTAAATCATGAAATGACATGAACAAATCCTATAATTGGCTCGGGTTGCATGAATGTAAATAAATATTACAATTTTCATCCGATAAAAAAATTTGCACAGTAGTTGAATAGCAAAACAAATTAGAGTTCTGTGAATTTACTTACAAAATATGTTTTGCTAAAGTTTGAAGAAGAAAAATAAAAAAAAATTATTCTCAATAATTCGTTTTTATTATATTTTCCACCAATGATTAGCAAATACATGCAGCATACGAAATGTAAAAAAATTAATATGCTATAAAATGCAAAAAAGAAATTCATGTCTAGGGTAAACAAAACTGAAACCACAGTATTTTTTCTGAATGCACGTCTTCATGATTTCCGTTAAACTATACATGAATCATATCGTTCTCATCATGATCAGTACCTTTAGAAATATCTTCATCAAGGCTGATGTTGCTTTCACTGTCGACTGTCATTTTGTCTTTTTGATGACACTGACATCAAAACTACCTTCCAAAAATCCCACAAAGTCTGAATCAATAGAGTGACATAACGACAACGTTCAGAATTGCAATCAAGCTACGGAAAAACAGCACTCTATCCCGCTGCGCAATAATACTGTTGTACAAAAAATAGAACATTCAAAACTCATTTAACTGTAGACATTGCCTATGTTTTCGAGTTTTAAAACCATGCAGACATTATCCACGATACTAGTTCGCAGCAAACAGCAAGCTTTTATTTGATTGGCAGAAAATTACGTCACCAAAACTAGCTTAACAGTGATTCCGTTTTCAGTATTTGACATTGAACCCAGAACAAGTTTGCTTCTAATTAGTCACTTTTTAAATTTGATAGTTAAACTTCACTATATTATCTGCAGACTGCCGGAAGGAAATGCCCTTATTGGCCAACACTGTTTACAACTGCAGTTTAAAAATGGCTCCTGTTGCCGGGCGATTCGGGCGTTCTGACCACGAGAGGGTTAACATGACCCACCACACTGAAGGTTTGGTAGATATGATTGGGTTCGATTGTAGTGTGTAATTTGAAATTAATTACATTTGTAGTGTAACTGGGCTTTTATGAGGCTGTGCAATTGACCATTACAATTGAACCCAAACCTGACAGCAGGAATGCATAATTTCACCAAAAAGTTAGTTAAAAAAGCATGTCTTAAAATGAGCATTAATGGTATATGTAATCTTTTTATGAAACGTAGTTGTAGACAACCTAAACCTAAACTATTTAAATTAACCGTTTATGAAACATTGTTAACAATTTGTTTTTAATAAGTTTTTAAAGTTCTGTCATTGAACCCACCCCTCGGTATATGTGTCCTTATAGAGGAGTTGGTGAGTCTGTGTAGTTGTTGTAGCGGAGGAGTTGGTGAGTCTGTGTTGTTGTAGCGGAGGAGTTGGTGAGTCTGTGTGTTATTGTTGTAGCGGATGAGTTCGTGAATCTGTGTGTTATTGTTGTAGCGGAGGAGTTGGTGAGTCTGTGTGTTATTGTTGTAGCAGATGAGTTGGTGAGTCTGCGTGAGTCTGAGGAGAAGCTGAAGCAGCAGCAGCAGGAGGCGACTCAGCGAGAGAACATGCTGGTGATGAGACTGAGCTCCAAGGAACAGGAGATGCAGGACTACATTGTACGTTCAGCCCAACTGTCAATGACATTTAGTTAACAGGTTCCATGTGTCAAACATAAACTGGTTTACTGTACCAAACAAATGGTTAAAGACGTATAAAAAATAGTAGTTGGAATGCTACCTGTGATTTTGGCCTATTATTTATGGGGGGTAACTGTGAATGTGTAATGTATGAAGGTGTGTAATTATAGAAGCTACAGATGATGTAAAGGGGGCGCATGGTCATGGTTAATAGGACTGGGTTCAGTTACATTATTATAATTGACTACAGGCGAAGTGCTGTGTTTGTAATTGATTCTGGCTTGAAGTTATGTTGTAATTGATTTATTTTGTGTAATTGCAATGCTTAATTACAATGTTTTTTCTGAACTGACCTATCAAAAGTCCATGTTTTATCAATGGTACACGACCTGTTGCAGGTTCAGATCCAGGAGTTGAAGCAGGCGCAGAACCCGAGTGCAGCCAAGCTGCGCTCCATGCTGCTGGACCCGGCCGTCAACCTTATGTTTGAGCGCATGAAGAAGGAGGTGGAGTCGTGCAAGGAGAAACTGGAGCAGGCCCAGAACGACCTTGCTGCCTGGAAGTTCACCCCAGACAGGTGTGTCTCGTTCATTGTGGTCCTTCGTAGTGTGTCAGATGTTTTTGTGTCTGACTAGATTCTGGAAAGCTACTGATTTGATCAAAGACATTTGGTGGTGTGCAAAACACAAGCACATAATTGGCATAATTGAACTTATCACAGAAATGAGCAGCATTCATACAACAGGAGAAACAGAGCTTTATATGAGAATTGATATGGGAGTGAGAAACTAGCTGGGAAGACTTGTGGCTGGTTTAGAGGTGAGGCAGCTGGCTTGCTAGGGTAGTTTTAAGTCTGGATACAGGCTCTTAAACTAATAATTATCAAAAGATGGTTCTAACTTAGACATTTGTCAATATTTGTCCTTATTTTTCTTCATCCTTAGACAGTAGTCCCCCAGAAGGCTGATATACTCCTGACAATTATACGTTTGTTCATTTGTCACACTGGTGTCTCAGACAAGTTTCACAGTGTGTCATTTTAAATTTACCCAAAAATTGACAGCACAGTGTCATGCAATTATAGAAATAGGAGGTTGAGTTGCTAGTTGTCTGTCATGTGTGTGTCGTGCTTGCAGTCAAACTGGCAAGCGACTCATGGCCAAGTGTCGCATGCTACTGACAGAAAACGAGGAACTAGGCAAAGTGATATCATCTGGTCGCACCGCAAAACTTGAGAGTGAAATCGCACTGGAAAAGAAATTTGTCGAGGAGATGAAGATAAGCCAGGCAGGTTAGTAGTGGGCCGCTAGCTAGGGCGCTGGAGAGAACCAGGAGAGACTGTCACAAACAGGTCTGTCGTGTCGTCAGCGGTGACGCGTCGTTCAACACTGACACTGTATGCACTGACAGACATGCGCCTCTGTTGCTTCGAGCAAACAACAACCACCATGGACGTTGTCACCAGCAGCATTTTTGGTTTCATTGTGAAGTGCTTCCATTCTTTGTGACACGCAACCGTTATGTGCTTTGAGCATTTAATTTATGTCACTGATACATACAACAACAGTCTCGTGCACTCAGGCGGTGTGAGATCTCTGTATCGTCATGTTGGTACTGTATAAGACACTGTAGACAATACAATTTCAAATCATGCATCGGGTACTTCATGGACTTGTCCAGAGCACAATTTTACATTGACCATGATTTGCGAACATTGGCAGATTGAACAATATAAACTGTACAAGACGGTTGCTTTGGTATTATAAGCATCCTCTGCTGGCGGAGGTTCTTGTAAGTGAACTGCTTCAAGATGACTTTACATTCATCTTCAGTTTTTACGCAAATTGTTATTCCCTTTGTATGTACATTTTAGGGACCATATTTGTTGTGATATATCATTAATAATGTTTAAAAAAAGACAGTTTTCTGTCTTGTTGTGATGTGATAAATGTGTGTTGCCATGGTTTCATTGTAGATTCGTCTTTGTTTTATAGCTCCCAGCTGAACTGTAGATGGACCCGCTGTGACTGAGACAAAACTAGCAACTACTTTACATTATCACGCACATTCCTGACACTGGCCCTTAATATATCCTCATCCGTGGAACGTGTGAATGGTTTTGTGTTTGTAGGCTTTTTCACAAACTAAACAGTGACAGATATTACCACTAACAGAGTAAAATTATAGGTAATGAACTTCTCATTAAAGTCAATGTTTATTAAACATTAGACCAAGCTATTACAATGCTGAAAAGCTACTAAAATATTATCAGTGCTCACTGTAGAAGTGAGATGAGTTGTCAATGCCTCAGGTCCTTGTTAGTTATGCTCAGAAGTAACACCCCTTTTGCTTAGTGTCAGTTGTCCAGGTTGGCCAAGTCAATGTGTGTGCCTGGTTCAGGTTGGCCCAGTCAATGTGTGTGCCTGGTCCAGGTTGGCCCAGTCAATGTGTGTGCCTGGTCCAGGTTGGCCCAGTCAATGTGTGTGCCTGGTCCAAGTTGGCCCAGTCCATGTGTGTGCCTGGTCCAGGTTGGCCTAGTCAATGTGTGTGCCTGGTCCAGGTTGGCCTAGTCAATGTGTGTGCCTGGTCTAGGTTGGCCTAGTCCATGTGTGTGCCCAGTCCAGGTTGGCCTAGTCAATGTGTGTGCCCGGTCCAGGTTGGCCTAGTCCATGTGTGTGCCCAGTCCAGGTTGGCTTAGTCAATGTGTGTGCCCGGTCCAGGTTGGCCTAGTCAATGTGTGTGCCTGGTCCAGGTTGGCCCAGTCAATGTGTGTGCCTGGTCCAGGTTGGCCCAGTCAATGTGTGTGCCTGGTCCAGGTTGGCCTAGTCAATGTGTGTGCCTGGTCCAGGTTGGCCCAGTCCATGTGTGTGCCTGGTCCAGGTTGGCCTAGTCAATGTGTGTGCCTGGTCCAGGTTGGCCCAGTCAATGTGTGTGCCTGGTCTAGGTTGGCCTAGTCTATGTGTGTGCCTGGCCCAGGTTGGTCTAGTCACCTGCAAAAGTCACCTAAACAGTTAAACTTATTTCACAATATGAACTAACTTTGTTGAGACACATGAGATTCACAATGTGACAGCACAGTGGCCAGTAATGACCCATATATTGACCAGTACTAGACTTGTTACCATGATTACTGAGCAATTTGTTGGGCCTGTCTGGTGGATCTTGTGTGGAAATGGCCTCCCAATGCATGGGAAATATGTGCATCAACACCAGGGAGCGACACTGAGAAACAAATACGTTTCTTTTCAAGAGTAGAATTACTGATTATAATGATCGAGTGAAAAATAGTTCTCGCAGTTGTTAGTTGAATGATACCTGACTGCTTGCATTCGTGAATATAAGTTACAGTATGAGTAATATAAGTTACAGTATGAGTAATATAAGTTACAGTATGAGTAATATAAGTTACAGTATGAGTAATATGTATGATGAAGACATTGTTACTTTGTTTCATGACATCAGAAGGACCCTTGAACCGGTCATTTCAAAAATGTAAATTATTGAAGTTATAAATAAACATTGTGGTAACTTTGCACACCCACACACGTGTGCGCGCACGCGCGCACACACACACACACACAAATTGCACAGTGTTGTACTTTCTCGTCAAAATGTAATTTCTTGTAAATGGCCATCAAAGATTGATTGGTAGGTGCAAGCTTTATCCACAGATAAAACTAATTCAGAGGTATGTCATTGTTATAAAAGTGAATGTCGTTGATAGTAAACATGCAAAGCTATTGGAATACAGAGGAAACACATTCTGAGTTATTTTTTTCAAAAAACGTTCTAGCTCCATGTCTCCTTCAAGTCACTTTGTACCATGTAGCTTGTCTGTTGCTGTCACAGGCTCGTCCTCAGCATAAGCCATCAACAACTCAAGTCACACGGCTGTCACACGGCTGTCACATTGATGGTTGGCTGGCAGAAGCTCAACATATTCTTGTCTGTGGCTGTTACTGATATCATCGCTCTCGTTCTTGTTATATTCACCCGCTGCCACTACCTCTTGTGTGCTTCGAAATATGTAGCAAAAATGCACATTCAAAATAGAACATCAATAATAAAATTATGCATAATCGGATTGTACACAACATAATGAGATTCACAATATATTGTGATATAGCTGTCATATATTGTGATATGCTGTCATGATAAGAAACATCATCATATGTATGTCACAAGATATCCTTGTTACAAAACAAACTGTTACAACCCTAGTCACCCATTTCTTTCCTGACATACTTTAAAGTGCCACATCCATATGTGGTGGCTTTCACATAACTGTTCATGTGATGGTCCGTGATAACTGAGGTTCGATTGGGTTCATGTGATGGTCCGTGATAACTGAGGTTTGATTGGGTTCATGTGATGGTCCGTGATAACTGAGGTTTGATTGGTTGTGCTGAGGATGAACTTGCAAGCTGCTTCGATCAAGGTATGTGGTGCATATCGTGTGTTAACCTACACGTCCATACTACATTTCCATAAGGTGTGTTAACCTACATGCCAATACTACATTTCCATAAGGTGCATCATTGTGTAGCAACATTTAATCAAACACGTTGCAAACTTCCAGAAGCTGCGGATAGCTCTAGATGCATTGTATGCCTGTGTGAATGTGTTTTCTATAAATAGTCACAAAAAATGATGATTGATTATGACAGAAAACAATGGCCAGAGTATCCGTCTGCCTACAATGCTTTCTTGTTTCGAAATCAAGTACAAGTACATCACAACTTACCAAGTACAGTTACATTTAAGTTGTAATAAAGTGATGAACCCCTGGCAACTGAGTAGCATGGATATTTAATATCCAATAAAATAAAGTTGATATGAGCATTTAATTGAAAGGTAATTATGATAAAAAAAGAATTAACCCCCTTTTTGTAAAGTTAAATAAAATTGTTAGAAAGTAAATTAAATTAAACTGAGTTAATTAAATTAACAATTGAAATTAACCCATGCCTGCTGATAATCGGCACTACTATTCTGGTGCAATTTATTGTACTGGTCTTCATTTCTGTACTTCTAGTTGTTAATGTCCTGGTCTTCATTTCTGTACTTCTGGCTGTTAATGTACTGGTCTTCATTTATGTACTTCTAGTTGTTAATGTACTGGTCTGTATTTCTGTACTTCTAGTTGTTAATGTACTGGTCTTTATTTCTGTACTTCTAGTTGTTAATGCACTGGTCTTTATTTCTGTACTTCTAGTTGTTAATGTACTGGTCTTTATTTATGTACTTCTAGTTGTTAATGTACTGGTCTTTATTTCTGTACTTCTAGTTGTTAATGTACTGGTCTTTATTTCTGTACTTCTAGTTGTTAATGTACTGGTCTTTATTTCTGTACTTCTCGTTGTTAATGTACTGGTCTTCATTTCTGTACTTCTAGTTGTTAATGCACTGGTCTTCATTTCTGTACTTCTAGTTGTTAATGTACTGGTCTTCATTTATGTACTTCTCGTTGTTAATGTACTGGTCTTCATTTCTGTACTTCTAGTTGTTAATGTACTGGTCTTTATTTCTGTACTTCTAGTTGTTAATGTACTGGTCTTTATTTCTGTACTTCTAGTTGTTAATGTACTGGTCTTTATTTCTGTACTTCTAGTTGTTAATGTACTGGTCTTCATTTCTGTACTTCTAGCTGTTAATGTACTGGTCTTCATTTCTGTACTTCTAGTTGTTAATGTACTGGTCTTTATTTCTGTACTTCTAGTTGTTAATGTACTGGTCTTAATTTCTGTACTTCTAGTTGTTAATGTACTGGTCTTCATTTCTGTACTTCTACTTGTTAATGTACTGGTCTTTATTTCTGTACTTCTAGTTGTTAATGTACTGGTCTTTATTTCTGTACTTCTAGTTGTTAATGTACTGGTCTTTATTTCTGTACTTCTAGTTGTTAATGTACTGGTCTTCATTTCTGTACTTCTAGCTGTTAATGTACTGGTCTTCATTTCTGTACTTCTAGTTGTTAATGTACTGGTCTTTATTTCTGTACTTCTAGTTGTTAATGTACTGGTCTTCATTTCTGTACTTCTAGCTGTTAATGTACTGGTCTTCATTTCTGTACTTCTAGTTGTTAATGTACTGGTCTTTATTTCTGTACTTCTAGTTGTTAATGTACTGGTCTTTATTTCTGTACTTCTAGTTGTTAATGTACTGGTCTTTATTTCTGTACTTCTAGCTGTTAATGTACTGGTCTTTATTTCTGTACTTCTAGTTGTTAATGTACTGGTCTTCATTTCTGTACTTCTAGTTGTTAATGTACTGGTCTTTATTTCTGTACTTCTAGCTGTTAATGTACTGGTCTTTATTTCTGTACTTCTAGCTGTTAATGTACTGGTCTTCATTTCTGTACTTCTAGTTGTTAATGTACTGGTCTTTATTTCTGTACTTCTAGTTGTTAATGTACTGGTCCTTATTTCTGTACTTCTAGTTGTTAATGTACTGGTCTTCATTTCTGTACTTCTAGCTGTTAATGTACTGGTCTTCATTTCTGTACTTCTAGTTGTTAATGTACTGGTCTTCATTTCTGTACTTCTAGTTGTTAATGTACTGGTCTTTATTTCTGTACTTCTAGTTGTTAATGTACTGGTCTTTATTTCTGTACTTCTAGTTGTTAATGTACTGGTCTTTATTTCTGTACTTCTAGTTGTTAATGTACTGGTCTTCATTTCTGTACTTCTAGTTGTTAATGCACTGGTCTTCATTTATGTACTTCTAGTTGTTAATGTACTGGTCTTCATTTATGTACTTCTAGTTGTTAATGTACTGGTCTTTATTTCTGTACTTCTGGCTGTTAATGTACTGGTCTTCATTTATGTACTTCTAGCTGTTAATGTACTGGTCTTTATTTCTGTACTTCTAGTTGTTAATGTACTGGTCTTTATTTCTGTACTTCTAGTTGTTAATGTACTGGTCTTCATTTCTGTACTTCTAGTTGTTAATGTACTGGTCTTCATTTATGTACTTCTAGTTGTTAATGTACTGGTCTTTATTTCTGTACTTCTGGCTGTTAATGTACTGGTCTTCATTTATGTACTTCTAGTTGTTAATGTACTGGTCTTCATTTATGTACTTCTAGTTGTTAATGTACTGGTCTTCATTTCTGTACTTCTGGCTGTTAATGTACTGGTCTTTATTTCTGTACTTCTAGTTGTTAATGTACTGGTCTTCATTTCTGTACTTCTAGTTGTTAATGCACTGGTCTTCATTTATGTACTTCTAGTTGTTAATGTACTGGTCTTCATTTATGTACTTCTAGTTGTTAATGTACTGGTCTTTATTTCTGTACTTCTGGCTGTTAATGTACTGGTCTTCATTTATGTACTTCTAGTTGTTAATGTACTGGTCTTCATTTCTGTACTTCTAGTTGTTAATGTACTGGTCTTTATTTCTGTACTTCTAGTTGTTAATGTACTGGTCTTTATTTATGTACTTCTAGTTGTTAATGTACTGGTCTTTATTTCTGTACTTCTGGCTGTTAATGTACTGGTCTTCATTTATGTACTTCTAGTTGTTAATGTACTGGTCTTCATTTATGTACTTCTAGCTGTTAATGTACTGGTCTTTATTTCTGTACTTCTAGTTGTTAATGTACTGGTCTTTATTTCTGTACTTCTAGTTGTTAATGTACTGGTCTTTATTTCTGTACTTCTAGTTGTTAATGTACTGGTCTTTATTTCTGTACTTCTAGTTGTTAATGTACTGGTCTTTATTTCTGTACTTCTAGTTGTTAATGTACTGGTCTTTATTTCTGTACTTCTGGCTGTTAATGTACTGGTCTTCATTTCTGTTGTTCAGGGTTGTGGAAGTGAACATGTTAATTACTACAAAGTACATGTAACAGTGTAACATGTAACAGTGTAACATCTCACCGGTCTTGTTATTATTTTGTTAGAAAGATGTGGACAGTGCTGTAGAGTAGCACCCACAACTCTGTATAGTGTGCATCACTAATTAATTGTAATACTTCTAAGTTATGACTCTTCTAATTTGTTACTTTGTATTGTAAATATCCTAGTTATGCATTGTACTTAGAATGTACTTGATATTTTGTCAAGTACATTTGACCAAAACCCCAAGTACTGATATATTATAGTTAAGTCAAGTATTTGACCGCAACCTTGTTAGAAATGTTGATGTCAAATTGGCTTGTCAAATTATAAATAAAACTAAATAACCTTTCCATGAAGTGCGTGCACATTAAAGGTACGAAGTCTGATCAATTGTATGTGAAATCATGTTACATAGTTATAACTATATATATATGTTACATAGTTATAACTATATATGTTCTAACATCGTGATCATCTGAATGTGTTTGTTTGAGTCAAAACATTTCACAGATAAAGATCTAAATTATGTAAACAATTTGTGGTTCGTAAAAACACATTTGGGTGGTCAAGATGTAGGAATGGATCATTATTGTTTCTACTATATAACATAGTTTTATGACTAGTCTTTGTATCTTTAACAAATATCAATAACATTTCATGTGTCTGTTATTTTCCTTGTCTGTAGTTGTTCCACTTCAGTCTCGTGGGTATTTGGCTGTTGCTTGTTCTAACTGCCAAACATATTCTACTTGTCCTTCCCAATACTCCATTTTAAAACTTTACCCATTGGATGTTTCTAATGCAAAGTTCTGGTATTGCAAGTCTGCAAACTTCGCGTGAACAGTTGTATAGTTTTGTTCAATATTTGTCCTTACAACTGCCGTCTAGATGTGAACAGGTAAATACCAGAAAGAGCTGTCCCTTATAACCCTTGATTTATGTACTGCTAAGCTCTGTGGTGTTTGGTAATGCAACTTATCAGATAGCACATATCTCTGAAAATTGTTGCCAAAAATGTTTTGTTTTAGTACCCATCCCTACACACAAACTCAAGCCTACTTTAGTGGGCTAAATGGGTTGCATACAGCACAGTATCTGCTATGACAATTTCTTCTTCCCCTTTGGTCCCACATCACTTAGTTTGTTCTGCCCTCTCAACAAGTCGTCTCCATCTATTGCGATCTTCTGCGATTCTCCCATTCTAGGCTCTTCATCATTACCCTTTCGAGAGAGATCTCATAACACTCTCCCTCCATCTTAATTTTGGTCTTCCTCTTCTCCTTTTACGACCATCTTCTGTTTTCTTTGTCAATATCTCCACTCATTCTCTGTAGGTGTCCTGCCCTCTGCAGTCTGCCCCCCGCAGTCTGCCCCCCGTTACCTTTATCCTCAGGTGTTTCTTCATGCCAAACTCCTTAGTTAATTCACCCATCTTCGTTGTCATCTTATTTCACTTTACATATTTTCCAGACCCAGTTGATCTCTGCTACGTATAGCTTCTCGTGATGTCTCTGTCAGTGCAAGTGTTCCCAACCTATGTACCACGCAGGCTTCTAACACTTTCCCTTTAGCTGTTTCTTCAACTTTCTGTCCCATGTAATACCTTCCACCAGGGTTGTTTGATTTAAATCATTTGATTCAAATCATTGATTTAAATCATGATTTAAATCACTCCAAAAAAATAATAATTGATTTATGATTTTTTACAGTTTTTTTAATCGCTGATTTATATGAATTTAACACAAATAATTGTTTACAAGCATCGAGATCAACAAAGTTTTGTATGTTTTTTAATATAAAACACAAAGTGCGCACACTTGTGTAGCTGTATTGTCACCAGATAGCCCGATAGTCAAATATTTTATGACATTGTGTATGTTTGAGCTATTCCCTTATTGAATGCAGTGAAGCCACACAAAGTTGTCTTCCAGAGGAAGTATCTTTTCAAGTCAGAAGCCCTGAGTTAAAGTCCACTTATAGCTTGTGCTAGTTGTTACCAATTCAGTATGTTAACTCAGTTGTTTAATACTGTACCAGTTTGTATTCTGGTTAGAGACCCTTAGAATACACAAGAGACCTGGACAGGTGCTAATCCACCATCTCAGCAAACAATAATTAGCACTGCTACAGACACACACAGCATGCTTTCCTTTCCAAGACAGATTATGCAACTACAGGGGGTGAGGCCTTGTGGACATTGTCTAATGTCTTTAAATAAGCACAAATCATGTACCCTCTGTTAAGACAAGAACTCAAATTGATTTGAATAGAACATGTTTGAAAGAGTTTACAAATATAAACATCTATATAAATGTCTATACCAGATAAAAAAAATCATGATTTTTTCAACCCTGCCTTCCACCCTCCTTTGTGCTGCTGCTCCTGCTTGCAACATCCCCTGTACCTCCTACTAGCTGCTTCCTCCATCCACATACTGTTCCACCAGATACATCCATGTGCTTACTGGTCTTTCCATCAACGTATGCCTGTCCACAATACTTCACTCTTCTCAAGATTTATTCAGAGGCCAAGTTTTCTGAAGATGTTTCTTTCCACTGATGAGGTTCGTCACCTAGGTGAGGGCCCTCGACTCTTCCCTGTCTGTGCCTACTTCCCTGTCTGTGCCTACTTCCCTGTCTGTGCCTACTCCCTCTCCAAGCAAAACACTTGTAAATAGATGTCACTCTATTGGTTTTATTTTATCTTTATTATCAACAATTATCTTTCATTTTGTCTACTCTGTTTCTGGCTGTTATGCCTGACCTACACCCGGGTTGTTTTCACCAGGTTACTGGAACAAGTTTCTGGCTGTTATGCCTGACCTACACCTGGGTTGTTTTCACCAGGTTACTGGAACAAGTTTCTGGCTGTTATGCCTGACCTACACCCGGGTTGTTTTCACCAGGTTACTGGAACAAGTTTCTGGCTGTTATGCCTGACCTACACCCGGGTTGTTTTCACCAGGTTACTGGAACAAGTTTCTGGCTGTTATGCCTGACCTACACCCGGGTTGTTTTCACCAGGTTACTGGAACAAGTTTCTGGCTGTTATGCCTGACCTACACCCGGGTTGTTTTCACCAGGTTACTGGAACAAGTTTCTGGCTGTTATGCCTGACCTACACCCGGGTTGTTTTCACCAGGTTACTGGAACAAGTTTCTGGCTGTTATGCCTGACCTACACCCGGGTTGTTTTCACCAGGTTACTGGAACAAGTTTCTGGCTGTTATGCCTGACCTACACCCGGGTTGTTTTCACCAGGTTACTGGAACAAGTTTCTGGCTGTTATGCCTGACCTACACCCGGGTTGTTTTCACCAGGTTACTGGAACAAGTTTCTGGCTGTTATGCCTGACCTACACCCGGGTTGTTTTCACCAGGTTACTGGAACAAGTTTCTGGCTGTTATGCCTGACCTACACCCGGGTTGTTTTCACCAGGTTACTGGAACAAGTTTCTGGCTGTTATGCCTGACCTACACCCGGGTTGTTTTCACCAGGTTACTGGAACAAGTTTCTGGCTGTTATGCCTGACCTACACCCGGGTTGTTTTCACCAGGTTACTGGAACAAGTTTCTGGCTGTTATGCCTGACCTACACCCGGGTTGTTTTCACCAGGTTACTGGAACAAGTTTCTGGCTGTTATGCCTGACCTACACCCGGGTTGTTTTCACCAGGTTACTGGAACAAGTTTCTGGCTGTTATGCCTGACCTACACCCGGGTTGTTTTCACCAGGTTACTGGAACAAGTTTCTGGCTGTTATGCCTGACCTACACCCGGGTTGTTTTCACCAGGTTACTGGAACAAGTTTCTGGCTGTTATGCCTGACCTACACCCGGGTTGTTTTCACCAGGTTACTGGAACCAGTTTTTAGGACTAAATATATTGGAAGTCAGTGGCTTCTGGATGCTGCACAAATAAATTGGTTCTATTGTAGCATATAGAAGCAGCTGGTGAAAGGGACACACTTTCTTACATCAGTTGTGCACTGTGTCTTCCTGATTGTTGCATGTATAATGTTCCTTACTTATTTCAAGTCGTTTTTGTTTGTGATTGATTGAGAAAATGTGCAAACTATTTGTGTGTATATATTGTATCCTATTATAATGAGCGTTATGGACGACATGTTTAGTGAGGTATTGGTTTTAACTGAACATGATCCAGCTTTTCACCATTATGCCAGGACTCTTGACATACTAGTATGGATTTCTTTGCACACAGTGCATGTGACGTCATGTGTAAGGTCGTCTGCAGTCTTGGAAGGAGCCTCCGTTTGGAATGATCTATGTCCAGATGCAGACTGCCGTCATATTGCAGTGACGTCCCAGTTAGATGTGGCCCTGGGTGTAGTGGAAGTGGCCTTGGGTGTAGTGGAAGTGGCTATGGGTGTAGTTGAGGTGGCCCTGGGTGTAGTGGAAGTGGCCCTGGGTGTAGTTGAGGTGGCCCTGGGTAGAGGTTGTGTGATAGGACAGACATTTATCTGGTGTGACTTTCTTTCAGAGATGGACGAGTTCCTGGTGGACATGGACGAGGACGTGGAGGGCATGCAAGGCAGCATCCTCCTGCTGCAGCAGCAGCTCAAAGAGACAAAGGAACTCGTGGCCAGGCTACAGGTGGAGAACGCCAACATGTGTGCGCAGGTGGCCAACTCACAGCAACAACAGCCGCTACCGCAGCAACAACAACAGTTTGCCAGCTCACAGCAACAACAACAGCCGCTACCGCAGCAACAACAGGTGGCCAACTTACAACAACAGGTGGCCAGCTCACAGCAACAACAACAGCTGCTACCGCAGCAACAACAACAGGTGGCCAACTTAAAGCAACAACAACAACAACAACCGCTACCGCAGCAACAACACCCACAGTATGGTTGTGTACAAACAACAGACAGCAGCAGTTCTGTCGACAGGACTACAGACGCAGCACATACACCGCCAGAGGGAGCGGCTGCACGAACTACACACATGCCACCTGTTGGTTTAGCAGCCAACAACACAGAAACGACGGACGAGTCCCGCGGTGCGACAGACAAAGGCATGACGACAGATGACCACCGGGTCCGCATGTCACCGACACCTACATCAGAGGGTGATGTCAGCGGCAAACTGCACGCAGCGCAACCTGCTGCACACAGCTCGGAGACACAGTTGCAAGACGTGCTGAATGGCAGCCGGACAGCAGACGACCGCCAGGCGGTGGTGGGCTATCCCGTCAATAACAGGACAGAGGAAGACATTGACATGGCGGAGTGTCCGACCACCAATGGTCAGAAACGACACGAGACAGACCTGTCACAGACGGAAGAAAGGAGACAGTTGTCAGCGTGTTGTTATGACGAGACGAACCGTCGCCACTCGCGCCTGCACGATAACAGCGCCAGCCTCAAGGGCAGCGCGCCATATGACGAGATGGAGTCAGCCCATTGCCGCTCACAGTTGCCGTCTGTCACCTATGAGACGGAGGGCACAGACCTGTCGAGTGATGCCTGGAGTCCCCGGTCGCCGCTCCAGTCGTACAGTAAGGTGGCGACAAAACAGCTACGTGGTGACACGGCCATGTCGGATGATGACGATGACTCATCGCCAGGGTGCCAGTCGCTCCGGACAGATGCCAAGAGTGACGGCATGCCCAACGGTGTTGTCACCCCCTTGACCGAGAGGCAAGACACATGAGTCGGACTGTCCTGTTAATGTTATTCACGTTGTCCACGCTGTTCTTACATTTCTGCAGGATCGTCCTACTGTTATCTATGTCCCACCTGTCAAGGCAGCTTTTATATATTTCCAACAATTCGATATTTACTTATATTTTACAAATAACTCGAGAAGCCGTTGTGCTGCACAGTTCAGTGTTAAATCAATTGGCATTTAGATACTTCACCTGCTGGTTACTTGGTACAATTACTGTTTCTGTTCATAATTTGTTTCTTGTCATTTCAGTGGCCGTCTAGATGATGGACCAACACCGACGTCCAGTAGTTTATGTACGAGATCATAGAGTCACTGCACATCATGACAGCAGGTCCTTGTTTCAGAGTCGTATCTAAAGATTTTACGTGATATCTTTCTATCGTGATTCAGTTGCTGTGGATTCTGAACGGCTCGTCGTGGGCCTGTGATGTTGTGTCCGTAGCTAGTGCAATAGGCACCGTCGAACAGTTGTTGAAACCATTCACTCAGTGAGTCCAACAGAACACCAAGAATCATTGAATGTTGTCTTTGAAAACGTTCATCTGGTGAATCCAGCATAACAGCCGTGATACTAGAATGTTGTCTTGGAACATGTTCAGACCAATCTGTTGAATGTTGTCTACACAGATTGTACCTCCATCCGGGCGTCAGGTGGCGTTATCATCTCACTTGTTTACAAAGATAATTCTTTCCAACAGTCAGATGCGCAACTTTAGCACGACAACTCGTGGAAGTGGCAGCCAGCACAGTGCTGTCATGTTGAATGTCGTTAGCAGGGATGCCCAATGTTAGAGTTGTCTTATGTACAGGTTATGGTGGCCGAGACTGCGGCCTCGTCACGGTCTGGTCCATGACTGACGGCTCCAATACTGACTGCTGGACGTGAACATTGTATCATATATAAACTGGTCAAGACAGTTGAAATAAATGATCTTTGATGTGAATTTAAATTATAGTGTTACACTGTTAATTACTGTTATTTATTCAACTTCAACGCCTCATAGAACTGGTTCCCTCGACAACATTATCTGTAGCTTTTGCTGGAGTGCTGATCTGGATGTGGGCTTTCTGAACTGCTGGCTTGACAATTATATCTTCAACGAGATGGTGAGAGAACTACGTGTCCTACAATACAGGCGACTTTGAAATGCTACAAATGCACACTCAGTTTAAGGATATGTCATAACGCTCCAAAGTTTAAATACGTAACAGCCAACAAGGGTGGGGTTCTGGTTGACAAACAAGTTGCAGTGACCGAGACAGTGCCACCTGGGGTGTAAACAGAACCTAGTAATTACTAAAAATCACTATTTATATATATATATATATACATAATTATATATGCATATATATACGTTTAAATGTTCGTATATAATTATAAAATGTGTAACCACCCTGCTTTAAGTCTGCACGAGTGTGAACTAGCGCATTTGGAAAGCCAATTTTCGACTAGGTCTGATGTCATGATGAATTACCTTGTAGGGAATCCCAAACAGTTATCACAAAAAAATTTGGTATTTCAGCAATATTTTCCCAAACTTATTAACCATGTCTAATGTTAATGTCTCTGGTTTCGTGTCACTATCAGCACTGTTTGAATACAAGACAACTATCAGCACTGTTTGAATACAAGACAAGTATGCACAAACCCAACTGGTTAGTCAGATATATTTGAAAAATCTTACATTTTATATAATACATAATTAAAAAAATATAGTGTACTTTTCATTCAGTTTCTGTTCGGGTTTTACAACCTATTTTTAGACATGATTTCAGTGGAAAGATTTTGTGTTTTCACAGATTCCTATCTAACAAAAATGGTGCTATTCATAAAATCATGGTCACTGCAGAGTAAAACCATAGAAATTGACATCTAGAATGCATAAAATGGATGGTGTAATTCAAATTAGAATCCTCTCCAGGATGCTTTGAACCAAGAATTGGAAGGATGTCTGCCAAAATCTTAACAAAACATTGACAACTATGTTGATGAAAGTGCGCTGCTGAATACAATGTCGTGTGGTAACAAATACCACCTGTCCACCAGCTGAAGGCCTCTGAGTGTCTTCAGCCTACAGAAGGCTTCGATGTCTTCAGCCTACAGAAGACCTCAGAGTGTCTTCAGCCTACAGAAGGACTACAGAGTGTCTTCAGAATGCCTCAGAATGTCTTCAGCCTTCAGAATGCCTCAGAATGTCTTCAGCCTACAGAAGGCCTCAGAATGTCTTCAGCCTACAGAAGGCCTCGGAATGTCTTCAGCCTACAGAAGGCCTCAGTGTCTTCAGAAGGCCTCGGTGTCTTCAGCCTACAGAAGGCCTCAATGTCTTCAGCCTACAGAAGACCTCATAATGGCTTCAGCCTACAGAAGGCCTCAGAATGTCTTCAGAAGGCCTCTGAATGTCTTCAGAAGGCCTCAGAATGTCTTCAGCCTACAGAAGGCCTCAGTGTCTTCAGCTCCTGTCTGACAGTCAACTAGAACTGTTGGTTTCTGTTGGCTGATGTCAGGTGGTGTTGGCTGATGTCAGGTGGTGTTGGCGGTGTCTTGCATGGCGAGGTAGAGCGTCACCACACACACCGACCCAGAGACCACAACTCCCATCCTGGAAGTAGAAATAGCAGTGTTACTCTGTGATGTAGTGAAGACCGTGGCACAGGAAGAGATGTCATGCAGGATACAATACTTGTACATACAAAGTAGACGTATAAACAGTGGGATGGATGCTGGCAGGGATTGGCAGCAAAATGATCTAATCATTGGCACTAAATAAAGAGAACAACAGTAATAATAATGACTACAGGTGAATAAGGAAATGATTTCTTGAGAAGATATTGTTCACTCTGCACCCATTATTCCTGTATAACAGCTCATTTATTTAATTGTTTGATATGGGTAGTCAATAACTATTTTTTTCTACCATACACATTTCTTTCTGTGTGGCAAGTGACGCAAATCACGAGAAGATAAATATATCAAACATACACAATTAATCAGAAACTGGCAAAAGATTAAAAGGATTAATTTTAGTACATTTTAAAATAACTAAAAATTAAAGCTGGCACCTGATGTGAACAAATCAATAAAAAAAACAGTGTAACACAGGTCTAATTGGTGAGATTTAGTGGAACAGAGGCTTAATTGGTGAGCTTTAGTGGAACAGAGACTTAATTGGTGAGCTTTAAGTGGAACAAAAGCTTAATTGGTGAGCTTTTGTGGAACAGAAGCTTAATTGGTGAGCTTTAGTGGAACAGAGGTCTAAGTGGTGAGCTTTAGTGGAACAGAAGCCTAAGTGGTGAGCTTTAGTGGAACAGAGGCCTAAGTGGTGAGCTTTAGTGGAACAGAGGCCTAATTTATGAGCTTTAGTGTAACACAGGCCTAATTGGTAAGTTTTAGTGGAACAAAGGCCTAAGTGGTGAGCTTTAGTGGAACAGAGGCCTAAGTGTTGAGCTTTTGTGGAACAGAGGCCTAATTGATGAATTTTAGTGTAACAGAGGCCTAAGTGGTGAGCTTTAGTGGAACAGAGGCCTAATTTGTGAGCTTTAGTGTAACACAGGCCTAATTGGTGAGTTTTAGTGGAACAGAGGCCTAAGTGGTGAGCTTTAGTGGAACAGAGGCCTAATTTGTGAGCTTTAGTGTAACACAGGCCTAATTGGTGAGTTTTAGTGGAACAGAGGCCTAAGTGGTGAGCTTTAGTGGACACCGGTACTTATTGGTTTAATAAACTCAGAAGCACAGGTCATGGAAATCCCAGAAAGTCATGGATTTTCCAAATAAAGTTTCCAAGCCTGGAGAATTATGGAATTTTATGGCATCTAAAAATGGTATTTTGTATCTACAAGTTGATATTTTGGTGAATGGTTAAAAGTACCTGCTCTTGCTTTGATTAATGATGATGTTGATAAAGTTGAACGTGTATGGGTATATTCATGAGAACATATACATACATACAGTGCACACCCATTGTATCACATGACGTGTCACATGACATGTTCACAACAGTCTGTATCAGTCATGGAATTATAAAAATATTGGGAACACTGGCAGAAAGTCAAGCGTAATGGGTCACCCACCACAGGAGACTGCGGACAACAGGCGAGTGTTTCCACGCACTGTACCGACTCACGCGGATCACTGGGTGTCTCCTGAATGCCTTCAGCAAGTCTTTGGCACTGCAACACAGACGGTTTGTGTGTTCATGTGATCACTGAGTTACAGCAATACTATAAGAGTTGTCAGATGTTATTTGAAAGTTAAAACATCAATTGAAATATCTGCATGCTACAAACATATTCAAATCTAAACAATATTGTTGACTTAACTTAAATGTGAAGAATGATTCAGAGTTCTGGTCCACTTTGCAGTATAACCTTAGAAATCATCCAATATTTAAAATGCTTTAACCAACGTAAATGGAGCCACTAGAAAGTCCTGAAGTTGCCTACCAACGATGGTTGCTGACAGCAACGACGGCTTGGCACTGTCCAGTCAACATGCGGATGTCCACAGAGCCATAGGAGGAAAACAAGCCACTCAACTGAAAGCAGTTGAAACAGGGACCTAAGTAATGTTTAAGTGGCAATTAAATCTGTCAAATATGACTATCCTCTAAAGATGTTAAAGAATTAAGGTTATGATTCAACAAATATAGAACTAGTCCATGTTACCACACATCAAGGCATTTGTGATATGCCACACATTTTTTTTATGTTTGTAATATAAAATTACCTCTAAATCCAAAGAATTACCCAAAAAATATTTAGAAATGGTGGCTTATGTAACAAGCCGCCCACGAGAAAATTAACAATTTCTGCAAAGACAGGCCAAAAATACACACAACATTGTTAATGACTACGACACAATCTTGCAAATGGTCCTCGACATGCTCCTTCAAAGGACGGAGTTAGGAGAGGGACCAGGCCATGCCCAGAGTACAGAGGAGGCTAGAGCCAAGAGGCGCCAGTGTGAACATTGCTGGAGAACGACCAAGCTTCAAGTTCATCAGCAGCTGTATGTTGAAGCTCAAAATCATGCCTCAACTGTGTGCATAGCCAAGGCAAAGAGTGAATACTACCAGGACACTCTTCAGAGAGAATACTACCAGGACACTCTTCAGAGTGAATACTACCAGGACACTCTTCAGAGAGAATACTACCAGGACACTCTTCAGAGAGAATACTACCAGGACACTCTTCAGAGAGACTACTACCAGGACACTCTTCAGAGAGAATACTACCAGGACACTCTTCAGAGAGAATACTATCAGGACACTCTTCAGAGTGAATACTACCAGGACACTCTTCAGAGAGAATACTACCAGGACACTCTTCAGAGAGAATACTACCAGGACACTCTTCAGAGAGAATACTACCAGGACACTCTTCAGAGAGAATACTACCAGGACACTCTTCAGAGAGAATACTACCAGGACACTCTTCAGAGTGAATACTACCAGGACACTCTTCAGAGAGAATACTACCAGGACACTCTTCTTTTCAGTTCCCTGGGAACTGAAAAGGCCATTTACCCAGAACTGAGTCCATTGAAGACGTTTGCAGCAACAGATTTGGGTGGAGTTAGATGTGGCCCGCTCCTCTAACATAGTCATGCGGGAGAAGGCCTGTTTCAAAGAATCGTTGGTTTCTTTCGTGCCAACATCGGGAGAGGAGATACACAAGATTGTGTCACATTTGAGAGGTGTGAAATCGATCCTCTGCCAAGCAAGCAATGTCAGCAGTGCCTTCCATAATTGGTACCAGTCATCACTGCTATTACCAACAAGTCGCTTGCAGAGGGAACAGTGCCGACATCCTTGAAAGAGGCTCTTGTTCGTCCCTGTTGAAGAAGCCATCGGTGGACCAGGACGTGCTACAGAACTACAGGCCTGTTAGCAAGTTGCCCCAACTATCCAAGATCATTGAAAAAGTAGTTGCACAACGATTGTCTGATCATCTCAACGCACAGAACTGTTGAACTTCAAGGCTGTGTCCTTCAGTGGATGCAGTCATATCTGCGAGACTGCAAACAATGTGTTGCGATTGACGAGACTTACATCTGGACATCACAGTCTCGATACTGGACTACCCCAGGGATCCATCCTGGTGCATGGACTGTTCCACCTGTACGTACAAACAGTTGTTGAGGTCATTAGGAAGTGCGGCGTAAACCTCCATTATTACACTGATGCTTTTGCATTGAATTCTACGGCACTGCTCTAGGCTCTGCAACGTCTTGAAGCCTGTGTCTCAACAGATTCAGGAGTGGCTGACCATCAATTAAATGAAATTGAATGATCAGAAAAGCGAGTTCCTTCCAATTGTTCCAGCATCAGCAAAGAAATTGGTAGATGGGCTCGCCATCACTGTTGTTGGAGCTCTCATCCCAGTGGTGGATCAAGTGAAAGACCATGGTGTCTACCGGAACAGTCGCTTGGACATGTCTGCCAACACGTCAGTGATCATCAAGTCCTGCTACTTCACCTTCATCATATCAGTCAGATAAATAAGTTTCTGCCAAGAAAGACCAGGTAGAGGGTAGTAAATGCACTAATCACATCGAGACTAGTCTACTGTAACTCCCTACTGTATGGTACAATGGACAAGAACTCTATCAGATAAATAAGTTTCTGCCAAGAAAGACCAGGTAGAGGGTAGTAAATGCACTAATCACATCGAGGCCAGTCTACTGTAACTCCCTACTGTATGGTACAATGGACAAGAACTCTATCAGATAAATAAGTTTCTGCCAAGAAAGACCAGGTAGAGGGTAGTAAATGTGCTAATCACATCGAGGCTAGTCTACTGTAACTCCCTACTGTATGGTACAATGGACAAGAACTCTATCAGATAAATAAGTTTCTGCCAAGAAAGACCAGGGAGAGGGTAGTAAATGTGCTAATCACATCGAGGCTAGTCTACTGTAACTCCCTACTGTATGGCACAATGGACAAGAACTCTATCAGATAAATAAGTTTCTGCCAAGAAAGACCAGGGAGAGGGTAGTAAATGTGCTAATCACATCGAGGCTAGTCTACTGTAACTCCCTACTGTATGGCACAATGGACAAGAACTCTATCAGATAAATAAGTTTCTGCCAAGAAAGACCAGGGAGAGCGTAGTAAATGTGCTAATCACATCGAGGCTAGTCTACTGTAACTCCTTACTGTATGGCACAATGGACAAGAACTCTATCAGATAAATAAGTTTCTGCCAAGAAAGACCAGGGAGAGGGTAGTAAATGTGCTAATCACATCGAGGCTAGTCTACTGTAACTCCCTACTGTATGGCACAATGGACAAGAACTCTATCAGATAAATAAGTTTCTGCCAAGAAAGACCAGGGAGAGGGTAGTAAATGTGCTAATCACATCGAGGCTAGTCTACTGTAACTCCCTACTGTATGGCACAATGGACAAGAACTCTATCAGATAAATAAGTTTCTGCCAAGAAAGACCAGGGAGAGGGTAGTAAATGTGCTAATCACATCGAGGCTAGTCTACTGTAACTCCCTACTGTATGGCACAATGGACAAGAACTCTATCAGATAAATAAGTTTCTGCCAAGAAAGACCAGGTAGAGGGTAGTAAATGTGCTAATCACATCGAGACTAGTCTACTGTAACTCCCTACTGTATGGTACAATGGACAAGAACTCTATCAGATAAATAAGTTTCTGCCAAGAAAGACCAGGGAGAGGGTAGTAAATGTGCTAATCACATCGAGGCTAGTCTACTGTAACACCCTACTGTATGGCACAATGGACAAGAACTCTATCAGATAAATAAGTTTCTGCCAAGAAAGACCAGGTAGAGGGTAGTAAATGTGCTAATCACATCGAGGCCAGTCTACTGTAACACCCTACTGTATGGCACAATGGACAAGAACTCTATCAGATAAATAAGTTTCTGCCAAGAAAGACCAGGGAGAGGGTAGTAAATGTGCTAATCACATCGAGGCTAGTCTACTGTAACTCCCTACTGTATGGCACAATGGACAAGAACTCTATCAGATAAATAAGTTTCTGCCAAGAAAGACCAGGTAGAGGGTAGTAAATGTGCTAATCACATCGAGACTAGTCTACTGTAACTCCCTACTGTATGGTACAATGGACAAGAACTCTATCAGATAAATAAGTTTCTGCCAAGAAAGACCAGGGAGAGGGTAGTAAATGTGCTAATCACATCGAGGCTAGTCTACTGTAACACCCTACTGTATGGCACAATGGACAAGAACTCTATCAGATAAATAAGTTTCTGCCAAGAAAGACCAGGTAGAGGGTAGTAAATGTGCTAATCACATCGAGGCTAGTCTACTGTAACACCCTACTGTATGGCACAATGGACAAGAACTCTATCAGATAAATAAGTTTCTGCCAAGAAAGACCAGGTAGAGGGTAGTAAATGTGCTAATCACATCGAGGCTAGTCTACTGTAACACCCTACTGTATGGCACAATGGACAAGAACTCTATCAGATAAATAAGTTTCTGCCAAGAAAGACCAGGGAGAGGGTAGTAAATGTGCTAATCACATCGAGGCTAGTCTACTGTAACACCCTACTGTATGGCACAATGGACAAGAACTCTATCAGATAAATAAGTTTCTGCCAAGAAAGACCAGGTAGAGGGTAGTAAATGTGCTAATCACATCGAGACTAGTCTACTGTAACTCCCTACTGTATGGTACAATGGACAAGAACTCTATCAGATAAATAAGTTTCTGCCAAGAAAGACCAGGGAGAGGGTAGTAAATGTGCTAATCACATCGAGGCTAGTCTACTGTAACTCCCTACTGTATGGCACAATGGACAAGAACTCTATCAGATAAATAAGTTTCTGCCAAGAAAGACCAGGGAGAGGGTAGTAAATGCACTAATCACATCGAGGCTAGTCTACTGTAACTCCCTACTGTATGGTACAATGGACAAGAACTTTGTCAGGCTACAGCGTGTAAAAACGCAGCTGCCAGGTTCATTGTAAGGGTGTCCAAGTATCCCAGCATTACTCCGGTACTGAGAGACCTATATTGGCTGCCCGTGCGGGAGAGTGCTTGTTTCAAGGTCCTGGGACTGGTCCACAGAGCTGTCAACAACTGTGGACCAATGTATCTGTGTGACCTTGTCTCGCTCCACAAACCTACCAGGTCCTTTCGGTCAGCCGAAAAATGCTCCAGACCTATGGAACGACCTGCCAGTGTCACTACGTGAACTGACCAGTGAGGCCACTTTTAAAAGTACTTTAAAAACACTCCATTTTAACCAACAGTTTAGCAGATATAGACTTTAGACTTGGCTTTAAGCCCTTTAGTTCTGAACTGTTATATCACCTGCCTGTATCTAAGACAAATTTACTAGCTATACTATTCAACTGCATTACAATTAAATTTTAGTTATTTATAAAAAAATATATATATTATTTAATATTAATGTAATTTAATTATTTCATCTTAATTTTTGATGTTAATGTCGTTTTATTTTAATGTAATTTAATTATTTTATTTTAATGAATTTGTTTAATGAAATGTAAATTTAATGTAATTTAATGATCTAATTTTAAATTTAATTTAATTATGTAGTGTTTAATGTAAAGCGCCTTCAGTAGTTTTTAACTAGATTTGGTGCTAAGTGAACTATTTATTATTTATTTATCACTATACCTTCAGTGAAGCGAGGTTTTGTTTAACCTGTCTAGTTTGTACAAACAGCCACTGTGGTCTTGTTGTCTCTGGGTCGGTACCATCCATTTTCTGGGAAGAAAATATGAAAAATTAACATTATTTGTTAATGTTCCTAATCTACAGATGCACGAATGTAGTTGACACAGTATGATGTGACATACGTGCCACGCAATCTACGGACGCACGGATGACATTGACACAGTATGATGTGACGTACGTACCACGCGGTCTATGCACAGATGACGTTGACACAGTATGATGTGACGTACGTACCACGCGGTCTATGCACGGATGACGTTGACACAGTATGATGTGACGTACGTACCACGCGGTCTATGCACGGATGACGTTGACACAGTATGATGTGACGTACGTACCACGCGGTCTATGCACGGATGACGTCGACACAGTATGATGTGGCGTACGTACCACGCGGTCTATGCACGGATGACGTCGACACAGTATGATGTGGCGTACGTACCACGCGGTCTATGCACGGATGACGTCGACACAGTATGATGTGGCGTACGTACCACGCGGTCTATGCACGGATGACGTCGACACAGCATGATGTGACGTACGTACCACGCGGTCTATGCACGGATGACGTCGACACAGCATGATGTGACGTACGTACCACGCGGTCTATGCACGGATGACGTCGACACAGCATGATGTGACGTACGTACCACGCGGTCTATGCACGGATGACGTCGACACAGCATGATGTGACGTACGTACCACGCGGTCTATGCACGGATGACGTCGACACAGCATGATGTGACGTACGTACCACGCGGTCTATGCACGGATGACGTCGACACAGCATGATGTGACGTACGTACCACGCGGTCTATGCACGGATGACGTCGACACAGCATGATGTGACGTACGTACCACGCGGTCTATGCACGGATGACGTCGACACAGCATGATGTGACGTACGTACCACGCGGTCTATGCACGGATGACGTCGACACAGCATGATGTGACGTACGTACCACGCGGTCTATGCACGGATGACGTCGACACAGCATGATGTGACGTACGTACCACGCGGTCTATGCACGGATGACGTCGACACAGCATGATGTGACGTACGTACCACGCGGTCTATGCACGGATGACGTCGACACAGCATGATGTGACGTACGTACCACGCGGTCTATGCACGGATGACGTCGACACAGCATGATGTGACGTACGTACCACGCGGTCTATGCACGGATGACGTCGACACAGCATGATGTGACGTACGTACCACGCGGTCTATGCACGGATGACGTCGACACAGCATGATGTGACGTACGTACCACGCGGTCTATGCACGGATGACGTCGACACAGCATGATGTGACGTACGTACCACGCGGTCTATGCACGGATGACGTCGACACAGCATGATGTGACGTACGTACCACGCGGTCTATGCACGGATGACGTCGACACAGCATGATGTGACGTACGTACCACGCGGTCTATGCACGGATGACGTCGACACAGCATGATGTGACGTACGTACCACGCGGTCTATGCACGGATGACGTCGACACAGCATGATGTGACGTACGTACCACGCGGTCTATGCACGGATGACGTCGACACAGCATGATGTGACGTACGTACCACGCGGTCTATGCACAGATGACGTCGACACAGCATGATGTGACGTACGTACCACGCGGTCTATGCACAGATGACGTCGACACAGCATGATGTGACGTACGTACCACGCGGTCTATGCACAGATGACGTCGACACAGCATGATGTGACGTACGTACCACGCGGTCTATGCACAGATGACGTCGACACAGCATGATGTGACGTACGTACCACGCGGTCTATGCACAGATGACGTCGACACAGCATGATGTGACGTACGTACCACGCGGTCTATGCACAGATGACGTCGACACAGCATGATGTGACGTACGTACCACGCGGTCTATGCACAGATGACGTCGACACAGCATGATGTGACGTACGTACCACGCGGTCTATGCACAGATGACGTCGACACAGCATGATGTGACGTACGTACCACGCGGTCTATGCACAGATGACGTCGACACAGCATGATGTGACGTACGTACCACGCGGTCTATGCACAGATGACGTCGACACAGCATGATGTGACGTACGTACCACGCGGTCTATGCACAGATGACGTCGACACAGCATGATGTGACGTACGTACCACGCGGTCTATGCACAGATGACGTCGACACAGCATGATGTGACGTACGTACCACGCGGTCTATGCACAGATGACGTCGACACAGCATGATGTGACGTACGTACCACGCGGTCTATGCACAGATGACGTCGACACAGCATGATGTGACGTACGTACCACGCGGTCTATGCACAGATGACGTCGACACAGCATGATGTGACGTACGTACCACGCGGTCTATGCACAGATGACGTCGACACAGCATGATGTGACGTACGTACCACGCGGTCTATGCACAGATGACGTCGACACAGCATGATGTGACGTACGTATCACGCGGTCTATGCACAGATGACGTCGACACAGCATGATGTGACGTACGTACCACGCGGTCTATGCACAGATGACGTCGACACAGCATGATGTGACGTACGTACCACGCGGTCTATGCACAGATGACGTCGACACAGCATGATGTGACGTACGTACCACGCGGTCTATGCACAGATGACGTCGACACAGCATGATGTGACGTACGTACCACGTGGTCTATGCACAGATGACGTCGACACAGCATGATGTGACGTACGTACCACGCGATCTATGCACAGAAGACGTCGACACAGTATGATGTGACGTACGTTCCACGCGATCTATGCACAGATGACGTTGACACAGTATGTGACATACGTACCACGCGGTCTATGCACAGATGACGTTGACACAGTATGATGTGACGTACGTACCACGCGGTCTATGCACAGATGACGTTGACACAGTATGATGTGACGTAGGTACCACGCGGTCTATGCACAGATGACGTTGACACAGTATGATGTGACGTACGTACCACGCGGTCTATGCACAGATGACATTGACACAGTATGATGTGACGTACGTACCACGTGGTCTATGCACAGATGACATTGACACAGTATGATGTGACGTACGTACCACGCGGTCTATGCACAGATGACATTGACACAGTATGATGTGACGTACGTACCACGCGGTCTATGCACAGATGACGTTGACACAGTATGATGTGACGTACGTACCACGCGATCTATGCACAGATGACGTTGACACAGTATGATGTGACGTACGTTCCACGCGATCTATGCACAGATGACGTTGACACAGTGTGATGTGACGTACGTACCACGCGGTCTATGCACAGATGACATTGACACAGTATGATGTGACGTACGTACCACGCGGTCTATGCACAGATGACATTGACACAGTATGTGACGTACGTACCACGCGGTCTATGCACAGATGACATTGACACAGTATGATGTGACGTACGTACCACGCGGTCTATGCACAGATGACGTTGACACAGTATGATGTGGCGTACGTACCACGCGGTCTATGCACAGATGACATTGACACAGTATGATGTGACGTATGTACCACCCGGTCTATGCACAGATGACACTAACACAGTATGATGTGACGTACGTACCACGCGGTCTATGCACAGATGACATTGACACAGTATGATGTGACGTACGTATCACGCGGTCTATGCACAGATGACGTTGACACAGTATGATGTGACGTACGTACCACGCGATCTATGCACAGATGACGTTGACACAGTATGATGTGACGTACGTTCCACGCGATCTATGCACAGATGACGTTGACACAGTATGATGTGACGTATGTACCACGCGGTCTATGCACAGATGACGTTGACACAGTATGATGTGACGTACGTACCACGTGGTCTATGCACAGATGACGTTGACACAGTATGATGTGACGTATGTCCCACGTGGTCTATGCACAGATGACATTGACACAGTATGATGTGACGTGCGTACCACGCGGTCTATGCACAGATGACGTTGACACAGTATGATGTGACGTACGTACCACGCGGTCTATGCACAGATGACATTGACACAGTATGATGTGACGTACGTACCACGTGGTCTACGGATGCACGGATGACGTTGACACTATTGCGGAACTGTTTCAGAGCTGTCAGATACTCGTGGAAGAACATTGGTCGAGACTCAACTGACCTGACAACAACAACCACATCAATGAATGAGTAGGTGACCCTTACGTCTGTCTATCAGTGGACGACTATGTGACAATCAATGTACTGACACACTCACATCCAAGACAATATAAGTTGGCTCAGCTTCAGTTGTTGGTCCAGCAGTTGTATCTTCCATGTGCGATTTATCTGACAATAATTAATTAATTAACAAATGCTTTGTTTTTCATTTTGATATAGTAAAATGTTAATGAACACTTCAAAATATATGAATTTATGCAACTTACTAGATGCATAATTTTTTAATTAAATAACCAAGGCAGGTCTTCATTAAACTTTCCACAATCAGCCATTCAATATGAACTATTTGGCCAAATAAATTGTATTACTCCGCGCTAGCCAGCCAATCACAGCTTAGTGCAAACCAATTCAAACCAAGTCTGCGCGGTTGTCTGGGCGGTTGAGTCAATATCTCCCTCACACATAACTAATTTGAGGCCACCGTTATTTGATTAGTGTTATTTCATTGATACCCTCGTGCCCCAGGTAAGCCCTGTCGGGTTATTAATAAGGATAACGTTAAAATTTATCCACAACCAATGTACGTTTCATTGTCGAGTGCCAATTGCTGGTATTCATAATTAAGGGGTTTTATTATACAGTTAGTTTTATTGCATTCTGGACAGCATCAGTAACAATGATAACACAATAATCACTCCTGGTTGTCTGTATGTCATCCGCGAGCAGTGTTCCCCTCTTTATGATACATACGCGTTTATATGTCGCCATGGGTGATGTTCCCATATTTTATCGTGTTGACACATACACAGTTATATGTCACCATGGGCGGTGTCCACTTTAATAATGATATTTGCACCTTGACATTCCTAAAACGTGGGCAGTGATCCCATAACAGTCCGTAATGACACTCCAGCGCCCCCCCTAAATGTTTGTGGTGATGATGTAGCATTTATGTCGCTGTAAACGTTGTTCTTCCAAATGAAGGTGATTCCAATTTCGTGTTTGTGTCACCAGGTTCATTATTCAATTTTATAACAATAAGGTTGTTATTTTAGTGTTGCTGTTGTTAGCAGTGATGACACTTCAGTGTCTCTATGCTATCATGGGTGGTGACTCCCTAACTAACTGTGATGACACTTCAGTGTCTCTATGCTATCATGGGTGGTGACTCCCTAACTAACTGTGATGACACTTCAGTGTCTCTATGCTATCATGGGTGGTGACCCCCTAACTAACTGTGATGACACTTCAGTGTCTTTATGCTATCATGGGTGGTGACCCCCTAACTAACTGCGATGACACTTCAGTGTCTCTATGCTATCATGGGTGGTGACCCCCTAACTAACTGCGATGACACTTCAGTGTCTCTATGCTATCATGGGTGGTGACCCCCTAACTAACTGCGATGACACTTCTGTGTCTCTATGCTATCATGGGTGGTGACCCCCTAACTAACTGTGATGACACTTCTGTGTCTCTATGCTATCATGGGTGTTGACCCCCTAACTAACTGCAATGACACTTCAGTGTCTCTATGCTATCATGGGTGGTGACCCCCTAACTAACTGCGATGACATCATGGGTGGTGACCCCCTAACTAACTGCGATGACACTTCAGTGTCTCTATGTTATCGTGGGTGGTGACCCCCTAACTAACTGCAATGACACTTCAGTGTCTCTATGCTATCGTGGGTGGTGACCCCCTAACTAACTGTGATGACACTTCAGTCTCTATGCTATCATGGGTGGTGACCCCCTAACTAACTGTGATAACACTTCAGTGTCTCTATGCTATCATGGGCAGTGACCCTCTAACTAACTGCGATTACAATCTTGCATTGACGTGCTATCGTGGGTGGTGACCCCCTAATTAAATGTGTTCTGCAATTCTTGCATTCATGTACTATCGTGGCCAGCAACCCCCTAATAAATATGATGACAATTTTGTGTTGATCTACTATCGTGGACAGTAACCCCCCTAACTAACTGTGCTTTGCATAAATATATTTAAAATAAATTTGTTACAAACATTTTAAGCATGAATTGTTTTGAAGAATCTTATTAGGAGCAAAGCACAATTTCGAAGAACTTAAAAAAATATTTAGTCACATTTTAACAATAATTAATCACTAGAATTGCACAGTTTCTTGTAGAAGCTGCATAAAAAAGAAATAAAAAAGAATGTGATTATTAAAAAAATAATGACATATATGAATAAAAAAGAATAAACACACACACCATAAAATTGGAATATAGACTTGAAAAAGAGCAATGTGGTTAGACATGGATAAGTTGACAGAGCCGGGACTTACTTGACATTCCTACATGTCCATATATGGGCAACTCGGATAAAGACTGCAACAAAATGAGAATCACTTGTGAAAGATCAATAAAATAACAACTGTACAACAACTGTACAACAACTGTACAATTATACAACAACTGAACAACAACTATATAACAACTGTGTACAACAACTGTGGGGGGGGCAGCCAGTGGTTAAAGTGTTGGAATCTAAATTCGAGGGTTGTGAGTTCAAGACCCACACTGGGCACGGTTCGTTTTCGAAGCTTAGGCAATTTTGTTTACCCTACTTTGCCTCAGTCTACTCAGCTGCAAATGAGTACAAATACTGTTTGGAAGATACCTGCGATGGACTAGTGTCCCGTCCAGGAGAGTCAGTATAACTGCACTCTAAGTTGCTTCGCACTACAGAAACCAGGTTTAAGCACTGGCCATATAAGCCTTCATGGCTTCCTAAGGCGTAATGCCTGGGGGATGACTTTTTTACCTACAACAACTGTACTGTCTGACTGTGACTGTACAACTGTCTGACTGTACAGCCTATCAATACGGTCTGTCTGACTGTAGAGCCTGTCAATACGGTCTGTCTGACTGTACAGCCTGTCAATATGGTCTGTCTGACTGTACAGCCTGTCAATATGGTCTGTCTGACTGTACAGCCTGTCAATATGGTCTGTCTGACTGTACAGCCTGTCAATATGGTATGTCTGACTGTACAGCCAGTCAATATGGTCTGTCTGGCTGTACAGCCTGTCAATATGGTCTGTCTGGCTGTACAGCCTGTCAATATGGTCTGTCTGACTATACAGCCTGTCAATGTGGTCTGTCTGGCTGTACAGCCTGTCAATATGGTCTGTCTGATTGTACAGCCTGTCAATATGGTCTGTCAGACTGTAGAGCCTGTCAATATGGTCTGTCTGACTGTACAGCCTGTCAATATGGTCTGTCTGACTGTACAGCCTGTTAATATGGTATGTCTGTGTATCTGTCTGTCTGTTTATCTATCTGGCACTCAGCACTTGTTTTTCTGTCTGTAAACATAATTACAACAAATTGATGTAATAAAAGGGTAGTAAATGTCTCACCATATCCACACATGAACGCATCATAGCCTGCCTCGTGAGGTCGATGCAGCTTCGCTGGAAGAAACAAAAGTTATACTGGTCGATGTAGTTTTCAACCTACTTAATAGAATATTTTTAAAAATCTGAAGAAACATTTTGTGCAAGAGATCGATATACCAAATCACTAACAGCTACTTCATCTATACACTGCAAAAAAATTATTAAACAGTTGTTTTGAGTGAAAAACTTACAAATATTAAACGTCCGAACCATCTTGCGCGAGACGAGGAAACTGGCAGAATTCAACCTATATATATATAGCAAGCTGTACAGACAATCTTTTTTCATTTTATCACTTTGTTCCAATTATTTCAACCTCTTATAACAATCAGGCTTGTCACGGCGCTTTATAAAACACATGCACATACACTTGTATTGAATATATGACGTTAATGTAGACTGGCTTGCTATACATCTACCACAAAAAGGGTAATTATTGTCACGAGGCCAAGAACGAGATACGAGACAGCAGGCGCTCAATAATAATGTCTGGTAAGCATGGAAAGTTGTTTTTTATCAAGGTATGAATATCATAAAAGTGTTCCGTGTTATATTATATATAAAAATATATTTTGCTCAGACAAGACAAGACTGTATCGTTATTGTTGTAAACAGACGCTGACGTCTCTAATGCGATATCAAGCGATATTTCAATGGATTGAAAACAGAAGTGGCTTGAAAACTGCACTAGTAACTATAATTCAAATTATCATAAACGCTGTCAAATCACATGTCTATTAGGCTTCAAATAATTTTATTGCTAAAATAAGTCCACACTGCACGCAAAGTTATGTTAATAAAAACTGTTCACCCTCATTGTTGTCTTGTCATCAATCTGCATTAGTATTTTTTGTCAAATCCTACAATTTGTTTCAAGAAAATCAACATGGAAGATACTGCGTGTAATTTGTCGCCCAAGCAAGCTAGACTCTGTCTTCACATGCAGAGAGCATTCCTTCACCAACACAATTAGGGAGCATTCCTTCACCAACACATACAGGGAGCATTCCTTCGCTGACACATGCAGGGAGCATTCCTTCACCGACACAAGCAGGGAGCATTCCTTCGCTGACACATGCAGAGAGCATTCCTTCACCAACACATGCAGAGAGCATTCCTTCACCAACACATGCAGAGAGCATTCCTTCACCAACACATGTAGAGAGCATTCCTTCACCGACAAAAGCAGGAAGCATTCCTTCACCGACACATGCAGAGAGCATTCCTTCACCAACACAAGCAGAGAGCATTCCTTCACCAACACATGCAGAGAGCATTCCTTCACCAACATATACAGAGAGCATTCCTTCACCAACACATGCAGAGAGCATTCCTTCACCGACACATGCAGGGAGCATTCCTTCACCAACACAAGCAGGGAGCATTCCTTCACCGACACATGCAGAGAGTATTCCTTCACCAACACAAGCAGAGAGTATTCCTTCACCGACACAAGCAGGGAGCATTCCTTCACCAACACAAGCAGGGAGCATTCCTTCACCAACACAAGCAGGGAGCATTCCTTCACCGACACATGCAGGGAGCATTCCTTCACCAACATATAGAGAGAGCATTCCTTCACCGACACATGCAGGGAGCATTCCTTCACCGACACAAGCAGGGAGCATTCCTTCACCGACACATGCAGAGAGCATTCCTTCACCAACACAAGCAGAGAGCATTCCTTCACCGACACAAGCAGGGAGCATTCCTTCACCGACACAAGCAGGGAGCATTCCTTCACCAACACCAATTCTTATGCTGCCAACCAGCAACTAGAAATTCATAAGTGTCGTAGTCTACAAATGTGCACTTTTCCTTGTTCAGAAACAAATATACAATACAAATATGTGTACCTTTTATTTATAAAAACAACACAAATGAAGTAACTAAGCCTTTCTAGATGTAAACAAACAACTTACCATAGTTGCTGCACTCCTCGGCATGTACAATGTGTGGAGATAGCAGACAATAAAACCTCCCCTTCTTGCTGAATATATAAACATTCATATTAAAGGTTTCTCCAATTAAATTTTTTGCTAGTCTCATTTCAAATTAATTTTGCGAAAAACCAAACCTACCTAGTATCCACTACAACATACCAGCTTGTTTGTGCTACTTTTGCATGAAGTGTTTATGAAATCATCAAACTATTAAATTACTTAATACTTGTTCAAGCAACAAAGGCTTCGTGAAACAACTTTTTTCCTCCCAAACTGCATTGGCTATACTGTAAAAATAATTTACTGCTATTTAGATAATTTTAAAATCCTCTCGGTCACCCCATAAATGGGCTTATTTGGTCACGTTTTGTGCACACAAAATGTACCAGTTTGTAGCGACATCTAGCGACTGTGGCGGTATCTGTGACGTAACGACAAGAAGGCCAATCTCGCAACGCAATGTCGGAACCCGCTGATTTTTCAAGTGATGAGATTATTTCCTATTTAGAAGATGTGGATAGTGACATTGGGGAGTTTTATGCCGACGTCGAGCCCCCGACAGGTCCACAACCCTACATGCATGAGCCAGAGGCTGTGTTTGTACATGTTGAGGATGAACATGCTCCGTCCGACAGCGACGGAACAGATGCCGCCCCACAGTGCACACGACGTGGTAATTTGTTTATTTAAATAATCAGTACCGGGTAAATTACTTTTACTGCTAATATGTTATAAGTATGAATAAGGATAAACCATTTAATAATAAATAAACAAATACAAGCTGCTTGATAGTGGTGACAAGTGATTTACGAGTAAGATAATAGTCTTGTTTTGGGTGATAATGGGTGACCGCTGATAACGTCAACAATGATTTATGAAGTGCTACATCACAACCTACTTGTGTACTTTCAGGACACTTGACAGAAAGGACAAACTGATTTATGAAGTGCTACATCACAACCTACTTGTGTATTTTCAGGACACTTGACAGAAAGGACAAACTGATTTATGAAGTGCTACATCACAACCTACATGTGTACTTTCAGGACACTTGACAGAAAGGACAAACTGATTTATGAAGTGCTACATCACAACCTACTTGTGTACTTTCAGGACACTTGACAGAAAGGACAAACTGATTTATGAAGTGCTACATCACAACCTACTTGTGTACTTTCAGGACACTTGACAGAAAGGACAAACTGATTTATGAAGTGCTACATCACAACCTACTTGTGTATTTTCAGGACACTTGACAGAAAGGACAAACTGCTACGTCTTGAAATTAAAAGATGCAAATTGCAAGTGCTGCTGCACCAAGATGACAATTTAGTGGCTGAAAAAGCTTTTAATCTCATAATTACATGAACAGTGTGTCATTGTAACTACTCAGGACTGATCACATAATTAGCAGCTGGTCAAGGACACACAGTGCCTGATTCAGCATTGTCCGGGAGATGTCATTGTAACTACTCAGGAGTGATCACATAATTAGCAGGTGGTCAAGGACACACAGTGCCTGATTCAGCATTTTCCGGGAGATGTCATTGTAACTACTCAGGACTGATCACATAATTAGCAGCTGGTCAAGGACACACAGTGCCTGATTCAGCATTGTCTGGGAGATGTCATTGTAACTACTCAGGACTGATCACATAATTAGCAGCTGGTCAAGGACACACAGTGCCTGATTCAGCATTGTCTGGGAGATGTCATTGTAACTACTCAGGACTGATCACATAATTAGCAGCTGGTCAAGGACACACAGTGCCTGATTCAGCATTGTCCGGGAGATGTCATTGTAACTACTCAGGAGTGATCACATAATTAGCAGCTGGTCAAGGACACACAGTGCCTGATTCAGCATTGTCCGGGAGATGTCATTGTAACTACTCAGGAGTGATCACATAATTAGCAGCTGGTCAAGGACACACAGTCCCTGATTCAGCATTGTCCGGGAGATGTCATTGTAACTACTCAGGACTGATCACATAATTAGCAGCTGGTCAAGGACACACAGTCCCTGATTCAGCATTGTCTGGGAGATGTCATTGTAACTACTCAGGAGTGATCACATAATTAGCAGCTGGTCAAGGACACACAGTCCCTGATTCAGCATTGTCCGGGAGATGTCATTTGCAATCAAGGTGGCATCTTTGAAGAATCTGTAATGATAAAAGTCAATAATCACTCGATCATGTTTGAAATGATGTACAGTGGATAAAGAAACTGTATTGTATTTTTACAATTGCATTCAATTTTCTGCTACCTTATCAGTTATCACAGCTATTGTTTATCAGTGTAAATATCAATAAAACACTACCATCCATTCTATGAACTGGCCAATTTCACTTTTTGAAACAGATACACATTTTAGAGTGACCTTAAGAAATGTTGTTTACATTATACACATCACATTGCAATGAACAGGCTGAAGTAATAGTATGTATGTGTATATAATACAACAGGATTGTATGTCATGTCATGGATGTCGTGATTGTCAATTGATGTCGTGATTGTCAATTGCTCTAAACTCTCAAAATATAATGTGTATATTCATGTTTGTACCATCAGTTGTTTACATGTGTTTTTCTGTGTGAAACTGAAAATAAATAGCCAGTATGCAGGATTTGTAATTTACCATATTTCTTTACTATATTTCTTGAAACCCTCACCACCCACCTTCAATATATAGTGGAATTGTGAAATATAAATCACAGTTCAAGTGTTTTAAACTTGTATTATAACACGCATTCAATCTATAAATCAACACAGTCTATTAGTCTCGTTTGTTGAAAGTTTTCATGTGACGCTATGCATTGTCATTGGTAAAACATGGCAAATACAACGTACAATAAGATTTGACAAAATGCTTAACTGGCACATACCTGGATGTCATCGAGACCCACAAATGCATTCTCACGATGTCGCAACACTCAGTTGCGATGAAATCACCGTCTGAATACAGGACGCTGAACTTACGAAAAAGTTACGCGACCTCTTGCATTGTCGTAACTTGACACAAAAATGTACGCCACATTGACACAAATTCGTATCTTAAATGTTTCAAGCAAGCAAGTGCTGAATATATGTAAATATAACTATCCAATTTTGTAATGAGAAATATGATGTGTTATCAATTAATCAACGAAAAGAATGTAAACAATGGCGCACAATACAGCTGCACGCGCAGCAGGTCTAGCTGTTTCCGCCTGTCCTCACGTCACGGGGTGCCTGACCTAGATTTCACAGACTGCACTGGAGTGACGTCAGATGGCTATAATTAGTCTGGCTCTGGTTTCTGGTTTCCTCCAGTGTATTGTGTACCTAGACTATATAGACTATAACTCCAAACACACCGGTTATGTTTTCCTTATACAAAATAACATCTAAACACCTGACCCAGCCACCCAGAGATACCAACCTGTCAAGGGCAGCGTACAGTGAGGCAAGGCCTGTCATCTCAAACAGACCGGAATTACTCATTGGCTACAAAGAAAGACAAGCCCAAGAAGTCATATACAGTAAAACCCCTAATGAACGCGCCCCCCCACATCAATCGCTCCTTTCCCGACAATTGTTTCACTAACAGACTACATTGTATAAATGACCCGTTGTCAACGACCACCCATAAAACGTGACCAACACATATCTAACATTTCTCAAGTAAAATGTAAAAGAAAGTTCTTATACTGTGCGGTATGTAGTCCTTAGGACTGCTCAAAACGTCTTACACTTCACCCCTGGCAGGCCTGTTTTCTTACACTTCACCCCTGGCAGGCCTGTTCTCTTACACTTCACCCCTGGCAGGCCTGTTCTCTTACACTTCACCCCTGGCAGGCCTGTTCTCTTACACTTCACCCCTGGCAGGCCTGTTCTCTTACACTTCACCCCTGGCAGGCCTGTTCTCTTACACTTCACCCCTGGCAGGCCTGTTCTCTTACACTTCACCCCTGGCAGGCCTGTTCTCTTACACTTCACCCCTGGCAGGCCTGTTCTCTTACACTTCACCCCTGGCAGGCCTGTTCTCTTACACTTCACCCCTGGCAGGCCTGTTCTCTTACACTTCACCCCTGGCAGGCCTGTTCTCTTACACTTCACCCCCTGGCAGGCCTGTTCTCTTACACTTCACCCCTGGCAGGCCTGTTCTCTTACACTTCACCCCCTGGCAGGCCTGTTCTCTTACACTTCACCCCTGGCAGGCCTGTTCTCTTACACTTCACCCCTGGCAGGCCTGTTCTCTTACACTTCACCCCTGGCAGGCCTGTTCTCTTACACTTCACCCCTGGCAGGCCTGTTCTCTTACACTTCACCCCTGGCAGGCCTGTTCTCTTACACTTCACCCCTGGCAGGCCTGTTCTCTTACACTTCACCCCTCGCAGGCCTGTTCTCTTACACTTCACCCCTGGCAGGCCTGTTCTCTTACACTTCACCCCTGGCAGGCCTGTTCTCTTACACTTCACCCCCTGGCAGGCCTGTTCTCTTACACTTCACCCCCTGGCAGGCCTGTTCTCTTACACTTCACCCCTGGCAGGCCTGTTCTCTTACACTTCACCCCTGGCAGGCCTGTTCTCTTACACTTCACCCCTGGCAGGCCTGTTCTCTTACACTTCACCCCTGGCAGGCCTGTTCTCTTACACTTCACCCCTGGCAGGCCTGTTCTCTTACACTTCACCCCCTGGCAGGCCTGTTCTCTTACACTTCACCCCCTGGCAGGCCTGTTCTCTTACACTTCACCCCCTGGCAGGCCTGTTCTCTTACACTTCACCCCTGGCAGGCCTGTTCTCTTACACTTCACCCCTGGCAGGCCTGTTCTCTTACACTTCACCCCTGGCAGGCCTGTTCTCTTACACTTCACCCCTGGCAGGCCTGTTCTCTTACACTTCACCCCTGGCAGGCCTGTTCTCTTACACTTCACCCCTGGCAGGCCTGTTCTCTTACACTTCACCCCCTGGCAGGCCTGTTCTCTTACACTTCACCCCTGGCAGGCCTGTTCTCTTACACTTCACCCCCTGGCAGGCCTGTTCTCTTACACTTCACCCCTGGCAGGCCTGTTCTCTTACACTTCACCCCTGGCAGGCCTGTTCTCTTACACTTCACCCCTGGCAGGCCTGTTCTCTTACACTTCACCCCTGGCAGGCCTGTTCTCTTACACTTCACCCCTGGCAGGCCTGTTCTCTTACACTTCACCCCTGGCAGGCCTGTTCTCTTACACTTCACCCCTCGCAGGCCTGTTCTCTTACACTTCACCCCTGGCAGGCCTGTTCTCTTACACTTCACCCCTGGCAGGCCTGTTCTCTTACACTTCACCCCCTGGCAGGCCTGTTCTCTTACACTTCACCCCCTGGCAGGCCTGTTCTCTTACACTTCACCCCTGGCAGGCCTGTTCTCTTACACTTCACCCCTGGCAGGCCTGTTCTCTTACACTTCACCCCTGGCAGGCCTGTTCTCTTACACTTCACCCCTGGCAGGCCTGTTCTCTTACACTTCACCCCTGGCAGGCCTGTTCTCTTACACTTCACCCCCTGGCAGGCCTGTTCTCTTACACTTCACCCCCTGGCAGGCCTGTTCTCTTACACTTCACCCCCTGGCAGGCCTGTTCTCTTACACTTCACCCCTGGCAGGCCTGTTCTCTTACACTTCACCCCTGGCAGGCCTGTTCTCTTACACTTCACCCCTGGCAGGCCTGTTCTCTTACACTTCACCCCTGGCAGGCCTGTTCTCTTACACTTCACCCCTGGCAGGCCTGTTCTCTTACACTTCACCCCTGGCAGGCCTGTTCTCTTACACTTCACCCCCTGGCAGGCCTGTTCTCTTACACTTCACCCCTGGCAGGCCTGTTCTCTTACACTTCACCCCTGGCAGGCCTGTTCTCTTACACTTCACCCCTGGCAGGCCTGTTCTCTTACACTTCACCCCTGGCAGGCCTGTTCTCTTACACTTCACCCCTGGCAGGCCTGTTCTCTTACACTTCACCCCCCTGGCAGGCCTGTTCATTCATTCCAACATCAACTTGACTTCTCCTGGAAGCATTCAGTAGACTACAGTTACTGTAGAGACCAACCTTCCTGAGACAGGCAGAGATGTGCTTAGTGTCATAGATGAAGGGAAACAACTGACTCAGGTCTTCCTTGAACCGACGGAACGACACTGAAAGCACAACAGAAGCGGCTGACAAGGAGTGACCACCAATCTGACGGTCGGCAGTAGAACAGAAGGCAATGAAGTCTGTAAAATCAACAATTTAAGTTATTTATTTTTTATAACATAATAAATAGTTTGTTAATCTTAATCTTACACTCTATTTATTTTAATGCATTGTTAACTTCACATAGATATGATTCTTATGATTGCATATGTCTTTAGATGAACTGTACGCGCATAATGCAGCCTCCACAGGGAGGTCTTCCCACATGCCGTGAGACAGTGCACTGAGACTCACCAGGCAGTGCATTGACTCACCAGACAGTGCATTGACTCACCAGGCAGTGCATTGAGACTCACCAGGCAGTGCATTGACTCACCAGACAGTGCATTGACTCACCAGACAGTGCACTGAGACTCACCAGGCAGTGCACTGAGACTCACCAGGCAGTGCATTGAGACTCACTAGACAGTGCATTGACTCACCAGACAGTGCACTGAGACTCACCAGACAGTGCACTGAGACTCACCAGGCAGTGCACTGAGACTCACCAGACAGTGCATTGAGACTTACCAGACAGTGCATTGACTCACCAGACAGTGCACTGAGACTCATCAGGCAGTGCACTGAGACTCACCAGGCAGTGCATTGAGACTCACCAGGCAATGCATTGAGACTCACCAGGCAGTGCATTGAGACTCACCAGGCAATGCATTGAAACTCACCAAGCAGTGGATTGAGACTCACCAGGCGGTGCATTGTGTCTCACCAGGCAGTGCACTGAGACTCACCAGGCAGTGCATTGAGACTCACCAGACAGTGCATTGAGACTCACCAGACAGTGCATTGAGACTCACCAGACAGTGCATTGAGACTCACCAGGCAGTGCACTGAGACTCACCAAGCAGTGCATTGAGACTCACAAGGCAATGCATTGAGACTCACCAGGCAGTGCATTGAGACTCACCAGGCAATGCATTGAAACTCACCGGGCAATGGATTGAGACTCACCAGGCAGTGGATTGAGACTCACCAGGCAGTGCATTGAGACTCACCAGGCGGTGCATTGTGTCTCACCAAGCAGTGGAATTTAATCACCAGGCAGTGCATTGAGACTCACCAGACAGTGCATTGACTCACCAGGCAGTGCATTGAGACTCACCAGGCAGTGCATTGACTCACCAGACAGTGCATTGACTCACCAGACAGTGCACTGAGACTCACCAGGCAGTGCACTGAGACTCACCAGGCAGTGCATTGAGACTCACCAGACAGTGCACTGACTCACCAGACAGTGCACTGAGACTCACCAGACAGTGCACTGAGACTCACCAGGCAGTGCACTGAGACTCACCAGGCAGTGCATTGAGACTCACCAGGCAATGCATTGAGACTCACCAGGCAGTGCACTGAGACTCACCAGGCAGTGCATTGAGACTCACCAGGCAATGCATTGAGACTCACCAGGCAGTGCATTGAGACTCACCAGGCAATGCATTGAAACTCACCAAGCAGTGGATTGAGACTCACCAGGCGGTGCATTGTGTCTCACCAGGCAGTGCACTGAGACTCACCAGGCAGTGCATTGAGACTCACCAGACAGTGCATTGAGACTCACCAGACAGTGCATTGAGACTCACCAGACAGTGCATTGAGACTCACCAGGCAGTGCACTGAGACTCACCAGGCAGTGCATTGAGACTCACAAGGCAATGCATTGAGACTCACCAGGCAGTGCATTGAGACTCACCAGGCAACGCATTGAAACTCACCGGGCAATGGATTGAGACTCACCAGGCAGTGGATTGAGACTCACCAGGCAGTGCATTGAGACTCACCAGGCGGTGCATTGTGTCTCACCAAGCAGTGGAATTTAATCACCAGGCAGTGCATTGAGACTCACCAGGCAGTGCACTGAGACTCACCAGGCAGTGCACTGAGACTCACCAGGCAGTGCACTGAGACTCACCAGGCAGTGCATTGAGACTCACCAGGCAGTGCACTGAGACTCACCAGGCAGTGCATTAAGACTCACCAGGCAGTGCATTGAGACTCACCAGGCAGTGCATTGAGACTCACCAGACAGTGCATTGAGACTCACCAGACAGTGCATTGAGACTCACCAGGCAGTGCACTGAGACTCACCAGGCAGTGCATTAAGACTCACCAGGCAATGCGTTGAGACTCACCAGGCAGTGCATTGTAGAACTTGTCATACATCAGCATTAGGTCAGTCAGGTTGTTGTGGCCAATGATTGGCTAAAGGATGACACAGTATCATTGTGAGAACAGTTCAGCGCACAGAGGCAATACACAGTAATGCAGCCTTCAGATAAACATTTTGCTGGTCTAGACTTGAGAAGTAAATCATAATATTATCAACATGTTTAACGGTTCATAGGCACTATTCACACAAATCAAATAGGGGATTTAGTAAAGGTCATGTTGAAAAACACCATATCAATGTTCTATAATCATGCATAATATTATAACAAAAGGACCTGTTAAACTTTGGTAGAAACCTTCATGATGTCCACTGGCCCAATAAGTCATTCTCCAAGGCACACAGAGAAGCAACAGAAAGAGAGATAGACAGAGAAAGAACAGGACAGACAACATCAAGGAATGGACAAACAACATCAAGGAATGGACAGACAACATCAAGGAATGGACAGACAACATCAATGAATGGACAGACAACATAAAAGGAATGGACAGATAACATCAATGAATGGAAGACAACATAAAAGGAATGGACAGATAACATCAATGAATGGAAGACAACATAAAAGGAATGGACAGATAACATCAATGAATGGAAGACAGCACCAAAGGAATGGAAGAAGACATCAAGAAATGGAAGACAACATCAAGGAATTGACAGACAACATCAAAGGAATGGACAGACAACTTCAAAGGAATGGATTGACAATATCAAGAAAGGAATGGACAGACAACATCAAAGGAATGGACAGATAACATCAAGAGATGAACAGATAACATCAAGGGATGAACAGACAACATCCAAGGAATGGACAGACAACATCAAGTAATGGACAGACAACACCAAAGGAATTGACAGACAACATCAACGAATGGACATATAGCACCAAGGAATGGAAAACAACATAAGAGATGCCCCAATTACCACCCAAGATTATGGGAAAGACAAAGGTGAAGTACCTTTTTGCTCTTCACCAAAGTTTTGAAGACTCTCGTGAAGCCACACAGACGATTAAGCAAACTGCCAAAGTAAAATGATCAATTGTATGTTCATTTGCTAAATGAAACTGAAATGGCAACATACATTTTTAGTAGAACACCTTACTATAGGGCTGGGAGTAGGACACCTAACTACAGGACTAGGAGTAGGACACCTAACTACAGGGCTGTGAGTAGGACACCTTACTACAGGGCTGAGAGTAGGACACCTAACTACAGGGCTGAGAGTAGCACACCTTACTACAGGGCTGAGAGTAGGACACCTTACTACAGGGCTGAGAGTAGGACACCTTACAATAGGGCTGAGAGTAGGACACCTTACTACAGGGCTGAGAGTAGGACACCTTACTACAGGGCTGTGAGTAGGACACCTTACTACAGGGCTGAGAGTAGGACACCTTACTACAGGGCTGAGAGTAGGACACCTTACTACAGGGCTGAGAGTAGGACACCTTACTACAGGGCTGAGAGTAGGACACCTTACTACAGGGCTGTGAGTAGAACACCTTACTACAGGACTGAGAGTAGGACACCTTACTACAGGGCTGTGAGTAGGACACCTTACTAGAGGGCTGAGAGTAGGACACCTTACTAGAGGGCTGTGAGTAGGACACCTTACTACAAGGCTGTGAGTAGGACACCTTACTACAGGGCTGAGAGTAGGACACCTTACTATAGGGCTGGGAGTAGGACACATTACTACAGGGCTGAGAGTAGAACACCTTACTACAGGACTGAGAGTAGGACACCTAACTACAGGACCTAGAGTAGAAAACCTTACTACAGGGCTGAGAGTAGGACACCTTACTACAGGGCTGGGAGTAGGACACCTTACTACAGGACTGAGAGTAGTACACCTTACTACAGGGCTGTGAGTAGGACACGTTACTACAGGGCTGTGAGTAGGACACCATACTACAGGACCTAGAGTAGAACACCTTACTACAGGGCTGTGAGTAGGACACCTTACTACAGGGCTGGGAGTAGGACACCTAACTACAGGACCTAGAGTAGAACACCTTACTACAGGGCTGAGAGTAGGACACCTTACTACAGGGCTGGGAGTAGGACACCTAACTACAGGACTGAGAGTAGGACACCTTACTACAGGGCTGTGAGTAGGACACCTTACTACAGGGCTGAGAGTAGGACACCTTACTACAGGGCTGAGAGTAGGACACCTTACTACAGGGCTGGGAGTAGGACACCTAACTACAGGACTGAGAGTAGGACACCTTACTACAGGGCTGTGAGTAGGACACCTTACTACAGGGCTGAGAGTAGGACACCTTACTACAGGGCAGAGATTAGGACACCTAACTACAGGGCTGAGAGTAGGACACCTTACCACAGGGCTGTGAGTAGGACACCTTACTACAGGACTGAGAGTAGAACACCTTACTACAGGGCTGAGAGTAGGACACCTTACTACAGGGCTGGGAGTAGGACACCTAACTACAGGACTGAGAATAGGACACCTTACTACAGGGCTGTGAGTAGGACACCTTACTACAGGGCTGTGAGTAAGACACCTAACTACAGGGCTGTGAGTAGGACACCTTACCACAGGGCTGTGAGTAGGACACCTTACCACAGGGCTGTGAGTCTGAGACATACCAAATCATACTACTTTTTTACTTCCCCCGTCAGGCTACATCCACCATTCCAGGCTCCCACTGGTTAAGATGAATGTAGGGCCAAGTATCCGATTTATGTGATTTCATTTGATGGGAAGTAGCATTAGTCAGGAACAAGGTTATGTTCCCAAACATCACTCAACATTCAGTGATGTCCAAAAAATGTTCTTGCAATAAGCACTGAAACTACTCTAACAATGAAACTACTTTTGCAGGTTTGTCTTCATATTTACTTTGAGATTAAACAGGTTATAGAGACTTCAAAGAAAATATCTTACGTTTCCCGCTCTTTCTGCGTGGACTGTCGTAGAAGGTCTGTGTGCTGAGACATTAGAATCTTCTCCACGACTATCTGAAGGAAGAACACACAGCTGCTAGCAGTGGAACCCTAACAACTTGTACAAGTCACAATGTAGGAACACACAGCTGCTGGCAGTGGAACCCTAACAACTTGTACAAGACACAATGTAGGAACACACAGCTGCTGGCAGTGGAACCCTAACAACTTGTACAAGTCACAATGTAGGAACACACAGCTGCTGGCAGTGGAACCCTAACAACTTGTACAAGACACAATGTAGGAACACACAGCTGCTGGCAGTGGAACCCTAACAACTTGTACAAGACACAATGTAGGAACACACAGCTGCTGGCAGTGGAACCCTAACAACTTGTACACGTCACAATGTAGGAACACACAGCTGCTGGCAGTGGAACCCTAACAACATGTACAAGTCACAATGTAGGAACACACAGCTGCTGGCAGTGGAACCCTAACAACTCGTACAAGTCACAATGTAGGAACACACAGCTGCTGGCAGTGGAACCCTAATAACTTGTACAAGTCACAATGTAGGAACACACAGCTGCTGGCAGTGGAACCCTAATAACTTGTACAAGTCACAATGTAGGAACACACAGCTGCTGGCAGTGGAACCCTAATAACTTGTACAAGTCACAATGTAGGAACACACAGCTGCTGGCAGTGGAACCCTAACAACTTGTACAAGTCACAATGTAGGAACACACAGCTGCTGGCAGTGGAACCCTAACAACTGGTACAAGTCATAATATATGGAACACACAGCTGCTGGCAGTGGAACCCTAATAACTTGTACAAGTCACAATGTAGGAACACACAGATGCTGGCAGTGGAACCCTAATAACTTGTACAAGTCACAATGTAGGAACACACAGCTGCTGGCAGTGGAACCCTAATAACTTGTACAAGTCACAATGTAGGAACACACAGCTGCTGGCAGTGGAACCCTAACAACTTGTACAAGTCACAATGTAGGAACACACAGCTGCTGGCAGTGGAACCCTAACAACTGGTACAAGTCATAATATATGGAACACACAGCTGCTGGCAGTGGAACCCTAACAACTTGTACAAGTCACAATGTAGGAACACACAGCTGCTGGCAGTGGAACCCTAACAACATGTACAAGTCACAATGTAGGAACACACAGCTGCTGGCAGTGGAACCCTAATAACTTGTACAAGTCACAATGTAGGAACACACAGCTGCTGGCAGTGGAACCCTAATAACTTGTACAAGTCACAATGTAGGAACACACAGCTGCTGGCAGTGGAACCCTAACAACTTGTACAAGTCACAATGTAGGAACACACAGCTGCTGGCAGTGGAACCCTAACAACTTGTACAAGTCACAATGTAGGAACACACAGTTGCTGGCAGTGGAACCCTAACAACATGTACAAGTCACAATGTAGGAACACACAGTTGCTGGCAGTGGAACCCTAACAACATGTACAAGTCATAACGTAGGAACACACAGCTGCTGGCAGTGGAACCCTAACAACTTGTACAAGTCACAATGTAGGAACACACAGCTGCTAGCAGTGGAACCCTAACAACATGTACAAGTCATAACGTAGGAACACACAGCTGCTGGCAGTGGAACCCTAATAACTTGTACAAGTCACAATGTAGGAACACACAGTTGCTGGCAGTGGAACCCTAATAACTTGTACAAGTCATAATATATGGAACACACAGCTGCTGGCAGTGGAACCCTAACAACATGTACAAGTCATAACGTAGGAACACACAGCTGCTGGCAGTGGAACCCTAACAACTTGTACAAGTCACAATGTAGGAACACACAGCTGCTGGCAGTGGAACCCTAATAACTTGTACAAGTCATAATATATGGAACACACAGTTGCTGGCAGTGGAACCCTAACAACTTGTACAAGTCACAATGTAGGAACACACAGCTGCTGGCAGTGGAACCCTAACAACTTGTACAAGTCATAATATATGGAACACACAGCTGCTGGCAGTGGAAGCCTAATAACTTGTACAAGTCACAATGTAGGAACACACAGTTGCTGGCAGTGGAACCCTAACAACTTGTACAAGTCACAATGTAGGAACACACAGCTGCTGGCAGTGGAACCCTAATAACTTGTACAAGTCATAATATATGGAACACACAGCTGCTGGCAGTGGAAGCCTAATAACTTGTACAAGTCATAATATATGGAACACACAGCTGCTGGCAGTGGAAGCCTAATAACTTGTACAAGTCACAATGTAGGAACACACAGCTGCTAGCAGTGGAACCCTAACAACTTGTACAAGTCACAATGTAGGAACACACAGCTGCTGGCAGTGGAACCCTAATAACTTGTACAAGTCATAATATATGGAACACACAGTTGCTGGCAGTGGAACCCTAACAACTTGTACAAGTCACAATGTAGGAACACACAGCTGCTAGCAGTGGAACCCTAACAACTTGTACAAGTCATAATATATGGAACACACAGCTGCTGGCAGTGGAAGCCTAATAACTTGTACAAGTCACAATGTAGGAACACACAGCTGCTGGCAGTGGAACCCTAATAACTTGTACAAGTCACAATGTAGGAACACACAGCTGCTGGCAGTGGAACCCTAATAACTTGTACAAGTCATAATATATGGAACACACAGCTGCTGGCAGTGGAAGCCTAATAACTTGTACAAGTCACAATGTAGGAACACACAGCTGCTGGCAGTGGAACCCTAATAACTTGTACAAGTCACAATGTAGGAACACACAGCTGCTGGCAGTGGAACCCTAATAACTTGTACAAGTCACAATGTAGGAACACACAGCTGCTGGCAGTGGAACCCTAATAACTTGTACAAGTCATAATATATGGAACACACAGCTGCTGGCAGTGGAAGCCTAATAACTTGTACAAGTCACAATGTAGGAACACACAGCTGCTGGCAGTGGAACCCTAATAACTTGTACAAGTCATAATATATGGAACACACAGCTGCTGGCAGTGGAAGCCTAATAACTTGTACAAGTCATAATATATGGAACACACAGCTGCTGGCAGTGGAAGCCTAATAACTTGTACAAGTCACAATGTAGGAACACACAGCTGCTGGCAGTGGAACCCTAATAACTTGTACAAGTCATAATATATGGAACACACAGCTGCTGGCAGTGGAACCCTAATAACTTGTACAAGTCACAATGTAGGAACACACAGCTGCTAGCAGTGGAACCCTAACAACTTGTACAAGTCATAATATATGGAACACACAGTTGCTGGCAGTGGAACCCTAACAACTTGTACAAGTCATAATATATGGAACACACAGCTGCTGGCAGTGGAAGCCTAATAACTTGTACAAGTCACAATGTAGGAACACACAGTTGCTGGCAGTGGAACCCTAACAACTTGTACAAGTCATAATATATGGAACACACAGCTGCTGGCAGTGGAAGCCTAATAACTTGTACAAGTCACAATGTAGGAACACACAGTTGCTGGCAGTGGAACCCTAACAACTTGTACAAGTCACAATGTAGGAACACACAGCTGCTGGCAGTGGAACCCTAACAACTTGTACAAGTCACAATGTAGGAACACACAGCTGCTGGCAGTGGAACCCTAACAACTTGTACAAGTCACAATGTAGGAACACACAGCTGCTGGCAGTGGAACCCTAACAACTTGTACAAGTCACAATGTAGGAACACACAGCTGCTGGCAGTGGAACCCTAACAACATGTACAATCACAATGTAGGAACACACAGCTGCTAGCAGTGGAACCCTAACAACTTGTACAAGTCACAATGTAGGAACACACAGCTGCTGGCAGTGGAACCCTAACAACATGTACAATCACAATGTAGGAACACACAGCTGCTAGCAGTGGAACCCTAACAACTTGTACAAGTCACAATGTAGGAACACACAGCTGCTGGCAGTGGAACCCTAACAACTTGTACAAGTCACAATGTAGGAACACACAGCTGCTAGCAGTGGAACCCTAATAACTTGTACAAGTCACAATGTAGGAACACACAGCTGCTGGCAGTGGAAGCCTAATAACTTGTACAAGTCATAATATATGGAACACACAGCTGCTGGCAGTGGAACCCTAACAACATGTACACGTCACAATGTAGGAACACACAGTTGCTGGCAGTGGAACCCTAACAACTTGTACAAGTCATAATATATGGAACACACAGCTGCTAGCAGTGGAACCCTAACAACTTGTACAAGTCATAATATATGGAACACACAGCTGCTAGCAGTGGAACCCTAACAACTTGTACAAGTCACAATGTAGGAACACACAGCTGCTGGCAGTGGAACCCTAACAACTTGTACAAGTCACAATGTGAAGACACAAAGAAGAGATTCATCGGTTTCTTCCCTTACCAATCGTTCAATCCATGTTTGAGTTACTTGGCAGAATTGACTGAATCACGTCATGGGCGCTTCTGTCGTGACTCACGTTACACAGGTTACAAATTTACCCCCGTGTGGGATTTTTTACTTTACCAATGTGGGGTGAACGAAATTGGCCAAGTTTTGAAACAGGTGCTGGAGAATTGGAATGCCGGTTCTCTTGACAACCACTCCTGTGCTCTGACCACTGAGACACTGCACTATATTGTTTTAGATATACTTTATACTATATAATGTTATTTTATTAATAAAAACAATCAGACTGTACATTTAAACTACCCAAGATAAAAGATAACAAAGGGTCAACTGAGTGCATGCATGCACAAAGATCACGCACACATGCATGCGCACACAGTACATGCATGCTGGCTTACATTTGGCCCCTCGTCCCTCGTCCAAATGTTAGAGAATCTGTGGCGGAGTTCTGTGTGTATGTCAGTGCAGCTCATTTCTGAAACAACCATCAGGATGTGAGCAATAGAATCCACTGAAGAAAATCAGCTTATCTTTAATTTCCTTTACATTTCTCTGCAAGGTCACAACACATCATGCATGGTCACAACACATCATGCATGGTCACAACACATCATGCATGGTCACAATACATAATGCATGATCACAACACATCATGCATGGTCACAACACATCATGCATGGTCACAACACATCATACATGGTCACAACACATCATGCAAGGTCACAACACATCATGCATGGTCACAACACATCATGCATGGTCACAATACATAATGCATGGCCACAACACATAATGCATGGCCACAACACATCATGCATGCTCACAACACATCATGCATGGTCATAGCACATACTGCATGGTCACAAGACATCATGCATGGTCACAAGACATCATGCATGGCCACAACCCATCATGCATGGCCACAACACATCATGCATGGTAATAACACATTATACATGGCCACAACACACCATGCATGGCCACAACACATCATGCATGGTCACAACACATCATGCATGGCCACAACCCATCATGCATGGCTACAAGACATCATGCATGGTGACGTTCAGATATGTTCATTAAACTATACACGTTTTATGAGAAAAATGAGTGTTCCATATTTTAAGTTTAATTTTTGCTCAAAGACTAATCAAATGTGCTTCCCTCAATATGAAATATCCACCTTGAACATTTGATAGACCCAATAATTTTTTTTTTTTATTCTACGGATTGAACTCTGACCTTCAGTAAGGGGCATCGTGTAGGTCTCTGTCTCTGCAGCTGTCGCCAGCCACTGGGCGACCTTAGAGAACATCTCTTGCAACTCTGTCTCATTGCTTCTGTAAACACAACCACTGGGCTACTTGAAAATGAACTTAAACGTTACATTCATTCTAGATTAGTCAGGTTTTGTTTCATTCAACTTATTTACAAAGAGGACTAACAAGTGCAACATACATGATTCCCTCGGCTTCCACATGTTCATGAGCCAGATGAGCCTTTAACTTTCTCTCTTGTTCACCATTCAAATATGGCACTCCTTCGTAGACCCACTGAAACCAGAAACATCATGACCAAATATGGCACTACTTCGTAGACCCACTGAAACCAGAAACATCATGACCAAATATGGCACTCCTTCATAGACCCACTGAAACCAGAAACATCATGACCAATATGGCACTACTTCGTAGACCCACTGAAACCAGAAGCATCATGACCAAATATGGAAGTACTTCGTAGACCCACTGAAACCAGAAACGTCATGACCAAATATGGCACTACTTCGTAGACCCACTGAAACCAGAAGCATCATGACCAAATATGGCACTACTTAGTAGACCCACTGAAACCAGAAACATCACGACCAAATATGGCACTACTTCGTAGACCCACTGAAACCAGAAGCATCATGACCAAATATGGCACTACTTTGTAGACCCACTGAAACCAGAAACATCATGACCAAATATGGCACTCCTTCATAGGTCCACTGAAACCAGAAACATCATGACCAAATATGGCACTCCTTTGTAGACCCACTGAAACCAGAATCATCACAACCAAATATAGCACTACTTTGTAGACCCACTGAAACCAGAAATATCACGACCAAATATGGCACTCCTTCGTAGACCCACTGAAACCAGAATCATCACAACCAAATATAGCACTACTTCGTAGACCCACTGAAACCAGAAATATCACGACCAAATATGGCACTCCTTCATAGACCCACTGAAACCAGAATCATCACAACCAAACATGGCACTCCTTCGTAGACCCACTGAAACTAGAAACATCACGACCAAATATGGCACTCCTTCGTAGACCCACTGAAACCAGAAACATCACGACCAAATATGGCACTACTTCATAGACCCACTGAAACCAGAAACATCACGACCAAATATGGCATTCCTTCGTAGACCCACTGAAACCAGAAACATCACAACCATATATGGCACTCCTTCGTAGACCCACTGAAACCAGAAACATCACGACCAAATATGGCACTCCTTCGTAGACCCACTGAAACCAGAAACATCACGACCAAATATGGCACTCCTTCATAGACCCACTGAAACCAGAATCAGCACAACCAAATATGGCACTACTTCGTAGACCCACTGAAACCAGAAATATCACGACCAAATATGGCACTCCTTCGTAGAACCATTGAAACCAGAAGCATCATGACCAAATATGGAACTCCTTCGTAGACCCACTGAAACCAGAAACATCATGACCAAATATGGCACTACTTCGTAGACCCACTGAAACTAGAAACATCATGACCAAATATGGCACTCCTTCGTAGACCCACTGAAACCAGAAATATCACGACCAAATATGGCACTCCTTCGTAGACCCACTGAAAATAATTACCACTCTGAAGTAACATAAATTACAAAAGTTTCTGAAGTGAACAGGACTGAAAATTTTTAATTAGATACTCCTACATATACAATTACAAAGCTTATATAACTGTGCACACTGTATATAGCATTGACTACAGACTGGTAACTATTTAAGTTCTGAAGTGAAATATGAGAACAGATCTAGTGTGCAAATGCTTTACCTGTCATAACTGGCTGATTAACTGTACACGATTTATATATTATTTTAATAATAATAATGAAACATTATATGTAGTGTACCAAAGTAGTACTTTTATTATTGTAATAATTGATCCAAACACAATGTAACTGCATGAAACATTACACATACCTTATTGAAGTCAAAATTAAACTTGGCAAGAAACTCCAGACTTGACGCCTGTGGAAGAGACAGAGCAAGAGAGTGACACGTCACATGGCATCAGACAAGAGAGTGACACGTCACATGGCATCAGACAAGAGAGTGACACGTCACATGGCATCAGACAAGAGAGTGACACGTCACATGGCATCAGACAAGAGAGTGACACGTCACATGGCATCAGACAAGAGAGTGACACGTCACATGGCATCAGACAAGAGAGTGACACGTCACATGGCATCAGACAAGAGAGTGACACGTCACATGGCATCAGACAAGAGAGTGACACGTCACATGGCATCAGACAAGAGAGTGACACGTCACATGGCATCAGACAAGAGAGTGACACGTCACATGGCATCAGACAAGAGAGTGACACGTCACATGGCATCAGACAAGAGAGTGACACATCACATGGCATCAGACAAGAGAGTGACACGTCACATGGCATCAGACAAGAACAAGAAAGTTTATTTTGACCCCGTTTACAAAACAAATAAAAATTGAGTGATAGAAACAAAATATGCATTAATATGTTCACATGGAAAAATACAAACACAATATAACTTAACAAGGGGTCAGTGACTCCTGTAAACACTTTACAGTCGTTCTCATAGGAGCCACCAATGAAATATAATTAACTAACTCATTTATACAAAAGGTTATGACAGCGCGTGTGTGCAGAAGGAGAAAGAGAGTGCATGAATATTCAAGTGTATACATTGAAATATGTGTGATAGTATGTAATAGAACATTGTAATAGACAGTAGAAATATGTGTGATAATATATAATAGAACATTGTAATAGAACATTGTAATAGAACATTGTAATAGACAGTAGTCATACATTCATATATGTATTACTGATTTAGTCGATTTTTATAGCAAGTATAGCAGTTTAGCACATATCTTCATGTTTATGCAATAACCAACAAAAGTCCGATGTAGTAGAGATTGAAAAGGGGCCAAATAAATGACGTTTTATTGCAAAGTGGACTGCTTATCACGCAGCCACTTTGGGAAGCACATTAACAGGAATGTGAGCTCCTCTAAGCAAACCAGACAGGAACTGAACACATGTACAGCCCCGTCCGGCAAGTTTCTCAGAGCCCACATTCCTACAGGCATGACGATAACATATATACATCAAGAAGTCGTCATGAACATGTAATGCAAAGAATACAGACATCCACCACCAATACACAAATTTAATTACAAACAGGTGGGGCCATTTCGCCACAAGGTCACCCACAAACATGTGACCACCCGTATATTTGGGGTTATTTTCCAGTTTAATAAGTAGGCAGTTCAGTTTTGATGCATGTAGCTAAAATAGAATTTTAATTCATGTAACTTTAACAAATCATCTATTTTTTTAATATAATTTTTTTTTAAAGTGGTTCTGTATGTGAATTGTATTTATTTAAGGCTAAAATTTGCATAGCTTTCTTTTGAATTTTCATAATTCTGCTATCTTGGTAACCCCACGCCATGATACACACCATGACACAGTACACGCCATGATACACACCATGACACAGTACACACCATGATACACACCATGACACAGTACACACCATGATACACACCATGACACAGTACATGCCATGATACACACCATGACACAGTACACACCATGACACAGTACACACCATGACACAGTACACACCATGATACAGTACACACCATGACACAGTACACACCATGATACAGTACATGCCATGATACACACCATGACACAGTACACGCCATGATACACACCATGACACAGTACATGCCATGACACAGTACACGCCATGATACACACCATGATACATTACACGCCATGACACAGTACATGCCATGATACAGTATACACCATGACACAGTACACGCTATGATACAGTACACACCATGATACAGTACACACCATGACACACAGTACACATCATGATACAGTACACACCATGATACAGTACACACCATGATACAGTACACACCATGATACAGTCACGCTCATACTGCAGTACCATTTTACATATTTTCTTGCCAGAAGTAAACTTTAAATAACTTGCCCTGTCATGGCTAAGAATATTCTTTGTATCCACTGAAAAAACCATCAACTAAACATCAAAAAAAGAATTAATTTCCAGTTACAATTGCACATCTACATCGCAACATGGCCAACTGACAGGTGTGGAGTAATAACTAATACGTATTAATAAACTGTTGTCTAATTAAATTGTAACAAATTAAATTTAAATAATAGATCCAAAAATAAGAACAACTCCAGGGTTTTTGTTAAGTGTGGCTACAGCAGGGACCATGAACCCCAAAGCAGGGACCACTTATCACGCTCAGCCTCTGGCCGAGTCACTACGTATCACAGACCACTGGATACACCAGGAACTTATATATAATGTAATTGTACCTGCATTTTACGACGTAACATCAAGTTACGCAAACAAATTATTGTAATTAATTTATGTGACAACTGACTAAACCATTGATATGTAATGATTAATGTTTTTAATTATCTATTTTCAAGGTTCCACTGTATTAAAGGTCTGGTTTACAACAATCATGTTTTCAACAATTGCTAAGTAAAAATAAATTAAAAAAATGTTTACGCTTCCAATATTTTATGAATTTCAACCCCCAAAACGAGACTGTGGGACAAGTTGTATGATTACAATTTTTGCAAGTTGTGCACATTCCTTTATTAGGTAAACAACATATTAAAATTTCAGGAGTTTAGTTTATATAAAAATAGAAAATTACTGTTTTGCCTAATCGTCTAGGCCAATAATGTCCATACACATGTTCATGACCATGTAACAAATCAATCAAAATATTATCACACAGCAACAAATAGCAAAGGTCACTAAGGGGGGTTATTCAAGGTTGATTTGATAGTACTTACTTCTTTATGTAAACATTTGATAGTACTTACTTCTTTATGTAAACATTTGATAGTACTTACTTCTTTATGTAAACATTTGATAGTACTTACTTCTTTATGTAAACATTTGATAGTACTTACTTCTTTATGTAAACATTTTTTTTAAAGGAAGCAAGTGACACTAAGTCACTAAATAATCAACATCATAAACAGTATAGTAACGTGGGCAAGAATCGTAGCGCCGAGCCAGTCGCTATACAGAATATAAAAAATCAGAAGAAACTTGGCCTAAGACATCCATATTCTAAATCAATAACAATTATTTCATTATTTCATTGTTGCAGTGCAAATTTTTTTTATAGAAAAGTTGTTTTTAATAAAAAAATTACGATTATCGAACGACACAAATTATATTATATACTAGTCTATAACCTAGGCCTAGCCCTAGCCAAGCCTAGGGCCTAGCCAAGCCTAGGGCTAGCGAATGGTGCAGCAACCAGTATACAAGAAATTGTTTTAAATACACAGTCAAATAGTCCGTGGAATTGTGGATAATTACTGTGCCGTAATATGCACAAGAGAGTAAAGCAATACTTTGTTTTGTCCGATATCCCAAAAACACCTCATCTTCTCTTGATCCCTTTTGCCATTTCATGGCAGCGTACGCCAGACTGGGTCACTAGTAGGGGTTAGCCATGCGCCAGCAGCGTACGCTAACCAGTCCCGTAAAACTCTGGCAATAATGGAATATTCAGACGCTTTTTAATGATAATGTTGTAAAGTTCAGTGACTTTAACATTTTGGGATATGCTTTAACAAACATTACATTTTCTTATAAGTTTGCTTTTTAAAAAATGCCCTATGGACGACTGTATCTTAGACATCTTATTGTGCTGAACTAATGCCCTATGGACGACTGTCTCTTAGACATCTTATTGTGCTGAACTAATGCCCTATGGACGACTGTCTCTTAGACATCTTATTGTGCTGAACTAATGCCCTATGGACGACTGTCTCTTAGACATCTTATTGTGCTGAACTAGTGCCCTATGGACGACTGTCTCTTAGACATCTTATTGTGCTGAACTAGTGCCCTATGGACGACTGTCTCTTAGACATCTTATTGTGCTGAACTAATGCCCTATGGACGACTGTCTCTTAGACATCTTATTGTGCTGAACTAGTGCCCTATGGACGACTGTCTCTTAGACATCTTATTGTGCTGAACTAATGCCCTATGGACGACTGTCTCTTACACATCTTATTGTGCTGAACTAATGCCCTATGGACGACTGTCTCTTAGACATCTTATTGTGCTGAACTAATGCCCTATGGACGACTGTATCTTAGACATATTATTGTGCTGAACTAATGCCCTATGGACGACTGTATCTTAGACATCTTATTGTGCTGAACTAATGCCCTATGGACGACTGTCTCTTAGACATCTTATTGTGCTGAACTAATGCCCTATGGACGACTGTCTCTTAGACATCTTATTGTGCTGAACTAATGCCCTATGGACGACTGTCTCTTAGACATCTTATTGTGCTGAACTAATGCCCTATGGACGACTGTCTCTTAGACATCTTATTGTGCTGAACTAATGCCCTATGGACGACTGTCTCTTAGACATCTTATTGTGCTGAACTAATGCCCTATGGACGACTGTCTCTTAGACATCTTATTGTGCTGAACTAATGCCCTATGGACGACTGTCTCTTAGACATCTTATTGTGCTGAACTAATGCCCTATGGACGACTGTCTCTTAGACATCTTATTGTGCTGAACTAATGCCCTATGGATGACTGTCTCTTAGACATCTTATTGTGCTGAACTAATGCCGCTACGGCATGATTGCCGATCTGTCCGCTAGGTGCCTGGCGGACTGTCTGCTAACTAACCACAAGTAACGCTACAAATTGTAGGAAGTAAATATGATTTGGCAACGCGTAAATTGTCTGTGCGAATGATTTAAAACTGCTGTTTATTAACGCAAAATTACATTCGTTGACTGGCGCTGTTTTGCTGCCACATGTCGTGATCATCAACGATCGCTGACCCATCAGTTGGACGTCGATACTGCATTGTTTAATGCAAAAACGAATTGGTCATTAGCCGAATTGGTCATTAGCCTTCCTCTACGATAGCCGGGTACACGGACTGCCATAGCCGGGTAAATTACCCGGGTCCCGGCTCTTAACAAAAACCCTGAACTAAGTAATGACTTAATAATAGTTAAGTAATGAATATTCTCACCTGACACATGAAGGTGACGTCATGGCGGCCGAATGACCCCGGGAACAAGTGGACGTTGTACGTGTGGGCTACATACCTTAAAGTACATTTACGTTACATACAAATGCATAGGCTTATATTATGTACAGGTTATGTACAAGTATGACAGCACAGATATCGTGATGCCTTGACATGCTTGACCAGACCTTTCATAGATGCCAGGCGCTCTTAATTTCTGCTATTAAGGAAATAACACGTTTAACAAAAGGTATTGTTTTATATAAAACATGTACAGGGCAACAATACTACACACATGTGCTACACAAATATACAAATTACGCACTCACATAGTAAATAAGTAGGTCAATATCAGATCTACTACAAAACTGTTTCATTTCAACAATATCTTGGAGTAAATTAACCTTCAGACTTCTCTTGCATAGCATAAAATAACATTTAAAATATTGTCATGGGTTAATTAAAATGTGTACTTTGTATAATATGCCTTACCTATTGTCTTTGACATCTTTCACAAATGCTGACAGTCCTGCAAGAAAATAATATTTCACTTAAACTCACCAGCTTAATTCCATATAAACATGACGTTAAATATAAACATGATGTTACATATAAACATGACGTTCCATATAAAGAGGCAAATGTAATCTTATCAAAAACAAACAGATAATACTTATTTCAAAGATTTGAAATCATCCGTAAAGTAGAATCAAATACACAGGCTCAAACAGAATCATTGCCTGTTCTTGCTGCAGTCAAATGTGCTGCTTTAAGTGAATCAATCACTTCACAGAATGGAACATCTCTGGCCCAAAGTGATTCTGTGCAGCAGAGTCTACTGTACATAAATGAACTATTAACCCTTGCCTTGCTAGTATCATAAGACTATTAACTATTAACCCTTGCCTTGCTAGTATCATAAGACTATTAACTATTAACCCTTGCCTTGCTAGTATCATAAGACTAACCTATTTGCAACAATGTGTACTGTGACACACAGTGACGTAACTTCTTGTAGCGTTCCTCCCCAGTGTCAAACAAACTATAAAATAACAGTTGACATCATCAAATACAACGCTTTTTAAAGATAACATTCCACTATTCTTGAATAAACCAAGAAATTAAATGTTTCTTCACCTTTTTACTTCACAATAATAATATATACTAAATGTGAATGTTAGCAACATAAACATTTAACAGATCATCATTTAAGCAAACAAATTCATATCATGGTTTGCTGAACATATCATGATAAATGAATCATAGTCTTAATAAAGAATACTATGAATAATGAAAATGTATTCTCATATTTTTACATACACATAAACAAACAGTTAGAAATGCAAATCCAACATTTGGCATCTCGCTGGTTTACTACTTCATTATTAAATAATAATTGCCATGATAGAATAATTTCCTCACAAATTTAAACCCATGCTTATAGCGGTGTAAAGGCATCAATCTTGAGAATTACTTGAACATTTCAGATTTTATGTCAATTTCGCCAGCAAGGCGCACTACCTTGGTCGTTCATCTTTAGAAGACGGAAAACCCAAACCGGAGAATTCTGCATCAATGGCTGGAATAAAAACAGAACACATGATAAAGAAAATGTATCATAAAACAGAATCAATTGACATTTTAAGAGCGTTTTCAAATGCATTTCACAAAGATGTTCTTCAAATTTATCATCATATAAGGAGCAAAATGTCCACCATAAATACACAGTGGATATAGACAAATACACAGTGGATATAGATAAATACACAGTGGATATAGATAAATACACAGTGGATATAGATAAATACACAGTGGATATAGCTGAGCCAGATTGTTGTTGAAAAGTAGCTGAAAGTATGTTCCAATGACCACTTTTCAACCACATTTGACTTTTTGATCACTGGGTAAGGAGCCAAAATGTATTACAAGTGACAGTGGCACAGAGGACATTATTTCTGTGACAAACTGGCAAAAGCTTAAACAAATGTTGACAGTTTTCAATAAAAAAGACTGTAACGAGTGCCATTGCTTCAACCAAAATTGTGTCGTTGAGTAGAGCAATATGACAGTTAGATGTGTGCATTTTTGTTTACATACAACTTTAAAATTTGCTCAAAATTGAATAACAAATGCTTCCTGAATAACATTGACCTTCCTGAATAACACTGACCTTCACGATGCTGCAAAAACGTATACACCGTCTTGAATAATCTCATCATTAACAAGGAGCACTGCTATGAAATTTTTTAATGATGGATTCTTAGTGAAACACACTTTTCTGTTTTGATCATAGCTAAGGAGTGACATTGACTTTGAAAGAGCGAAATCATGCTTATGAGTTCAAAAGAAACTTATTGACATCGTACTCAAAATTGTCTGTTTTCAAAATAAATTCATTAGGAGCACAAAATTGCCAATGTTAGTATCATCTCTAAGTCACTGACAGTTAATTCTTTGGTGTCTTGGTAATCATCCAGTCTCTGACCAAACCCATGAAAACTACCACCTAGAATCAGCCATGATGCAATTACTGCACGAAGACTATTCATTGACATATCCGCCCCCATCTGTAGCCAAGTACTCAGTTACAACTGAATGAATGGCTTCGAACTGGCAGCAAGTAATGAGTAAACTTTATGCAAAGCTCATATGTTTCAACGTCTCAGCCATACATGTTAAGTTTCAGAAATGCAAATACTGGAGATTTTTGCAAAAAATCGGGGAGGGGGGTAGGATCTTAGATGATTGCGTAAAATTTTAAATCACAGTATTTCACATCATCACACATAAAAACTACCACTAGATGAGTTTGGGTTCCAAATACACTGCACGTGTATCACGTGTTCTCAAATACACTGCACGTGTATCACGTGTGTTCTCAAATACACTGCACGTGTATCACGTGTTCTCAAATACACTGCACGTGTATCACATGTGTTCTCAAATACACTACACGTGTATCACGTGTGTTCTCAAATGGTTCATTGACAGGTTAATATAAACATTTTGGCAGTAGAATTCTTTGTGGACTAGAATAATTATAAAACATGTTTACTTTAGTGTTTTAGGAGCAAAACATGTTTAGAAAGAATACAACGAAGAGCAACTAAAATGATTCCAGAAATGAGAGACCTTAGTTACGAAAGCCGCTTATTACAATGTTTGACAACACTAGAGACCAGGAGACTAAGAGGAGACCAAATAGAAGTGTTTAAAATAGTGAACGGTTATGAGGATGTTGATAGGAATATGTTCTTCAAACTTAAAGAAGGCAGTAGAACCAGAGGACACAAAGCAGCATTAGTTAAGGAGCAGTGTAGGTTGGACATGAGAAAGTACTCTTTCTCACAGAGGGTGATAAATGAATGAAACAAACTGCCAAATGATTGTGTTAATGCTAGTAGTGTGAATATTAAAAAAAATAGAATTGACAGATATCTGATAAGGGCGGGCTACACATAGATGTGAAAATTGTTGGACTCTCGATAAGCCAATGGCTTCCTTGTCCACTTGCCATCTGGAACTTGTTGTTTGATATGGCAATCTTGTTAAATCTTGTTAAACTGAAAAGTGTTCTTCAATTTTTGTGATCCTGGGTCACGAAGGCAGTATTTCATGGAGGCATTTGTGGTCATGGGTGATGGAAGCAATTTTTTATTTCGTAAAATCTAAAAAAATATGTCTTTTCATTTATAATGTGCTCTGATTGTGGCAATTATCAAACATATGTGAATTAAATAAAACTTGTATAAAGTGGAGATACATTTATGTGCATTATTTGAATGAATATTTAACAGATTGCACATCAAAGAGTGATAATGGTGGACCGTTCGTTTATAAACAATGCAACATGCAAGGCACAAGGATACTGTTTAACCAAGCCCCTATTGTCCAGTCTGCACAAAACTTAGTTGAAATAACCTTTGCTGCTGTTGTGGGCGTGAGTAAAAAGATGAACTGATGATCTTTCGTTAACTGTGGCCACACACAAATATTTTTTGTTTCATTCAAAATCCAGGAGATTTGTTCTTCCACTGGGAGATTTTTTATAGATTTCCAGGAGTCTCCAGGCGAATCCAGAAGACTTAAAGTGAAACCAATGGCATTTTTGGAGCCTTTGCACCTATAAAAGTACTTGAAAACTAACCTTTTGCAACTATAATCAAGAATATCACACAAGTGGTTAACTAAATATCCCTCGTTTAACACCGAAAATCTTTTTGTATGGGCAGCGCCATTTGTTCAGAATCCTACGTCAACAGTGCTGACTACACTTCCCACAACTCCAACTTTAAATGCCTGATCGTAGACGTAGATGATTTTAGTCACATACTTGTCAATAAGCTTGGACATGCTGTTTGCATCTAATATCAACTTATTTGGCAAGATAGCCCATTCATTCACTGTTTACTAACCGCCTAGTGTTCCGATTTGACAGATCTTTTGATTGAGCATTTACATTGTGTTGAAGCCTTCGTCTGAGGTACATGCTGGAAGATTGTCAGTACTCCTTCAGGCTTTAACATTCTCTGTCACCGATGTTTTGAAGGATCTTGACCCATTAGTTGATGAAAATATATCAACTTCAAAACACGACTCTTCAAATTGGGCAGAACAAAGTCTAGCATATCGGGTGGGCTTCCAACCAGCCCGCCATTATGAATTCATTGCTTCACAGTGAAGCAATGAATTCACACTCACAGTGAAGCAACGAATTCACAATGGTGGGCTAGTGAATCAGTACAAATCGAAAAAAGACAACTCTCTATACCTTGCTGAATCATGCTTACAACCAAATTGTAAGAGTTTTTGCCACATGTGAATCCAATATAAAAGCAAATAAAAATGTAACTGCACATCTCAATGATGTTAAAAATACATGCAATATGCACAGCCTATGTCACAGCTGCGTTAGGGTTAAGGGGCTGCTCGCTGCTGATTGGTCAAAACTGCAAACACTGATGAATATGTCATCCTCCACGAAAAATCAGGGTTGAAAAAAATCATGATTTTTATTTTTTTTAATCGGATTTTTTTTAAATGTAAAACCGGATTTATTTAATTTTTTTATTTATTTGATTTAAAAAAAATCTGGTATATAGATATTTATATGGATGTTTAAATTTGTAAACTCTTTCAAACATGTTATATTCAAATCGATTTGGGTTCTTGTCTTAACAGAGGGTACATGATTTTTGCTTATATAGAAACATCAGACAATGTCCACAAGGCCTCACCCCCTGTAGTTGCATAATCTGTCTTGGAAAGGAAAGCATGCTGTGTGTCTGTGGCTGTAGCAGTGGTAATTATTGTTTGCCTATAGGGTGGATTAGCACCTGTCCAGGGCTCTGTGTACTCTAAGGGTCTCTAACCAGAATACAAACTGGTACAGTATTAAACAACTGAGTCAACATAGTGAATTGGTAACAACTAGCACAAGCTATAAGTGGACTTTAACTCAGGGCTTCTGTGTTGAAAAGATACTTCCTTTGGAAGACAAGTTTGTGTGGCTTCACTGCATTCAGAAAGGGAATAGCTCAAACATACACAATGTCATAAAATATTTGACTATCAGGCTATCTGGTGACAATACAGCTACACAAGTGTGCGCACTTTGTGTTTTGTATTAAAAACATACAAAACTTTGTTGACCTCGATGCTTGTAAACAATTATTTGTGTTAAATTCATATAAATCAAATGATTTAAATCAAACAACCCTGCGAAAAATTACATTAGACCAGAATTTCGCACTTTTAGAACAGATTCCCAGTAAACCACTTATGTGATATTCTTGATTATAGTTGCAAATGGTTCATTTTTAGGCACTCTTATATGTGCAAAGGCCCAGAACAATGCCTTTGGTTTAATTTTAACATGTATGTCTCAGCATAAGCAAATTTTGTTCAGTTTTTTTCGTAATTTTTTTTCGTTACATGAAAGTAAGTGTAATGTTTTGACCACACAACGTGTGCATATGAAAAGATTGGCAGTTCTAGTACGAGATGGTAATTTTCATGGTTGGGTCAGAAACTAGACGATTGTGATTCATCTACCATGAACACAGAAATAAAATTGTGATCCCGAACCCTAACCATGTACTCTTGAGTGCCAAATAAGCATCCCTATATGCATGTTTATTTGATGAAAAATGCCACCCTATACAAACCTTATTTGGCACTATACGGTTATTGGATTTAGACATTTGTGCCGGCCGATATTCTCCAATAATTGTGGCTAATTCTGGAGCTGCATGTGGCTCCCTTTGATGGCCAAGTTGTCATCCATTCAAACAACAGTCATGAATTTAGCTGGAATCCGTGCTTCTGAGGATCCTAGACTTTGATCCCGAAGCATTAGGCTGTCAGGTTTCTATGATTAGATGAATCGGGTTGGAATCTTTAGTATTGGGGAGCTTGACATGTTATATTATTAGTTAAAACACCATTATCATCACGTAACTCGACCGTAAATGGCTGCTGGGCACAGCGCCTCAAACCGGTCATAATCGGCTGACGGCAGTTTCCCTTGAAATGAGCTTGCATATTCAATTAAATAAAACTTTAATGTCCATTTAAAAACGGAAAATTCCGTTTTTTCGCAGATATAAAATGCGGTTACTATATATGCAACGCAAATATGCACAAGTTTACGCATATTCGATGGGAAAAAACCCGAAATACACGGCAATCTGCATAGTTTACTAAGGACACCTTCACGTCGAGTCACACAACATTGCTTCGACGCTAAAAGACAAATATACTAGTGACTTTTTTGCACTATATTATTAGTTGTTTTGAACTATTTGCCCCCCTATTTGCCCTGTTATTTGGCACTATACTGTAAATTTGACCGATTTGCCACCCTATACTGTTATTTGGCGTATACGATTATCTGGCACTCGAGAGTAACAACACAAATGAGTTCACTGACAACCACGGGCAGCCACTGCCACGGACTGGGTGCTTCACTGCTTCAGAATGTCATGGCCATGCCATGTCCCAAGGTAAAAATCTATATATCTATATTATTTTGTATATCTATATTATGCATATTGTGTGTATTCTTTTGTCTAAAATAAAAGATTGATTGATATTGATTAAACTTGTTGGACCTGGCTGTGCTAAGTTAGTAGAATAATTAAATTATTATGTAATTTTTCAATGATTGAGAAAACAAAATGCACAAGAAATATTCTAAATCACTACTTAATAATGAATTAATTGCTGTACTGAACCTGCAGTAAACTGTACATGAAGGAAATTACAAAATGTCAGAATATATAATAAATTGTGTTATATTTATGCAATGAAATTTTTTTTACAAAAAAAAACATTTAGCACTCTATATGGAACACCACCTAGCATATATTTCTCCAATAATTATTTTACCATAGTCACCATGCAAGATTATTTTCGTGTTCTTTGGCAGGGAAAGAAAGCCCAGACTGTGCCAAAATTACACAAATATCTTCATAATCATGGAAGTTGTGGCTTTTTATTGAAATGTATTGGTCTGTTGAGATAGCATGCTGATTAGCCACTGTTGATTTATTAATTGAGTTACTATTAATGATAAATGACTAATGTATATTTATGACCCTACTTAATGTGCTTTGAAATTATACAAATATCTTCATAATGATGGAAGTTTGACATAAAAAGGTGTTGACCTGTTGTGTTTGCATATTAATTAGCCAATATTTACTTATTAATTGCATTAACCGAGTTACTCTTAATGATACATGACTGGATGATGCATATTTATGACCCTACTTAATGTGCTTGCAACTCCTAAAAAATTAATTAAAATATATGCAAAAATTAAAAATTTATGCAATTTTAATCATACATTGATTGAAAGAAAACACAGAAATTAGAGTCTTTTTCCTGTATACGAGATGCAATTTTTTTTCACATTTTTACTATATTAAAATCGCAATATCTTTGGATCTAATAAAGATATATTAATAAAATAAGCAGTCTGGTTCCTTTACATTTCACCTTTCATTTAAATCAATTGCCAGTGTTCTATCATGATATCTAATTTTTCTTTGAAGTGCCTAGCCTAGGCCTCGACCATGCCATGGCATACAGGGCCGCCAGTGCCAGTGATATATGAATTACATAAATGATTTACATGACAAATCCTGCACCACACAAGGATAAAGATGACGTAATACGTATGATGATCTTGACTGTGTACAGGTGAGAACCTGATAGAAGTGGCAATGTACAAATAAACTATAATGTATCCGTGCGACTGCTCCCCTTGGCACTTGTTCGGTATTATCGCTCAACCCGGCAAACATGCAGTGCAGTGATAAAAGACTAGCGATTGATTGATAAGACGTTTTTCGGAGTGCTTTGGGTTAAAACATGAATACGACCTATACCTATAAAATCTGCATCTTGAATGCTCTTTTCAATGTCCGGTAATATTATTTCGAAGTTCGATCTCAGCACATCGCACATTGTGCAGTTTCAGTTTGTCATCCGGGCTGTGATTGGTTCACTTCATGCACTTCCTTATCAACATCCGGTTAGTCTTCTCACGTGGACCAATATGGGCACGGGCCACAGTTACTTTTCCCACAGACAACCATTATAACGTTCTTATGCCTCAATGGAAAAAATTTCCTAAAATTTTCTTTAAATTACAGCACATGACAAACCCACTAAGAAACCTGCTGTGTGAAATTCGTGAAAACTTAATACCTCCTTTTCCCACAAAATGCTTCAACGCCTGACCCCCTGCATTTCTGCCATGAAATTCCCTGGTTTCTAAAATATGAGTACATCCTGCCTAATGGCCACTGTATTCTTATGCAACAGGCATACCAACTGACAAATGGCATAATTTCAAAGCTCAGATGCTACTGTGCACAAAACATCACTTCCATTCAGTCATTCACACAATTTCTGCTCTCACTAATACACCCAAACTGCACAATTAATTTTTTCCTTGGGAAATGGCGGATTCTATGTAATGGCGGATGCATTCTGACTGTGGTCCATGCCCATATTTGCATTTGATTTTGCTTGCCTACGAGTACGAAGATTAGAAACGATGGATGAGTAATGTTGTAGTCGATTCGTTAAATTTGAGAGTCTAATCTAGCAGTTAGCTGGTTGAAGCACACATACGTATGTATATATGTATGTATGTATGACATATGTATGTAAATAGCACAAGAAAATACAAATCTACGATATTTGGAACACATGTAATTAGACTTAAATATTCGTAAAAATGTAGTAATTTTTTATGGAAAATATATTACATTTATTGTAAAATATAAAATGTGACTACATATCAAAACATTCTTCTTTACATTGAAATGTTGCTGGCTGAAGGAAGCTACAAGATAGGCCCTAGAATGGACAGTTTAAATGGAACCCCCAAGGAAAAAGAAAACCAGACAGACCAAAATATAGTTTGAGGAGATCAGTAAAACGTTAAATGGGGAATAAAGAAACACTGAACCAACTGTAAAAAAACAGCCAATAATAGAGAGCATTGGAGAATTGTCACTTCTGCCCTATGCTCTACTTTGAGCATATATGATTAAGTAAGTTTAATGTGTGATTTCAATGTAAATGCAATGTGACAACTGGCTGATCTGTCCTGCAATTTGGGGTGCGTTTATGGAAAATACAGAAGATGTCTAACAAGTAACACGAGCAACAATGTCTGGTATGTCAAGTGTTTAATTAACATTTTCATTGTGAACATCTGTCCGTAATCATGTACATATTTAATCAATTAATGGGAAACATTTAATAGCTCATTCTAAAGATGATAGCCCCTGTAGCCAGTGGCACTTCTGACAATATCACATGTTAAGGTATATACTCCCAAATGAACATGTTTACCCTCGACTCATGCCAATAAGCTTTTTACCACATGTGAATAAGTATCAAATACAGATTCCATTAATTGGGTAATTTGCATAAATTATGCTAATTAGCATCCAATATGGCCACCGCAAAAGGCCAAACCAAGGAAATTTCCAAACAGGATATCTAAAAAATTTTGCCAATTTATTAGCAACCCGAAGACACAGGGGAAATTTTAAACAAATCATTCTGGAAGAAATTATTTACATTTTGCTGTTTTGTTATTTTCCCGTACCTAATTATATATTCATGACCATGAATATACTCTTTATGACAGACTGATTACCATCATTGAATAGTCCAACTGCACTGTAGGCACTCTCTTCTATGATTAATTTCCCTACAAACACTTCCTTACTACAATGGTCCCATATCACTTTATTCAAACACTCGTTATTGTTTTTGGTTTTGCCTTTTAGGCATTTTCCAAGAAGGTCAGGTGAACTCAGATCTTCATATATTGGTTCAATAAATCCTACTATACACTCTGGTATACCATGTCTGTGCCTATATTTGTCAGGGTCAGTACTGAAGCCACACTGTTGCTATTCACATGTGATAAATGAGTCTTTATATGTAAGAATTAAAAAAAAAAAAATTTTTTTTGAAAAGTTACATTTTTGGGAGTATATACCTACCTTAATTGACAATGTCCTATTCCAAATTTTGGAGAATATTAAATGAACTCTCACACATTACTGGTGCACAAATGTGTTTGAAATCATAAAATAACTACCTACCTTTCTGTGTCATTGCCTACTAATAGACCATGGGTCTGAAGAAGGAAATCCTCCTTCACTAAACCTCCTTCTCCTAACCCTAACCTACCCCAACCCTCCTTCCCCTAACCTTCCCTAACCCTAACCTTCCTTAATCCTCCTTCCCCTAACTCTCATTCCCCTAACCATAACCTTCCTCTAACCCTCCCTTAACCATCCTTCCCCTAACTCTCATTCCCCTAACCTTAACCTTCCCCTAACCTTCCACTAACCCTAACCTTCCCCTAACCATAACCTTCCCCTAACCCTCCCCAGGCAATTTATGCCACAATCTTTGTTTAGAAGCTGATAACATACACATGTAAACTTGTCTTGTTTGCCAGTTGGAACTGGCAGCCTTCATGTGACATTTGGTTGTGTTATACGACCAGTGTCATTACCAAAGCTTGCATGTAAGGACAGCCGTTCATTATATCAACACGAATCTGAGGTATCAATTGAAAGGTATTTGAATACTCTTCCCAATTATTTAACAAGATTTAACAAGATTGCCATCCCAAACAACAAGTTCCAGATGGCAAGTGGACAAGGAAGCCATTGGCTTATCAAGAGTCCAACAATTTTCTCATCTATGTGTAGCCCACCCTTATCAAATATCTGTCAATTCTATTTTTAAACATATTCACACTACTAGCATTAACACAATCATTTGGCAGTTTGTTCCATTCATTTATCACCCTCTGTGAGAAAGAGTACTTTCTCATGTCCAACCTACACTGCTCCTTAACTAATGCTGCTTTGTGTCCTCTGATTCTACTACCTTCTTTAAGTTTGAAGAACATATTCCTATCAACATCCTCATAACCGTTCACTATTTTAAATACTTCTATTTGGTCTCCTCTTAGTCTCCTGGTCTCTACTGTTGTCAAACCACATTGTAATAAGCGACTTTCGTAACTAAGGTCTCTCAATTCTGGAATCATTTTGGTTGCTCTTCGTTGTATTCTTTCTAGCTTGTCTATGTCCTTTTTACGATACGGCCTCCATGCTTGAATACAATATTCCAAATGTGGTCTAACTATTGCTTTGTACAGTGGTACAATTAGCTGTTTCTCCTTATACATGATAGTTCTCCTAATTAGCCCTAGAATTTGATTTCCTTTTGAAGCAGCAATCCCACATTGCTCTGAAACTTTCATGTCAGCACTAAATGTTACTCCTAAGTCCTTTTCTTGTGTGGTTCTACCTAGTACAGCATCCCCCATTTTATATTCTTCGTCCATGTTTCCATGTCCTATGTGTATACATTTACACTTCCCAAAATTGAATAACATTTGCCATTTTTCTGACCATTTAACTAATTTATCTAGATCACCCTGTAAACTTTGTTTATCTGTATCATTTGTAACCTTTTTGAATACTTTTGTGTCATCTGCAAATTAATTATTATGTTAACTTGTAATTGTGCCCAGTCATTATGACATCATACTAGAGTTATGTTATATCAATGACATTTTACTCCATAGGTCAGAAAGAGAAAAGCCTCCTACATGGCGAATTTCTGCCAGAATGTTTTTCAAGCAGTATGCAGATGTGAAATTCAGTTGTTTGCCACGTGTGAATTTCAGCTTTTGCTTTCGTGAAATTTTGGTGGTTTAATACAATATGCACATTCATGGATTACCTAGCCTTTTTATTCATATTATAATAATAAGCCCACGAGAATGAGCGGAACTTAAAAACGCATAAAAAACATAACTTTCCACTCATACCTAATTTAATAAGGTTGCCTTTTTCTAATTATATAAGCCACCAAATTCCCCACGGCTTGATTACCTTGATTTATTTTTAAATGTATTATGCAGACATATCTATCCATACCCCCATGTTACAGTTTTCAGCTCATTGGGCATATTTCCAGATATTCCTATTGCTAAGTGGCAAACAACTAGATTTTAGTGTTATTATATAAGGTCATCAAAAACATGTCTTGAAAACTGCCAGTGGGAGGGGGTGGGGCAATACCCGGCCCAGGGAGGGGGTGGGGCAATACCCGGCCCAGGGAGGGGGTGGGGCCCACCGACTTTAAAGGTTGCATGAACCAACACCATTCATAACTTTCCTTTGTTTACAGCCACGACTAAAACAAATTCACCTTTCCACCACAATCAGAATCATTTGTTTATTTTTACATATTTGAAGGCAAAACATTAGACAATTTACGTGGATACAAACAAATAATTAGATACAAACAAACAAGTTTGATTCTTGAAAGACAAGGCAATGTCTGCTAACATTACGCATAGTCACTATTACAGCCATCTCCCAATAAGTCTAGTGATTCTTATAGACAATACAATATGCATTATACATAATTAACACAGTACTTATAGATAATACAACAGACAATATACATAATTAACGCAGTACTTATAGACAATGCAATACACATCATACATAATTAACACAGAAAAATCATAGATAATCACGGCATATCATCATAACAAGTAAACCTACATAATAATGAAGCATTTATCCAGAAAGTGCTGTATCCAATTTGTGTGTTTCAGGATAAGTGATGTTTTCTATTGCACTTTATTAAGTTAAATTATTTCATCAGTCAATAGAGTAGTGTATAACATGTTTTGTTGCAAAACACTTACTTCCACCACTATCATCTCTATGGCAGAACAAAACACTTACTTCCCCCACTATCATCTCTATGGCAGCACAAAACACTTACTTCCACCACTATCATCTCTATGGCAGAACAAAACACTTACTTCCCCCACTATCATCTCTATGGCAGCACAAAACACTTACTTCCACCACTATCATCTCTATGGCAGAACAAAACACTTACTTCCACCACTATCATCTCTATGGCAGAACAAAACACTTACTTCCCCCACTATCATCTCTATGGCAGCACAAAACAGTTACTTCCCCCACTATCATCTCTATGGCAGCACAAAACAGTTACTTCCACCACTATTATCTCTATGGCAGAATAAAACACTTACTTCCCCCACTATCATCTCTATGGCAGCACAAAACAGTTACTTCCACCACTATTATCTCTATGGCAGAATAAAACACTTACTTCCCCCACCATCATCTCTATGGCAGCACAAAACACTTACTTCCCCCACTATCATCTCTATGGCAGCACAAAACACTTACTTCCCCCACTATCATCTCTATGGCAAAATAAAACTGGACTAAATTTATGTGAATTTGCAGTATAACATATTTTGCTGATGAACACTTCATAATATTGCACGCACGCACGCACGCACGCAAGCACGCAAGCACGCACGCACGCACGCACGCACGCACGCACGCACGCACGCACGCACGCACGCACACTCTGTAGCACTGTACAATTGTAATTACTCAAACTGTTGAAACATTTTATGATTGCACTATTCTGTAGTGAAATGATTGCACTATTCTGTAGTGAAATGATTGCACTATTCTGTAGTGAAATGGTGCATTGTTACAATCCAATATTAAATGTCTTTCAGCACCAATCTGATCTGTATCGCAGTGATTTAGCCTAGATCAAGAGTCTAGTCAGATTAACGTTACTATTGGTGAGATTTAATCAAATTAACTCAATATCTCCAATAGTAATGCTTCAAAAATATAATAGTGTGATTAATGGTCAAAACAGACAAACAGATAGAAAGATTTCCCTGAAATTGTGTGAGTAATACTGGCTGAAGATGGAAAAATTAACAGAATGGTGAAAGACATGCATAGATCACTGAGGATGGACGAAGGAAAGGCACATGGTGGAAGGAAAGGCACTTGGTGGAAGGAAAGGCACTTGGTGGAAGGAAGGAGGGGAAGGAATGACTGACGTGTGTAGGAGAGGGAAGTGTAACCTGAGGTAGAGTTGTGTAACTTGGGTTGAAGCTTACACTGATCACATGTTATATCTGCTGGTGAGATCGCAAGACAAGACTTCCATGAAAAAGCATTTTACAAACCAATAATTTCTGTGTTGGTGAAAACTCAACATAGATTTGGGTCAACATTTTGTTAATGCTCATGATGGTACCAGGCTGGATGGTACCAGGCTGCATGGTACCAGGCTGGATGGTACCAGGCTGGATGGTACAATGGTAAACACCTGTAAAACAATTGTTGTTAGTGCAAAATAAAGTAAATCAGCAATATAAACCTGGACTTACAAATCTCAAACTGCAGGATAGTTAACTAAAACTTTTTAGCAGTACAGTGTACAAATTTGAAGACTTCAATGGCGGTTGTATCAAAAACATGGTCACAATCAAAATGTCTGTAACCTACAGGCACACATATATTTTAAATTAATTAAATTACTTATTGTACATATTTAGAATTTCCTTTTTATTGACAGCGGTTGTGTTGCTACAGACACAAAGACTGCAGTTCATGCTGCACCAGTCACAAACTGCCGTGTTGCTACAGACACAAAGACTGCAGTTCATGCTGCACCAGTCACAAACTGCCGTGTTGCTACAGACACAAAGACTGCAGTTCATGCTGCACCAGTCACAAACTGCCGTGTTGCTACAGACACAAAGACTGCAGTTCATGCTGCACCAGTCACAAACTGCCGTGTTGCTACAGACACAAAGACTGCAGTTCATGCTGCACCAGTCACAAACTGCCGTGTTGCTACAGACACAAAGACTGCAGTTCATGCTGCACCAGTCACAAACTGCCGTGTCGCTACAGACACAACAGCACCAACTACAAAAAATCGATAGATAGCAAGTGGACAAGGAAGCTGTTGGCTTATCGAGAATCCAATGATTATTCACATTTGTGTACCCCACCCTCCTAAGATATTTGTAAATTTAGTTTTTAAATATTCATGCTAACATTTACACAATCAGTCATTTATATGTTCCATTCATTGTTGTCCTCTGTGAGAATGACATGTAGACTGCTCATACGACACTGTATAGAATGAGTGCACATGTAGACTGCTCATACGACACTGTATAGAATGAGTGCACATGTAGACTGCTCATACGACACTGTATAGAATGAGTGCACATGTAGACTGCTCATACGACACTGTATAGAATGAGTGCACATGTAGACTGCTCATATGACACTGTATAGAATGAGTGCACATGTAGACTGCTCATACGACACCGCACAGAATGAGTGCACATGTAGACTGCTCATAGGACACTGCACAATGCTGTCTGACAGAGCATCATCTGGGTCAATAGGTTACCGTGTCAGTTCAAGAGGTCATGGTGTTAATTCCTGAGGTCAGCTTCCAAATGTTAATGTGGTTTGAAGTTTGGGTACAACTTTGATGCACCCGTTCCGTAGATATCCAGGAGTTTGCGGTTGATTTCCCCGAGTCTGTAACAGAAAGAGAACACTTGATACAATCACATCTCATTCATTTTGTACATGCAAGGGAAACAATGCATTTCCTGCATCAGAATAAACACAACGAATATAATGATATAAATGTGATAAAAATCTGATAAAGTGAAGTTAAAAGTTAGAATCCTTTCCCGAGACATTTAGGCCCATGTATAAACGAAGAAGAATTAACATTTCCTCGTGAACTACTTAGCAAGAGTGAGGACTCAACAAATGGGAGGAAGTGAGACAGCACATGTGGGATGTCCCATCTCACAAATGATGCCATGTTACTTTGGTGAGGGACAGATGGGACAGGGTAGGCAGACCAGGGTAGGCAGACCAGGATAGGTAGACCAGCGTAGGTAGACCAGGGTGGCTAGACCAGGGTAGACAGACCAGGATAGGTAGACCAGGGTAGACAGACCAGGGTGGCTAGACCAGGGTAGACAGACCAGGATAGGTAGACCAGGATAGGTAGACCAGGGTAGACAGACCAGGGCAGCTAGACCAGGGTAGACAGACCAGGATAGGTAGACCAGGGTAGACATACCAGGGTAGACAGACCAGGATAGGTAGACCAGGGTAGGTAGACCAGGGTAGCTAGACCAAAGTAGGTAGACCAGGGTAGCTATACCAGGGTAGACAGACCAGGGTAGACAGACCAGGATAGGTAGACCAGGGTAGACAGACCAGGATAGGTAGACCAGGGTAGACAGACCAGGGTAGGTAGACCAGGGTAGGTAGACCAAGGCAGCTAGACCAGGGTAAACAGACCAGGATAGGTAGACCAGGGTAGACAGACCAGGGTGGCTAGACCAAAGTAGGTAGACCAGGGTGGCTAGACCAAAGTATGTAGACCAGGGTGGCTAGATCAGCGTAGGTAGACCAGGGTAGCTAGACCAGGGCAGGTAGACCAGGGTGGCTAGACCAGGGTAGCTAGACCAGGGTAGATAGACCAGGGTAGATAGACCAGGGTGGCTAGACCAAAGTAGGTAGACCAGGGTAGCTAGACCAGGGTAGCTAGACCAGGGTAGGTAGATCAGGGTGGCTAGACCAGGGTAGCTAGACCAGAACATGGCATTTGGGACAGAGCTAGTTTGGGCAAGGCTAGTTACTAACTGGAACAGAAAAGCTGGGATGGTAGCAGTGGTATTGGGTGTTTCTAAGGGTGTTTAGGGGGGTTGTCTAGGGGAGTTTGTGGGGGTGTTTGTGGCGATGTTTCTGGGAGAGTTTGTGGAGGTGTTTGTCGGGGTGGGGGGTGTTTAAAGGAGTTTCTGGGGGTGTTTGTGTTGGTGTTTGTGGAGTAGTTTCTAGGGGTGTTTGTTGGGGGTGTTTAAGGGAGTTCCTGGGGGTGTTTGTGGGTCTGTGCATGTGGGGTGTTTGTGGGGGTATTTCTATGGGTGTTTGTGGGGGTGTTTCTAAGGGTATTTGTGGGGGTGTGTTTAAATGAGTTTCTGGGGGTGTTTGTGGGTCTGTGCATGTGGGGTGTTTGTAGGGGTATTTCTATGGGTGTTTGTGGTGGTGTTTGTGGAGTAGTTTCTAGGGGTGTTTGTGGGGGGGTGTTTAAGGAAGTTCCTGGGGGGGTGTTTGTGGGTCTGTGCATGTGGGGTGTTTGGGGGTATTTCTATGGGTGTTTGTGGTGGTGTTTGTGGAGTAGTTTCTAGGGGTGTTTGTGGGGGGGGTGTTTAAGGAAGTTCCTGGGGGGGTGTTTGTGGGTCTGTGCATGTGGGGTGTTTGGGGGTATTTCTATGGGTGTTTGTGGTGGTGTTTGTGGAGTAGTTTCTAGGGGTGTTTGTGGGGGGGGTGTTTAAGGAAGTTCCTGGGGGGGTGTTTGTGGGTCTGTGCATGTGGGGTGTTTGGGGGTATTTCTATGGGTGTTTGTGGTGGTGTTTGTGGAGTAGTTTCTAGGGGTGTTTGTGGGGGGGGTGTTTAAGGAAGTTCCTGGGGGGGTGTTTGTGGGTCTGTGCATGTGGGGTGTTTGGGGGTATTTCTATGGGTGTTTGTGGTGGTGTTTGTGGAGTAGTTTCTAGGGGTGTTTGTGGGGGGGGTGTTTAAGGAAGTTCCTGGGGGGGTGTTTGTGGGTCTGTGCATGTGGGGTGTTTGGGGGTATTTCTATGGGTGTTTGTGGTGGTGTTTGTGGGGTAGTTTCTAGGGGTGTTTGTGGGGGGTGTTTAAGGGAGTTCCTGGGGGTGTTTGTGGGTCTGTACATGTGGGGTGTTTGTGGAGGTATTTCTATGGGTGTTTTTGGGGGTGTTTCTAAGGGTATTTGTGGGGGTGTGTTTAAAGGAGTTTCTGGGGGTGTTTGTGAGCGTGTGTGTGGGGGTGTTAGTGTGGGGTGTTTGTGGCAGTTTTTGGGGGGTGTTTGTGGCAGTGTTTGGGGGGGTGTTTCACTCACCGGCCATGGGTTACCTTGAGCAGAAACTTCCAGTAGGTAGGGCGTAGGTTGTGAGGCTCCAGGATGGCCTAGACACAACATGGGGAATCAGAGCACATTCATCAAACAAATTAGTATCATTCAACAACCATTTTGTAGTTACGTAATATACTAACTAATCAACATCATCTCATGACATAACAATTTACAAATTTGGTACAGGCCATTAATTTTGTAAATATCTACTACAATAATTAAGGTTATAACCACCTTTACATTGCTTTTGTTGAGAGAGCTTACATTTAATATATGTATAACTTAAAATGTAAATATCTTGACATTCTTTCCTTTCTACTACAATAATTTAAGTTATAACCATATTTACATTGCTTTTGTTGAAAGAGCTTATATTTAATGTACAACCTCAAATGGTCTTGACTTAAATAACACAAAATGATGTTTAAACTGCAGCCTAGCATGTACCTACCACATGTATAATGAGAGACATGGACAGCCCAGCATGTACCTACCACATGTATAATGAGAGACGTGGACAGCCCAGCAAGTACCTACCACATGTATGATGAGAGACATGGACAGCCCAGCAAGTACCTACCACATGTATGATGAGAGACGTGGACAGCCCAGCATGTACCTACCACATGTATGATGAGAGACATGGACAGCCCAGCAAGTACCTACCACATGTATGGTGAGAGACATGGACAGCCCAGCATGTACCTACCACATGTATGATGAGACATGGACAGCCCAGCATGTACCTACCACATGTATAATGAGAGACATGGACAGCCCAGCAAGTACCTACCACATGTATGATGAGAGACATGGACAGCCCAGCAAGTACCTACCACATGTATGATGAGAGACATGGACAGCCCAGCAAGTACCTACCACATGTATGATGAGATATAGAGGATATAGACATAAACTGGACCTTTTTCTGCGAACGTCTGACTACCTTGATTAACAATAACATACCTAGACGATACACAAAAGCTAAAACCCACCTCCCCTGGATAACACGTGAACTAATTAGAATGCAGAGAAGACGAAACAAAAGCCACAAAAAGGCAAAGCAAACTGGACTAAACAGTGACTGGGAAAAATTTAAGGAACTCCGAAAGCAAGCTACTAAAGCATTAGCAAAATCCTACAAAGACTATGTTAACAACCACATTGGAGACAGCCTGAAAACTAATCCAAAACGATTCTGGTCATTTATTAAGGCAAATAAACGAGAAAACATTGGCATCCCCACACTTCGAGTAAACGACCAACCAATAATTAATGATCGAGATAAAGCAAATGCCCAAAACAACCAATTTAGCTCTGTATTTACCCAAGAAAAGCACCCCATCCCCCAAATAGCCCCCTCTACTTACCCCAACATCCCCCTTCTCGAAATTGGCATAGATGGCGTAATAAAACAGCTGGAAAATCTAAACCAGAACAAAGCTACAGGCCCAGATGAACTCCCAGCCAGAGTCCTTAAAGAAACTGCAAAGCAGATAGCTCCCATCATCACCCAAATTTTCCAACAATCATACAACACAGGTAAACTTCCTAATGACTGGCTACAAGCATTAGTAACTCCTATACACAAAAAGAGCCATAAATCTGACCCAGCTAACTACAGACCCATATCACTAACCTGCATCCTCTGTAAAGTAATGGAACATATCATCCTAAGCAACATGTGGAAACACCTGCACAAGCAAAAGGTAAAAGAAGGTAAAGATATGTTCTTATATAGCGCGGTATCCGGTCCATAGGACTGCTCAAAGAGCTTTACACTTCACCCCCTGGCAGACCTGTTCATTCCAAGGCCATCTCAACTTCTTTGGGAAGTATTCAGCCACGCTGCAATTGCTGCGCGAAGGCTACTCGTTCACATATCCACCACTGTCTGTATTGCCAGGTACTCATTTATACAGCTGAGTGAACTGTGGCAACGTGGGGTGATCAAACTTGCCAAAGGTTCGAAGCGACCGCAGTGGGATTTGAAACCGGGTTCTCTCGATTGAGAGTCCGGCCTTCTAACCGGTATGCTATCGCGCCCCACAAGTAAATTGACGCATAACATCATTCTCCACTTCCAACACGGATTCCAGTCGGGACTGTCTTGTGAATCTCAACTCATTGAGACAGTCCATGACTGGATGACTGCTATGGACAACAAGACCCAAATTGACGCAATCCTGCTTGACTTTGCTAAAGCCTTCGACAAAGTGCCTCACCTACGTCTTCTATCAAAATTGACCTCCTACGGAATCACTGGAAACACTCAAAATTGGATCAAATCTTTTCTATCCAACCGCAAACAGAGTCTCAGTTAACGGTGCCCTGTCGGACATCACAGATGTCACATCTGGTGTCCCACAGGGCTCAGTTCTAGGACCTGTCCTCTTCTTACTCTACATAAATGACATAAATGGGAACATCAAATCTTCTATATGCATTTTTGCAGATGATAGTATTATATATCGTAAAATTTCTTCCAAAACCGACCACGATATTCTCCAAACTGACCTAAGCCAACTCCAAACATGGTCAGACAAATGGCAAATGGAATTTAATGTATCTAAATGCGTCCACTTTCCAATAACAAACAAAACTAAACCCAGCACACAAAAGTACTCGCTTTCTGGCCAGCCATTATCCACCGTATCCAGCCACTCATACCTCGGAGTAAAATTGGATTCCAAATTAACCTGGACAAATCACGTCACTGACATAACTTCAAAATCTTCGAAATGTTTAGGCATGATTAAACGAACTCTTGGCCCATGTAAACCCGAAGTTAAGCAAACAGCCTACAACATGCTAATCCGGCCAAAACTTGAGTACTCTTCACCCATATGGAATCCCCACACCTTTTCACAAGTTAAAAGCCTTGAAAGAGTGCAACACTCTGCTGCCAGATTTGTTAAAAATGATTACAGACGGAACACAAATCCAGCAGATCTAATTACTGCCCTTGGATGGCCAACCCTCGAATGAAGGCACATTATCAAACAAGCCACTACCTTCTACAAAATTCTAAACAACATTATTGAGATCACCCCCCCTCCGGCCCTACTAACACGCTCTCGAACCCGTGGACAATACATAGCCCCCAAGTGTCGTATAAATGCAATGGTCTTTTCATTTTATCCCAGAGCCATTCGCATATGGAATATGATTCCATCAAAAATTACCAACATAAAAAACCCAAAATCATTTCAAGAAGCTATTATGGAACTCCCTTTCACCACACTTCCTCACCTAAACTGCCTTTAAAACACAGTGCTCAGCGTAAACTTATCCATGGTGTGGGTATGGAGACTGTCTATGTGTGCATGTGGCAAGGCAGCGACAGTATCCATACACACAAACAACCTATTACAATTTTTCATTAAACATCCTATACATAAAATAAATAAAACTATCAGATAAAAACCATTTCAGCAACATTAATGATACTAGTCTTCTAATCGAATGTATCACCCACAGCGCATGCGCACAGTCCACCACAAACTCCTGCGTTAGCCCAAGTTTGGGCTGTTTGGAGTAAACCACTTGAGACTTGACAGACATGGACAGCCCAGCAAGTAATTACCACATGTATGATGAGAGACATGGAGAGCCCAACAAGTTCCTACCACATGTATGATGAGAGATATGGACAGCCCAACAAGTACCTACCACATGTATGATGAGAGACATGGACAGCCCAAAAAGTACCTACCACATGTATGATGAGAGACATGGACAGCCCAGCATGTACATACCACATGTATGATGAGAGACATGGACAGCCCAACAAGTACCTACCACATGTATGATGAGAGACGTGGACAGCCCAACAAGTACCTACCACATGTATGATGAGAGACATGGACAGCCCAACAAGTTCCTACCACATGTATGATGAGAGACATGGACAGCCCAGCAAGTACCTACCACATGTATGATGAGAGACATGGACAGCCCAACAAGTTCCTACCACATGTATGATGAGAGACATGGACAACCCAACAAGTACCTACCACATGTATGATGAGAGACATGGACAGCCCAACAAGTTCCTACCACATGTATGATGAGAGACATGGACAGCCCAGCAAGTACCTACCACATGTATGATGAGAGACATGGACAACCCAGCAAGTACCTACCACATGTATGATGAGAGACATGGACAGCCCAACAAGTACCTACCACATGTATGATGAGAGACATGGACAGCCCAGCAAGTACCTACCACATGTATGATGAGAGACATGGACAGCCCAGCAAGTACCTGCCACATGTATGATAAGAGACATGGACAGCCCAGCAAGTACCTACCACATGTATGATGAGAGACATGGACAGCCCAACAAGTTCCTACCACATGTATGATGAGAGACATGGACAGCCCAACAAGTACCTACCACATGTATGATGAGAGACATGGACAGCCCAACAAGTACCTACCACATGTATGATGAGAGACATGGACAGCCCAGCAAGTACCTACCACATGTATGATGAGAGACATGGACAGCCCAGCATGTACATACCACATGTATGATGAGAGACATGGACAGCCCAACAAGTACCTACCACATGTATGATGAGAGACATGGACAGCCCAGCATGTACATACCACATGTATGATGAGAGACATGGACAGCCCAACAAGTACCTACCACATGTATGATGAGAGACGTGGACAGCCCAACAAGTACCTACCACATGTATGATGAGAAACATGGACAGCCCAGCAAGTACCTACCACATGTATGATGAGAGATATGGACAGCCCAACAAGTACCTACCACATGTATGATGAGAGACATGGACAGCCCAACAAGTACCTACCACATGTATGATGAGAGACATGGACAGCCCAGCATGTACATACCACATGTATGATGAGAGACATGGACAGCCCAACAAGTACCTACCACATGTATGATGAGAGACGTGGACAGCCCAACAAGTACCTACCACATGTATGATGAGAGACATGGACAGCCAAACAAGTTCCTACCACATGTATGATGAGAGACATGGACAGCCCAGCAAGTACCTACCACATGTATGATGAGAGACATGGACAGCCCAACAAGTTCCTACCACATGTATGATGAGAGACATGGACAACCCAACAAGTACCTACCACATGTATGATGAGAGACATGGACAGCCCAACAAGTACCTACCACATGTATGATGAGAGACATGGACAGCCCAGCAAGTACCTACCACATGTATGATGAGAGACATGGACAGCCCAGCAAGTACCTGCCACATGTATAATAAGAGACATGGACAGCCCAGCAAGTACCTACCACATGTATGATGAGAGACATGGACAGCCCAACAAGTACCTACCACATGTATGATGAGAGACATGGACAGCCCAGCAAGTACCTACCACATGTATGATGAGAGACATGGACAGCCCAGCATGTACCTGCCACATGTATAATAAGAGACATGGACAGCCCAGCAAGTACCTACCACATGTATGATGAGAGACATGGACAGCCCAGCAAGTACCTGCCACATGTATGATGAGAGACATGGACAGCCCAGCAAGTACCTACCACATGTATGATGAGAGACATGGACAGCCCAGCAAGTACCTACCACATGTATGATGAGAGACATGGACAGCCCAGCAAGTACCTACCACATGTATGATGAGAGACATGGACAGCCCAACAAGTACCTACCACATGTATGATGAGAGACATGGACAGCCCAGCAAGTACCTACCACATGTATGATGAGAGACATGGACAGCCCAGCAAGTACCTGCCACATGTATAATAAGAGACATGGACAGCCCAGCAAGTACCTACCACATGTATGATGAGAGACATGGACAGCCCAGCAAGTACCTACCACATGTATGATGAGAGACATGGACAGCCCAGCAAGTACCTACCACATGTATGATGAGAGACATGGACAGCCCAACAAGTTCCTACCACATGTATGATGAGAGACATGGACAACCCAACAAGTACCTACCACATGTATGATGAGAGACATGGACAGCCCAGCAAGTACCTACCACATGTATGATGAGAGACATGGACAGCCCAGCAAGTACCTGCCACATGTATGATAAGAGACATGGACAACCCAACAAGTAATTACCACATGTATGATGAGAGACATGGACAGCCCAGCAAGTTCCTACCACATGTATGATGAGATACATGGACAGCCCAGCAAGTACCTACCACATGTATGATGAGAGACATGGACAGCCCAACAAGTACCTACCACATGTATGATGAGAGACATGGACAGCCCAACATGTACCTACCACATGTATGATGAGAGACATGGACAGCCCAACAAGTACCTACCACATGTATGATGAGAGACATGGACAACCCAACAAGTAATTACCACATGTATGATGAGAGACATGGACAGCCCAACAAGTTCCTACCACATGTATGATGAGAGACATGGACAGCTCAACAAGTACCTACCACATGTATGATGAGAGACATGGACAGCCCAGCAAGTACCTACCACATGTATGATGAGAGACATGGACAGCCCAACAAGTACCTACCACATGTATGATGAGAGACATGGACAGCCCAACAAGTACCTACCACATGTATGATGAGGGACATGGACAGCCCAGCAAGTACCTACCACATGTATGATGAGAGACATGGACAGCCCAGCAAGTACCTACCACATGTATGATGAGAGACATGGACAGCCCAACAAGTACCTACCACATGTATGAGAGACATGGACAGCCCAGCAAGTACCTACCACATGTATGATGAGAGACATGGACAACCCAACAAGTAATTACCACATGTATGATGAGAGACATGGACAGCCCAACAAGTACCTACCACATGTATGATGAGAGACATGGACAGCCCAGCAAGTACCTACCACATGTATGATGAGAGACATGGACAGCCCAGCATGTACCTACCACATGTATGATGAGAGACATGGACAGCCCAGCAAGTACCTACCACATGTATGATGAGAGACATGGACAGCCCAGCAAGTACCTACCACATGTATGATGAGAGACGTGGACAGCCCAGCAAGTACCTACCACATGTATGATGAGAGACATGGACAGCCCAACAAGTAATTACCACATGTATGATGAGAGACATGGACAGCCCAACAAGTTCCTACCACATGTATGATGAGAGATATGGACAGCCCAGCAAGTACCTACCACATGTATGATGAGAGACGTGGACAGCCCAGCAAGTGCCTACCACATGTATGATGAGAGACATGGACAGCCCAGCAAGTACCTACCACATGTATGATGAGAGACATGGACAGCCCAACAAGTACCTACCACATGTATGATGAGAGACATGGACAGCCCAACAAGTACCTACCACATGTATGATGAGAGACATGGACAGCCCAGCAAGTACCTACCACATGTATGATGAGAGACATGGACAGCCCAGCAAGTACCTACCACATGTATGATGAGAGACAAGGACAGCCCAGCAAGTACCTACCACATGTATGATGAGAGACATGGACAGCCCAACAAGTACCTACCACATGTATGATGAGAGACATGGACAGCCCAACAAGTACCTACCACATGTATGATGAGAGACATGGACAGCCCAGCAAGTACCTACCACATGTATGATGAGAGACATGGACAGCCCAGCAAGTACCTACCACATGTATGATGAGAGACATGGACAGCCCAACAAGTACCTACCACATGTATGATGAGAGACATGGACAACCCAGCAAGTACCTACCACATGTATGATGAGAGACATGGACAACCCAACAAGTAATTACCACATGTATGATGAGAGACATGGACAGCCCAACAAGTACCTACCACATGTATGATGAGAGACATGGACAGCCCAGCAAGTACCTACCACATGTATGATGAGAGACATGGACAGCCCAGCATGTACCTACCACATGTATGATAAGAGACATGGACAGCCCAGCAAGTACCTACCACATGTATGATGAGAGACATGGACAGCCCAGCAAGTACCTACCACATGTATGATGAGACGTGGACAGCCCAGCAAGTACCTACCACATGTATGATGAGAGACATGGACAGCCCAACAAGTAATTACCACATGTATGATGAGAGACATGGACAGCCCAACAAGTTCCTACCACATGTATGATGAGAGACATGGACAGTCCAACAAGTTCCTACCACATGTATGATGAGAGATATGGACAGCCCAGCAAGTACCTACCACATGTATGATGAGAGACGTGGACAGCCCAGCAAGTACCTACCACATGTATGATGAGAGACATGGACAGCCCAGCAAGTACCTACCACATGTATGATGAGAGACATGGACAGCCCAACAAGTACCTACCACATGTATGATAAGAGACATGGACAGCCCAGTAAGTACCTACCACATGTACGATGAGAGACATGGACAGCCCAGCAAGTACCTACCACATGTATGATGAGAGACATGGACAGCCCAGCAAGTACCTACCACATGTATGATGAGAGACATGGACAGCCCAGCATGTACCTACCACATGTATGATGAGAGACATGGACATCCCAACAAGTACCTACCACATGTATGATGAGAGACATGGACAGCCCAGCATGTACCTACCACATGTATGATGAGAGACATGGACAGCCCAGCAGCAAGTACCTACCACATGTATGATGACAGACATGGACAGCCCATCAAGTACCTACCACATGTATGATGAGAGACATGGACAGCCCAGCATGTACCTACCACATGTATGATGAGAGACATGGACAGCCCAACAAGTAGATTTAACAAGATTTAACAAGATTTGCCATCCAAGCCAAAGGCCCAGATGGCAAGTGGACAAGGAAGCCATTGGCTTATCCAGAGTCCAACAATGTTCATCTACTTATAGCCCGCCCTCCTGAGATATGTGTCAACCTTGTTTTTAAACATATTCACGCTGCTAGCAGTTACACAATCTGTAGACAATTTGTTCCATTCATTTATTGTCCTCTGTGAGAACGAGTGCTTCCTGATGTCCAATCTACATTGATCCTTTACTAATTTTACCTCATGTCCTCTAGTTCTGCTATCCTTATTGAGTGAGAAAAACATATTTCTATCAATATTTTCATACCCATTCATTATCTTAAAAACTTCAATCTGATCTCCTCTTAACCTCCTTGTCTCTAGAGTTGTTAAACCACATTCTTTCAGGCGTTCTTCATAACTAAGGTCTCTCAGTTCTGGAATCATTTTAGTTGCTCTCCTTTGTATGCGTTCAAGCGTATCTATATCCTTCTTACGATATGGTCTCCATGCTTGTATACAGTATTCTAAATGAGGTCTAACTATTGCTTTATAAAGAGGTATAATTAACTTTTTTCCCTTGTATGTTATGTTTCTTCTAATCAATCCAAGAATTTGATTACCCTTTGAAGCTGCAATACCACACTGCTCGGAAACTTTCGTATCAGCGCTTATTGTAACTCCTAAGTCCTTTTCTTTTACAGTAGTACCCAGAACAGTATCTCCCATTTTATAGTTTACATTCAAGTTCCCATGTCCTGTATGTAGACATTTACATTTCCCAAAATTGAACAACATCTGCCATTTCTCAGACCATTTCACTAATCTGTCTAGATCGTTTTGTAAATGTTGTTTATCACCATCAGTATTAACCTTTCTAAACAGTTTTGTGTCATCCGAAAATTTCAGTACGTTACTTGTTATACTGTCGTCCAAGTCATTGATATAAATTAAGAATAATATAGGTCTTAATACTGATCCTTGAGGTACCCCACTCAAAACCGATTTCCAATTTGAAACTTCTCCATCTACTACAACTCGTTGTCTTCTGTCAGTCAGCCATTGTTCTATCCAGTCAGTTATGCTATCCCCGATACCATGGGCTTTTAATTTAAGTAGTAATCTTTGATGTGGCACTTTGTCAAAAGCTTTCTGAAAATCTAAGTAGATAATATCTACTGGCGATCCCACGTCTATCCACTTAGTGATTTCTTCCAAAAAACATAACATATTTGTTAAGCATGACCTCGCTTTAAGGAATCCATGTTGAGATGAATTTAATAATTTATGCTTAACGAGGAAGTCCACCATATGGTCTTTAATTAACCTTTCTAATAATTTACAAATCACTGACGTTAAACTCACTGGTCTGTAATTCTCTGACTTATTTCTCGAACCCTTTTTAAATAATGGTATGATGTTTGCTTCTTTCCATTCAAACGGAACAACTCCCTCTTTTAATGACAAGTTAAATACTCTTGCAAGTGGTATACTGATTTGCTCTACTGTTTCCATTAGTAATTTTGGAGGAATCCCATCTACTCCCGGTGATTTGTTATCCTTCATTGCCTTTATTTTCTTAGCTACCAATTCTGGAGTTACAACTAATGGACCTAAATAGTCAGATTTAGCCCCCTGAAATTTAGCATCAGCAACTGGTAATGAACTAATATCTTCTTTGGTAAACACTGAACTGAAGTAACCATTTAGGTCTTCCGCCATTAAAAACCCGTGATATTATATTTCCAGCACTGTCTTCTAGAGGTCCAACCTTGTCTTGTACGTTTTGTTTACTCCTGACATATGCATAAAAACTCTTGCTGTCATTTTTTATGTTACATGCTAGTTTTTGCTCATAGCTTCTTTTAGATTGTCTGATTTCAGTTGTAGCTGCATTAAGTGCCTCTTTGTATTTTGCATAGTCTTCGTCCTTTCTGGTACGCCTATAAACCCTCCACATAGTTTGTTTTAGCAATATTTTTCTAATAGCCTCTTTTGACAAGTGTTTCTTTCTACACCGTTTTCCTTGTTTTTGGAAGGGAACAAATGTATCGATGATACTCTCAATTTCATATTTTAGAATATTCCAACATTCAATTGCGGTCTTATTCATCAGCATGTTATTCCAATCTAGCTTTGCTAAGTATTTTCTCATATCTTTGTAGTTACCTTTGTGGAAGTTTCTCTTGTACGTTTTCTTATTTTTACTTTCTGATTTTACATTGATGTCAAAATGTATTTGATTATGGTCACTATTACCCAATGGTTCAAATATTTTTACATTGTCTACTAATTCTTTTTGTGATGACAAAACTATATCTAATACATTTTCTCCCCTGGTTGGTTCTAGTACGTGCTGAGTAAGAAAGCTATCCTGGATTAAAAATAGAAATTGTTGGTCCTCAATCCCTGTGCTCTCTAGAGAATTCCATTGTATGTGTCCATGGTTAAAATCTCCCATTATGATACATTCCCCTTTACTAACTTCCTTTATAGCGTTTTTTATTTTTGTGTTGTCCTCTTCGTTTATGTTTGGACTTCGGTAAACTAATCCAATAGTTAATTTTGAATTTCCTGAAACAATTTTGCACCAAACAGCTTCATCGCAATCTGCTTCCCTTTCTAGTTTTATTTCATAAGCCTGAATAGATTCTTTAACATATAAAATAACTCCCCCGCCCCTTCTTCCTATTCGGTCTTTCCTAAACATTACATATCCTGTCAGTCCTAATTCAGCATCTGTTATATCTATGTTGGCCCATGATTAGTTATACCAATTATGTGAGGGTTAATATCTTCTACCATAATGTTTAATTCGTTTTGTCTTATTTACTATGCTCCTTGCATTTAAACATACGCATCTATAACCTTTTTCAGAGATGTTTTTCGGATGATTTGATATTGGTTTATCTGTGCTAGTGGCCTCTTGTTCTGCTTGAGACACCTCTAGGTAACCCCCCTGCACTTCTAGTTTAAAGAATGTTTACTTCCAAAAATATTTGTCATTGTACCCAAGTCACTATCTACTGCTGCTGAAAGTTTGTCCGCGAATACTGCCGCCCCCTTTCCACTTAAATGAAGCCCATCCTTCATGTACATATCAGCCCTCCCAACAAAACTTCCCCATAAATCCACAAATCCAACTTCCTCTTCCCTACATAACTTCTGGACTAACATGTTAATTGCCATCCTCCGACAATTTCGATATTTGTGACCCCTCCTGCCCATTACAGGTAAAATCCCTGACAGTATTACCTGCTCAACCTGCGTCTGTTTTAGTGTTCTGACCAACTGCCTATATTTCCTAACTATGGCAGTTGTACCCTCCCTCTCTACGTTATTTGTCCCTACGTGTACTAAAACAGATCCACCCTTACCCGAGCCTACGATGTTTTTTACCCTCTCAGTTATCGCCTCTATTTTGGCTCCAGGCAAGCAGACCACCACATCATCTCCCTTGTTTAAGACCCTGTCGGTCTTCCTAACTATCGAATCCCCCACAAACACCCTCGCTCTCTTCCTCACCCCCTCTATCACTGCTGCAGAATAACTCTTCCGTTCGATCCCCTCCATCACATTCTGTCCTGACCCCTTCCCTCCTGTCTCCTTCGCTCCTGTCTCCCCCACTTCCCACTCCTTTGCTCTTGTCTCCCCCACTTCCCTCTCCTTCACTCCGGTTGTTTTCCCTCCCGTCTCCCACACTCCCTTCTCCTTCCCTCCTGTCTCCCCCACTCCATTCTCCTTCCCTCCTGTTCCTTTCCTTCCCGTCTCCTTACATCCTGTCTCCCTACGACCTGTCACCTATATGATGAGAGACATACCACATGTATGATGAGAGACATGGACAGCCCAGCAAAGTACCTACCACATGTATGATGAGAGACATGGACAGCCCAGCAAGTACCTACCACATGTATGATGAGAGACATGGACAGCCCAGCAAAGTACCTACCACATGTATGATGAGACATGGACAGCCCAGCAAGTACCTACCACATGTATGATGAGAGACATGGACAGCCCAGCATGTACCTACCACATGTATGATGAGAGACATGGACAGCTCAACAAGTACCTACCACATGTATGATGAGAGACATGGACAGCCCAGCAAGTACCTACCACATGTATGATGAGAGACATAGACAGCCCAGCAAAGTACCTACCACATGTATGATGAGAGACATGGACAGCCCAGCAAGTACCTACCACATGTATGATGAGAGACATGGACAGCCCAGCATGTACCTACCACATGTATGATGAGAGACATGGACAGCCCAGCAAGTACCTACCACATGTATGATGAGAGACATGGACAGCCCAGCAAGTACCTACCACATGTATGATGAGAGACATGGACAGCCCAGCATGTACCTACCACATGTATGATGAGAGACATGGACAGCCCAACAAGTACCTACCACATGTATGATGAGAGACATGGACAGCCCAGCAAGTACCTTATGATGAGAGACATGGACAGCCCAACAAGTACCTACCACATGTATGATGAGAGACATGGACAGCCCAGCAAGTACCTACCACATGTATCATGAGAGACATGGACAGCCCAGCAAGTAACTACCACATGTATGATGAGAGACATGGACAGCCCAACAAGTACCTACCACATGTATGATGAGAGACATGGACAGCCCAGCAAGTACCTTATGATGAGAGACATGGACAGCCCAACAAGTACCTACCACATGTATGATGAGAGACATGGACAGCCCAGCAAGTACCTACCACATGTATCATGAGAGACATGGACAGCCCATCAAGTACCTACCACATGTATGATGAGAGACATGGACAACCCAACAAGTTCCTACCACATGTATAATGAGAGACATGGACAGCCCAGCAAGTACCTTATGATGAGAGACATGGACAGCCCAACAAGTACCTACCACATGTATGATGAGAGACATGGACAGCCCAACAAGTACCTACCACATGTATAATGAGATACATGGACAGCCCAGCAAGTACCTTATGATGAGAGACATGGACAGCCCAACAAGTACCTACCACATGTATGATGAGGGACATGGACAACCCAACAAGTAATTACCACATGTATGATGAGAGACATGGACAGCCCAGCAAGTTCCTACCACATGTATGATGAGATACATGGACAGCCCAGCAAGTACCTACCACATGTATGATGAGAGACATGGACAGCCCAGCAAAGTACCTACCACATGTATGATGAGAGACATGGACAGCCCAGCAAGTACCTACCACATGTATGATGAGAGACATGGACAGCCCAACAAGTACCTAACACATGTATGTTGAGAGACATGGACAGCCCAGCAAGTACCTACCACATGTATGATGAGAGACATGGACAGCCCCAGCAAAGTACCTACCACATGTATGATGAGACATGGACAGCCCAGCAAGTACCTACCACATGTATGATGAGAGACATGGACAGCCCAGCATGTACCTACCACATGTATGATGAGAGACATGGACAGCCCAGCAAGTACCTACCACATGTATGATGAGAGACATGGACAGCCCAACAAGTACCTACCACATGTATGATGAGACATGGACAGCCCAGCAAGTACCTACCACATGTATGATGAGAGACATGGACAGCCCAGCAAAGTACCTACCACATGTATGATGAGAGACATGGACAGCCCAGCAAGTACCTACCACATGTATGATGAGAGACATGGACAGCCCAGCATGTACCTACCACATGTATGATGAGAGACATGGACAGCCCAGCAAGTACCTACCACATGTATGATGAGAGACATGGACAGCCCAGCAAGTACCTACCACATGTATGATGAGAGACATGGACAGCCCAGCATGTACCTACCACATGTATGATGAGAGACATGGACAGTCCAACAAGTACCTACCACATGTATGCTGAGAGACATGGACAGCCCAGCAAGTACCTACCACATGTATGATGAGAGACATGGACAGCCCAGCAAGTACCTACCACATGTATGATGAGAGACATGGACAGCCCAGCAAGTAACTACCACATGTATGATGAGAGACATGGACAGCCCAGCAAGTACCTTATGATGAGAGACATGGACAGCCCAGCAAGTACCTACCACATGTATGATGAGAGACATGGACAGCCCAGCAAGTAACTACCACATGTATGATGAGAGACATGGACAGCCCAACAAGTTCCTACCACATGTATGATGAGAGACATGGACAACCCAACAAGTACCTACCACATGTATGATGAGAGACATGGACAGCCCAACAAGTACCTACCACATGTATGATGAGAGACATGGACAGCCCAACAAGTACCTACCACATGTATGATGAGAGACATGGACAGCCCAGCAAGTAACTACCACATGTATGATGAGAGACATGGACAGCCCAACAAGTTCCTACAACATGTATGATGAGAGACATGGATAGCCCAACAAGTACCTACCACATGTATGATGAGAGACATGGACAGCCCAACAAGTACCTACCACATGTATGATGAGAGACATGGACAGCCCAGCAAGTACCTACCACATGTATGATGAGAGACATGGACAGCCCAGCATGTACCTACCACATGTATGATGACAGACATGGACAGCCCAGCAAGTACCTACCACATGTATGATGAGAGACATGGACAGCGCAACAAGTACCTACCACATGTATGATGAGAGACATGGACAGCGCAACAAGTACCTACCACAGGTATGATGAGAGACATGGACAGTCCAACAAGCTCCTACCACATGTATGATGAGAACTGTGGACAGCCCAACAAGCACCTACCACATGTATGATGAGAGCGGTGGACAGCCCAGCAAGTACCTACCACATGTATGATGAGAGCTGTGGACATTGCATAGAGGAGGACGTCAGCACTCTGGACGTAGGGCAGCAGACCAGCCTCAATGCCCTTCATGTACAAGATCTGGAGAGAGAAACAAAGAACACTCACAGAATGACAACAACACAACTCGGCGTTAAACTGACACTACTACATTCACAAAAGTTTAGTTTACACAGATGGAAGATGGCTCCTAAAAGAACCATTTCAAACACATCCTTGGTTCCTGTTATTCTGCGTACCTCAACAAGTTCATTTTTATCAATTCTATGTGTCAGATCTAATTCAGATCCTCCCTAGGTGAAGGGGTGAACCCGCTAGGTGAGTGTGTGAAGGGATCATCCTGCTACACACAGTTGCTATGCCAGATAATATAAGACACCTAAGTTTGCCAGAGAAGATCATCAATTCTACCTCTGTGAGCTTGGAGGTCATGTATAGAGCGACAGTGGAGCTCTTGTAGAGGAACATCGAGGCGCCAGCGAGGAGCCCAGCCAACAGACCATGGGTGGCATTTTCTTGACCCAGCAGGTGGCGCAGCAGGCAGCTCATGCCCTGAGCCACAACACAATCAACTAAAGGTTAACATTCATTCACATTCATAATTACCTTGGCTGTTAGTTATAACTGTTGTCAAGTTATTCAAATCAGGTTTGTCGATGTTAAAATTTGTAGTGTGTAAATAGTTTAAATAATATGTTGCTTTTATAAAAGTGGTCATTCTAACATTAAATATTAAATAACTGAATATAAGTGAATAATGAAACATTTCTAGTTATGTTCAATGTATTAGTTTGTCTGCGTCACTGACCTGGAATAGGGCAGTGAAGGAGGCGAGGAATGCCCCCAGCTGGAAGTTGTGTTGGTGCAGGAGGGCGTGACGGAGCGCCCTGGGGCGACGGAGGATGGAGGAGATAGATGACACGACCTTGACGGCTGCTTGGAGGGCGAAACCACCGCAGAGACAGCGCACGCTACTCTATGGAGAGGTAGGTAAAAAGAAAATTTTACATAATCGACAACAATCAGAAATAATGTTTATCCGACTTTAGGCATTGTTTGTTTTTTGCAATTAACTGATCAGTTATGATGGTAAAATGTTATTCTACACTGATGATATGTGATCTACACTGCTGATATGTGATCTACACTGCTGATATGTGATCTACACTGCTGATATGTGATCTACACTGCTGATATGTGATCTACGCTGCTGATATGTGATCTTAGTCAAGACAACTTTCCAAATTAAACTTCCCACAAAACAATCTGTTGCAATTCCCACAAGTTCTGACTGAGCCCAGACATACTTCCCTAACACTACTCTAGACAGATGGTATTGAGTTGATTATTTAATGTAGCTGGGTTGGCTGTTAAATGCTTGTTTTGAATTGATTAGTTTCAGTAGAAGTTAACCATTTCTTCACAGATTGTAGTTGAAATACAATATATTATACCAGATTTAAAAAAAAAATTAGTTTTTCATTTATTTGGTTATGTTACAAGGTTTTTAAAACATTTTTGTAAATGTGAAAAACTAGCTAATAAAAACGAAGTTTAATCATTTTGAGAAAATCCCCAAAGAAATAAATGACACACATATAAGTATGACAGTGTAACTGATAACTTCACGGCAGATTTTGGTTAACATAAACCAATTATGTCTGCTACACCACCGTGAATGAATTAAGGAAAAGTTGAATGACAGCCTAAAGTGGCAGTGTATTTTTGACACAACCCAATCGTAATTTACTGCTGTATTACGTTGCGTGTACGTAAGACGTGCTCATATGCAAAACTGCAACATTGTGAGTGTTGTAGTTTTTCTCAATCAATATTTTAAACATCATTTCCTGTTTATTAATGAAAACACAATCTCAACAAATGCTTGTTTTTGTGTTGAAATTTATGGTTTTTCACTGGTGTTTTATGTATTGTTGATAAAACATAATGGCCCTTTGTAATATTGACATGTCCCCTTAATTTGTCACCACAATAGCCCTTAAATCTGTACTTGTGACGTGTTGTCGTCTATGGTAACAGGTTACACCAGCCATCTAACAAACACGTGGCAAAGTGTGTGTACGTTCATTTTGATTGGCCCGTTATCCTGTGGGGTCACCAGGTCACATATGCGTCTGCATCTCTCTACATTAATATTTGTTGGTTTAAGTAAATAAGTTAGTTAGGTAGATTTAATACTGATGTGTACTAGCATTACAGTAACCAGACGATGTGGTCTGCTTTCACAGCGAACGAATATAGCTGGTTCGAACACCGTAGCACACGTGATCGTTACTATGGAAATGTTGTTGCTTTTCCGGGAACTCAAGGGGATTTCCAAAAACCTTGACAATAATTTTATTCACTAAAAATAAATAAAAATTACACGTAAACATTAATTAAAATTTTTATCAAGTAGAAACAAAAACAAGTTAGTGTGTTTGTTACAGTGAAAAACCATAAAATAACACATTTTATTAGTTGGTTAACATATCTGAGAACTTAATATTTTATTAGTTGGTTAACAGATCTGACAACCTGATATTTTATTAGTTGGTTAACATATCTGACAACCCGATATTTTATTAGTTGGTTAACATATCTGAGAACCTGATATTTTATTAGTTGGTTAACATATCTGAGAACCTGGTATTTTATTAGTTGGCTAACAGATCTGACAACTTGATATTTTATTAGTTGGTTAAAAGATCTGACAACCCGATATTTTCGCCCAAAAATTTATTGTTTTGTATTTTAACATGAAACATCATTCCACATACAAAAAACATTTTCTTGATAAAATATTGTTTTTGGCATAACTGTATTTGTTGAGTGTGCATTGATGGTATAACTGTGTTTGTTGAGTGCGCATTGATGGCATAACTGTGTTTGTTGAGTGTCCATTGATGGTATAACTGTGTTTGTTGAGTGTGCATTGATGGTATAACTGTGTTTGTTGAGTGTGCATTGATGGTATAACTGTGTTTGTTGAGTGCGCATTGATGGCATAACTGTGTTTGTTGAGTGTCCATTGATGGTATAACTGTGTTTGTTGAGTGTGCATTGATGGTATAACTGTGTTTGTTGAGTGTGTATTGATGGCATAACTGTGTTTGTTGAGTGCACACTGATGGTATAACTGTGTTTGTTGAGTGTGCATTGATGGCATAACTGAGTTTGTTGAGTGCACACTGATGGTATAACTGTGTTTGTTGAGTGTGTATTGATGGCATTACTGTGTTTGTTGAGTGCACACTGATGGTATAACTGTGTTTGTTGAGTGCGCATTGATGGCATAACTGAGTTTGTTGAGTGTGCATTGATGGTATAACTGTGTTTGTTGAGTGTGCATTGATGGTATAACTGTGTTTGTTGAGTGTGCATTGATGGTATAACTGTGTTTGTTGAGTGTGCATTGATGGTATAACTGTGTTTGTTGAGTGTGCATTGATGGTATAACTGTGTTTGTTGAGTGTGCATTGATAGTATAACTGTGTTTGTTGAGTGTGCATTGATGGTATAACTGTGTTTGTTGAGTGTGCATTGATAGTATAACTGTGTTTGTTGAGTGTGCATTGATGGTATAACTGTGTTTGTTGAGTGTGCATTGGTGGTATAACTGAGTTTGTTGAGTGTGCATTGATGGTATAACTGTGTTTGTTGAGTGTGCATTGGTGGTATAACTGAGTTTGTTGAGTGTGCATTGATGGTATAACTGTGTTTGTTGAGTGTGCATTGATAGTATAACTGTGTTTGTTGAGTGTGCATTGATGGTATAACTGTGTTTGTTGAGTGTGCATTGATAGTATAACTGTGTTTGTTGAGTGTGCATTGATAGTATAACTGTGTTTGTTGAGTGTGCATTGATGGTATAACTGTGTTTGTTGAGTGTGCATTGATGGTATAACTGAGTTTGTTGAGTGTGCATTGATGGTATGACTGTGTTTGTTGAGTGTGTATTGATGGTATAACTGAGTCTGTGAAGTGTGCATTGATGGCATAACTGTGTGTGTTGAGTGTGCATTGATGGTATAACTGAGTTTGTTGAGTGTGCATTGATGGTATAACTGTGTTTGTTGAGTGTGCATTGATAGTATAACTGTGTTTGTTGAGTGTGCATTGATGGTATAACTGTGTTTGTTGAGTGTGCATTGATAGTATAACTGTGTTTGTTGAGTGTGCATTGATGGTATAACTGTGTTTGTTGAGTGTGCATTGATGGTATAACTGAGTTTGTTGAGTGTGCATTGATGGTATGACTGTGTTTGTTGAGTGTGTATTGATGGTATAACTGAGTCTGTGAAGTGTGCATTGATGGCATAACTGTGTGTGTTGAGTGTGCATTGATGGTATAACTGAGTTCGTTGAGTGTGCATTGATGGTATAACTGAGTTCGTTGAGTGTGCATTGATGGTATAACTGAGTTTGTTGAGTGTGCATTGATGGTATAACTGTGTTTGTTGAGTGTGCATTGATGGCATAACTGTGTTTGTTGAGTGTGCATTGATGGTATAACTGAGTTTGTTGAGTGTGCATAGATGGCATGACTGTTTGTTGAGTGTGCATTGATGGCATAACTGTGTTTGTTGAGTGTGCATTGATGGCATAACTGTGTTTGTTGAGTGTGCATTGGTGGTATAACTGTGTTTGTTGAGTGTGCATTGATAGTATAACTGTGTTTGTTGAGTGTGCATTGATGGTATAACTGTGTTTGTTGAGTGTGCATTGATGGTATAACTGAGTTTGTTGAGTGTGCATTGATGGTATGACTGTGTTTGTTGAGTGTGCATTGATGGTATAACTGAGTCTGTGAAGTGTGCATTGATGGTATAACTGTGTTTATTGAGTGTGCATTGATGGCATAACTGTGTGTTGAGTGTGCATTGATGGCATAACTGAGTTAGTTGAGTGTGCATTGATGGTATAACTGAGTTTGTTGAGTGTGCATTGATGGTATAACTGTGTTTACTGAGTGTGCATTGATGGCATAACTGTGTTTGTTGAGTGTGCATTGATGGTATAACTGAGTTTGTTGAGTGTGCTTAGATGGCATGACTGTGTTTGTTGAGTGTGCATTGATGGCATAACTGTGTTTGTTGAGTGTGCATTGATGGCATAACTGTGTTTGTTGAGTGTGCATTGGTGGTATAACTGAGTTTGTTGAGTGTGCATTGATGGTATAACTCAGTTTGTTGAGTGAACAAGAGCCTCACCTTGATGAGAGTGTAGACACAACCGCCCTGGTGGCGACAGAGAGAGTGTTTCATCTCAAGTATCGGCCACACGTCACTGGGCAGGAATCGCTTGTACACAGCAGCTCCCTCTGGTGGGATAAAAGTCCCTGAGGCGAGACACATGTCTGACTCTCTAGAACCTGGGGAGTCGCCTGGTCTTGAGTGCTGCACTTTAGTTCCTGTTGATTCACCAGGGGGCAGCTCTGATGGACCAACTATAAACCTGGGAGATGAGCACAGGCAGGGAGAAGCGACACATTTATAAATGCAATAAAATGTATATTTGGCCTTCTTTGTACATATCCACTGCATAGTTATCACAATAAGACATCTTAATGATGCTTAGAAAATCATAAGTATTGCTTTCAACTTCAAACAATCTGACAGCTGAACTGTCACATATATTTAATATAGAATATAAAAAAGAAGACAAGTCACCAAATAAAGTAACCAAACAATTGGCTGGACTTATCTACAGTAAAGTTACACATTTCAGATATTAAGATTACCTCAAATACATATAAAGTAAATATCTGTGTTGCCTACTTTGACTTGTGAAGTCTACAAATATACACATTTTGTAATGTTGTTTATCAGTGTAACATTGCACTATCATTGATTATCAGTGTAACATTGCACTATCATTGATTATCAGTGTAACATTGCACTATCACTGATTATCAGTGTAACATTGCACTATCATTGATTATCAGTGTAACATTGCACTATCATTGATTATCAGTGTAACATTGCACTATCACTGATTATCAGTGTAACATTGCACTATCACTGATTATCAGTGTAACATTGCACTATCATTGATTATCAGTGTAACAGTTTGTACACAGTCAGTATCAGATTCTGTGATACTGGAGATTGCTGCTACGATAACATCACAAATGTATTGTAGCAAGGCTGTCAGATTTGTGCGTTTTGAGATATTTAGTTTCTGTGGAGACTTGTCTGCCAGAAATGTCTTGGCAGCCTGGTATGGCATATATCTAACACAATAACCAATTGTGAGGCAATAAAATTGTTATCTTCTCATTTGCTATATAACAGTCATCACCAAATTGTTGACTAGGAGAATCAAGTACAGATAAAAAATTTGGATCAGGAAAATAAAAAAAGATTTTGAAGAAGACATCATTATCTTCAAATTAATGTATGCAGAATAGATATGAACACTCACACGATCGCCGAACGAACTGATGGGTTTAAACCTTTCCTTGATCTGAAACATCATCACATACATACACGTGAAGAAACAAGAGGGAATATTAGAAAGCTTCTATGTTCTTATTTATGTTTATGCAATATTCTCATCAAGTACTGTTACAAACACGGTCATGTGTCAACAATGCTAACGAGTCTGTGTATAGAGAGGAAGTTCAAAGACTGGTTGGCTGGTGTAAGAACAACAACCTGGTACTAAACATATCCAAAACGAAGGAAATGATCATTGATTTTCGCAAAAAGAAAACACCCATTCACCCCCTTTTCATCGACAGTGCTGAAGTCTTACAAGCCGACTCTGTAACATTTTTGGGTTCGACTATTTCAAAAGATCTTTCCTGGTGTAATAACTCGATTGACATCATTAAAAAAGCACAAAAACGCATGTACTTCCTTAGACACCTCAAACGATTCGGCTTATCTCAAGCAATATTAACACGTTTCTATTGCGCAGTTATTGAAAGTATCTTGTCATTTTCTATTACTGTCTGGTTTGGTCGTGCCAGCCAAGATGAAATTAATCAAATTGAATCAGTCGTCAAGAACGCTTCTAAACTAATTGGGTTAAATATGCCATCCATCAGGTCTCTTTATCGATCTCGCAGTTTGCGCAAATCCAAGCGCATTGTACAAGACGCATATCATCCAGCCAACCATCTCTTTGAACTCCTTCCCTCCGGTAAGCGCTACCGTTGCATAACAACTAAAACGACGCGATTCAACAATAGTTTCTATCCTCAAGCGATGTTTAAACGGAGAGAGCCAGCATCAATGTCGTCCCTGGCAGGTCGTTGCAATGTCGTGTTTTTTATTTTTTTTTAATCTTTTATTATTTTTATTACTTTATTTTTTTCACTTTTGCAATCTATTATATTACTCTCGTTTGTTTTTAACTGTTTTCAGTATTACGATTGTGATATGTAATGTTTGGTTCCGTGTGTGATTGGGTGCATGCGTGTATGTTTGTGTTAACGCCACAACACTACGAATTCCTTGTACTTGCTACTTGGTAATAAAACGTATCTTATCTTATCTTATGTGAGATGGTCCCTTGAAGAGAGTCCATTGGAGAATGTAATTAAGACTTAAAACGGTCCCTTGACAGATGTAATGAAGACATCAGAATGCATTAAGCAGGGATGTGACAGGCACAAGAGGAAAAAATTTGCCTAGATGGCAAGGACCTGAAAGAAGAGAGGGGGTGTCGACCAAAAGTTGATACGGGGATGGTGCGGTGGGGGCAACCACCTCCTACTAGGGGGTTCCCCCAGAACATTTTAAAAATAAGCCAAAACAAAATGTTCAAAATCAGGACTCTCACGAGCAAAATAAAAATTCTTACTTTTTCTAAAACAAAATACATTTCAGATTGGGAGGAGTGGGGGGGTCAACCTGCAGGGTTATCTAACAGCGACGCTGCAAACTGCTTGATCCATCTGGTCTGGTCATGGTTTTTAACATGCTTAACAAGTGTCATCAACATTTTGACAGTTGGGTTCCATTATACGTGTAAGTTTTATATTTTAATAGAATCTACATTCTTAAGTCTTCTTATGTAGATTCTAGCATTAATTGAAAATATTTTGCTAGATCGATTTTTTTTAAATTAGTCTGTTCCCACTAAAGTAATGCATTAATAAATTAGACTCTGAATTTGATGTGTCATCACAAATTGAGAGAAAAAACTTAGGAAGAGTCGATGTAAGGCCTAATTAGAATTTTCGGCCCCCAATTGGGTACATGGTAGTGAAAAATAACCTATTTTTAAAATCAATTTCTGACCAAATTAATAGATGGGGCAATAAAATATTCATGAAACTGATGATTATATTTTATTAGCCATTTGTGTGGTTGTAAGAGTGGATGGCTTTCAATGGGGCATATATGAACCTGATTTTCAACTGAAGTGATTTATACCTTTCGTGTTCATTTGGCGGCCATTGGCAAGATGCACAGATGCAAGTCTTTCATAATTGGTGGAGAGGGCCAACACACTGGATATTCATCCAATCACAGTGATAGTATTCAAAATAGTTGGGGAAATGTTTGTTGACGTCAATGGGAAGACATGGGTAGAGTTATTCAGCAAAAACACAAACCGCAAACGAAAAATACCATCACCCACTACCCCTAAATTTTTAAACCGGATTCACATGAATCACACACGTTATTTTCGGCCATGGAAAACCCAGAAATCCAGAAAAAATTTCATCCCTGATTAAGAGGACCCAGTGTGACTGACTAGGGGCCTTACAGCCCAGTGTGATTGACTAGGGGCCTTACAGCCCAGTCCTAGGGTCACTTGTGACTTGGTTAGTGCCCCATTGAGCTGGGGTGAGGGATCCATAGTGTCAGACCTTCATAAACACCCCACATCATAATGCCACTCCCAATCAACGCTATGTCCCCCCTCAGCATGACCCTGGGTCGGGGTGGGGGGGTGCGGTGCAGCTGAATGACAACAGCCATTTACACTAACAATAAAGTGTCAAAGACATTGTACATTTTATATTGTGCATTTCGTGTGATTTTCAGATGTCAAAATTATAACTACTGATGACAGGACTGAGTGCTGACAGTGGTGATTGGCAGGACCGAACGCTGACAGTGGTGATTGGCAGGACCGAGTGCTGACAGTGGTGATTGACAGGACCGAATGTTGACAGTGGTGATTGGCAGGACCGAGTGCAGACAGTGGTGATTGGCAGGACCGAGTGCTGACGGGTGATTGGCAGGACCGAGTGCTGACAGTGGTGATTGACAGGACCGAGTGCTGATAGTGGTGATTGGCAGGACCGAGTGCTGACAGGGGTGATTGGCAGGACCGAGTGCTGACAGTGGTGATTGCCAGGACCGAGTGCTGATAGTGGTGATTGGTAGGACCGAGTGCTAACAGTGGAGGTTGGCAGGACCGAGTGCTGACAGTGGTGATTGACAGGACCGAGTGCTGACAGTGGTGATTGGCAGGACTGAGTGCTGACAGTGGTGACTGGCAGGACTGAGTGCTGACAGTGGTGATTGGCAGGACTAAGTGCTGACAGTGGTGAATGGCAGAACTGAGTGCTGACAGTGGTGATTGGCAGGACTAAGTGCTGACAGTGGTGAATGGCAGAACTGAGTGCTGACAGTGGTGATTGGCAGGGTGAGAAAATTTTTTAATGTTCTTATCTTATCAACACAGTTGAGTAATTTGCTGGTGATTCACTAAATGGAACCTGCTAAAACAACTTATACACCAGAAAACCTGTTTTGCTGGAGTCACACTGCCAAATTTACAAGTACAACTGCATAAAACTGCTGGCTGCACCTTATCTAACATCTGACAAAGTATGTCCCCAGGCCTCGAGTCTGGAAGTGTGTGGATTCAGGGCTCAGCATGAAGCACACAAACCCTCATAGCCTAAAACCAACTACTTCTTATTAGTGAAGAATTATATTAAAAATAAATAAATATATAAATAGAGGAAGATAAAACACAAAATCATTGATAATAAAAGCATAACTTGTTTTGTCCAACCTGAGCCTGTCAAGGCAGAGACACTGCTACCAATTATGAAGAGAGGAAAGAGCTGTCAACATCTTTACAAGATTTGACACATGTCTAAAGGTGATGTTTGCCGAACTGACAGAAGACTGGCTAAAGAAGCCAGAAACACTTGGAGCTGATGCCACGGCTGGTGGAGATGTCACCCACTAGTCCCTGCCAGGGACTAGTAGGACCCTGGCTGCTGAATGCCGCCTGAAATCACATCACAAACAACAGTCCATAATGTTGTAGACACTTGAAAACTGCAGCCAGTCAGATACTCATTGTTACATCAACCATTAGCCAGCCTCTAGTGGAGGTGACTTGTGTACAACTCCTGGAGATGTCTCAGCCTTGCCTCTTCTCTAGTACTGATACAGGAGGGGGGGAGATTGTGTTCCTTATCAACCTGCTGCCACTGCAATTTGAAACTGTTATCTAAGAAGGAGGTGTGACATTTCTGCACAAACTGCCATGAGCAATTATGAAGTTAACCAGAGGTTGTTGACAGGGAGTCAGACTGGACAGATCACGTTACTGTTGCATATTGATATGTCATTGCTTGAAAAGTCATTAGGGTGACAGATTCTTCTCCTCCCTACCTCCCTCCCCCATTTCTACTCCTCCCCACCTAACTCTTCCCACTTTCCTCCCACCTCCCTCCCCATTTCTCCTCCCAACCTCCCTCCCCCACTTCTCTTCCTCCCTCCCCCACTCCTCACGCACACCTCCCCCCCCACTTCTCCCCACTTCTCCCCACCTCCCTCACCCACTTCTCCCCACCTCCCTCCCTCACTTCTCCCCACCTACCTCACCCAGTTCTCCTCCCCACCTCTCTCCCCACTTGTTTAGTATTTTATATAAATATAGTAAAGTACTTGTGAGAAACGTAACAAAATCAGTTTTGACAACCAATAATTAGGCTTCAAAAATGTTGTTTATAAAATAATTTGCATGTATATAGTGCTTAGTAGGTCTACAAGTTATAGTGTTTGGTAGGTCTACAAGTTATAGTGCTTGGTAGGTCTACAAGTTATAGTGCTTGGTAGGTCTACAAGTTATAGTGCTTGGTAGGTCTACAAGTTATAGTGTTTGGTAGGTCTACAAGTTATAGTGTTTGGTAGGTCTACAAGTTATAGTGTTTGGTAGGTCTACAAGTTATAGTGCTTGGTAGGTCTACAAGTTATAGTGTTTGGTAGGTCTACAAGTTATAGTGTTTGGTAGGTCTACAAGTTATAGTGCTTGGTAGGTCTACAAGTTATAGTGTTTGGTAGGTCTACAAGTTATAGTGCTTGGTAGGTCTACAAGTTATAGTGTTTGGTAGGTCTACAAGTTATAGTGTTTGGTAGGTCTACAAGTTATAGTGCTTGGTAGGTCTACAAGTTATAGTGCTTGGTAGGTCTACAAGTTATAGTGCTTGGTAGGTCTACAAGTTATAGTGTTTGGTAGGTCTACAAGTTATAGTGTTTGGTAGGTCTACAAGTTATAGTGCTTGGTAGGTCTACAAGTTATAGTGCTTGTTAGGTCTACAAGTTATAGTGCTTGGTAGGTCTACAAGTTATAGTGCTTGGTAGGTCTACAAGTTATAGTGCTTGGTAGGTCTACAAGTTATAGTGCTTGGTAGGTCTACAAGTTATAGTGCTTGTTAGGTCTACAAGTTATAGTGCTTGGTAGGTCTACAAGTTATAGTGCTTGGTAGGTCTACAAGTTATAGTGCTTGGTAGGTCTACAAGTTATAGTGCTTGTTAGGTCTACAAGTTATAGTGCTTGGTAGATCTACAAGTTATAGTGCTTGGTAGGTCTACAAGTTATAGTGCTTGGAAGGTCTACAAGTTATAGTGCTTGGTAGGTCTACAAGTTATATGTGGCTCTAGAAAGACAACTTGTGTACTTATTTACAAGAATGTCTCACAGGTATTGCAGACTTGCCAATACATGTATATAAATAAGTTTACCACATCACTTGATGTACATAAATATGTTTACCAATTTACATTTGTTGGTTTCTTTAGTAACTTTATACTTTGTGCTTCACTGAAGGAAAAGTATAGATGCGAGTCTGCTCAAGACAACGAGAAGGAAACAAAGAGAATTAATAGGTTGAGGAAGAGATTTGGAGGGGAAGAGATGTTTATATTGATACAATGTAGTTACTTATGAAGCCTGGGGGATGGTGGGGGAGGTTGTGGGATGTGGATGGTGGGGGAGGTTGTGGGGATGTGGATGGCGGGGAAGGTTGTGGGGATGTGGATGGTGGGGGAGATTGTGGGGATGTGGATGGCGGGGGAGGTTGTGGGGATGTGGATGTTGGGGAAGGTTGCGGGGATGTGGATGGCGGGGGAGGTTGTGGGGATGTGGATGGTGGGGGAGGTTGTGGGGATGTGGATGGTGGGGGAGATTGTGGGGATGTGGATGGCGGGGGAGGTTGTGGGGATGTGGATGTTGGGGAAGGTTGCGGGGATGTGGATGGCGGGGGAGGTTGTGGGGATGTGGATGTGGGGGAGGTTGCAGTGGTGTGGATGGTGGGGGAGGTTGTGGGGATGTGGATGGTGGGGGAGGTTGTGGGGATGTGGATGGTGGGGGAGGTTGTGGGGATGTGGATGGTGGGGGAGGTTGCGCGAGTGTGGATGGTGGGGGAGGTTGCAGAGGTGTGGATGGTGGGGGTGGTTGCGGGAGTGTGGATGGTGGGGGAGGGTGCGGGGGTGTGGATGGTGGGGATGTTGCGGGGTGTGTGGTTGACAGTATGGCGGGGGGGGCAGGGATGGAATATGAGGCAGTTATTCCAGATTGACTTGCTCACTCAGTCACCAGTCACTACACACAGGTGCATCAACTTGTTATTCACTAGCCTATATATCTCTTCCCACCAGCCCATATATCTCCTCCTTCCAGCCCATCCCCCCCTAGCCCTCACTGTCCCTGACAGCTGGGGGAACAGCTGGCACATCCAGGGCTGGGCCAGGTTTCTGGACATTTCCCTGGAAATATGACAACTTCATCAGTATCAGAAGGGCAGCCTAGTAGCACTAGGACAGACACACTGAATTCGCTGCCTCAGGACCAGATGCTGTTGCTCACTGCTTAACACTGCTCACTGCCTAACACTGCTCACGGCCTAACACTGCTTACTGGCTAACACTGCCTACTGGCTAAAACTGCTCACTGGCTAACACTGCCTACTGGCTAACACTGCTCACTGGCTAACACTGCTCACTGCCACCGGCTAACACTGCTCATTGCCACTAGCTAACACTGCTCACTGCCACTGGCTAACCCTACTCACTGCCACTGGCTAACAATGCTCATTGCCACTGGCTAACACTGCTCATTGCCACTGGCTAACACTGCTCATTGCCACTGGCTAACACTGCTCATTGCCACTAGCTAACACTGCTCATTGCCACTGGCTAGTACTGCTCATTGCCACTGGCTAACACTGCTCATTGCCACTGGCTAACACTGCTCATTGCCACTGGCTAACAATGCTCACTGCCACTAGCTAACACTGCTCATTGCCACTGGCTAGTACTGCTCATTGCCACTAGCTAACACTGCTCATTGCCACTGGCTAACACTGCTCATTGCCACTGGCTAACAATGCTCATTGCCACTAGCTAACACTGCTCATTGCCACTGGCTAACACTGCTCAGTGAAACTGGCTAACACTGCTCATTGCCACTGGCTAACACTGCTCAATGTCACTGGCTAACAGTACTCAATGCCACTAGCCAACACTGCTCACTGCCACTGGCTAACACTGCTTATTGCCACTGGCTAACACTGCTAATTGCCACTGGCTAATACTGCTCACTGCCACTAGCTAACACTGTTCATTGCCACTGGCTAACACTGCTCATTGCCACTGGCTAACACTGCTCATTGTCACTAGATAACACTGCTCATTGTCACTAGTTAACACTGCTCGTTGTCACTAGCTAACACTGCTCGTTGCCACTAGCTAACAATGCTCACTACTACTGGCTAACACTGCTCATTAACTCCAGTAAATATATTTTTTACTAAAAGAGAGCTGTTTATAATGCCACTTTAAAGAGAGCTGTTTATAATGCCACTTTAAAGAGAGCTGTTTATAATGCCACTTTAAAGAGAGCTGTTTATAATGCCACTTTAAAGAGAGCTGTTTATAATGCCACTTTAAAGCTGAGGCAACAGATAATGAACTTTGTATAGCACAAACTGCCATAACCGCTACATCTTTAATAGTCAGTCTGTTGCATACTACTCCAACAAAACATGTAATTTCTGTACCTGGTAGTCACAATAAAAACTAGGCATAACATATTTAGAAGAACCAGGCAGAAATATGAATCTATGTAATATGGAATGTGGCAACTTAATTATCTTAATAACTCACTACACCATTTATAAATTTCTCTAATCATAAAATTTGTTAAACAGGTAATATTATTTTGTTATTATCTACTGACTGACATGCAACCAAAATAAATGTAAATATCTAATATTATTTTGTTGCCCGAAGAAACAGATAGTTGCGAGCCTAGACAGACTGGTGGAAATACAGGCCTAGACAGACTGGTGGAAATACAGGCCTAGACAGACTGGTGGAAATACAGGCCTAGACAGACTGGTGGAAATACAGGCCTAGACAGACTGGTGGAAATACAGGCCTAGACAGACTGGTGGAAATACAGGCCTAGACAGACTGGTGGAAATACAGGCCTAGACAGACTGGTGGAAATACAGGCCTAGACAGACTGGTGGAAATACAGGCCTAGACAGACTGGTGGAAACACAGGCATAGCTAGAAGTATGACGTCAATCACATAATTATCCCTTGAAAATAGTATAGCCACATACTTCACTGGAAGCCCCATCAACACATACCACACCTGTGGAAGAGGCTGGAGACTGCGAAACAGGTTATCTTTATGACATCATACATCAGCATAATTTGCATCAATAAATCTTCTCTTGACAGACTTTCCACTAGAGCTCAGCAGTATTGTTGTCATACAGATTCTATATTGTATTCCTATATGCTAATGTATATGATCACAGTTGCATAATGGAGGCATTTTATATCATACAGTCAAATCAAACTATCTAAGAGTTGTTAAAGAAATATGCAGTATGACATCTTCTTCCTAACCCTAACCAACATCTTCCTAACCCTAACCAACATCTTCTTCCTAAACCTAACCAACATTTTCCTAACCCTAACAAACATCCCCAGGCTAATGGCTGAGAGCTAGAGATCCGACCTGCACCACACATCCCCAGGCTAATGGCTGAGAGCTAGAGAGTAGACCTGCACCACACATCCCCAGGCTAATGGCTGAGAGCTAGAGAGCAGACCTGCACCACACATCCCCAGGCTAATGGCTGAGAGCTAGAGAATAGACCTGCACCACACATCCCCAGGCTAATGGCTGAGAGCTAGACAGCAGACCTGCACCACACATCCCCAGGCTAATGGCTGAGAGCTAGAGAGCAGACCTGCACCACACATCCCCAGGGTAATGGCTGAGAGCTAGAGAATAGACCTGCACCACACATCCCCAGGCTAATGGCTGAGAGCTAGAGAGCAGACCTGCACCACACATCCCCAGGCTAATGGCTGAGAGCTAGAGAGTAGACCTGCACCACACATCCCCAGGCTAATGGCTGAGAGCTAGAGAGTAGACCTGCACCACACATCCCCAGGCTAATGGCTGAGAGCTAGAGAGCAGACCTGCACCACACATCCCCAGGCTAATGGCTGAGAGCTAGACAGCAGACCTGCACCATACATCCCCAGGGTAATGGCTGAGAGCTAGAGAATAGACCTGCACCACACATCCCCAGGCTAATGGCTGAGAGCTAGACAGCAGACCTGCACCACACATCCCCAGGCTAATGGCTGAGAGCTAGAGAGCAGACCTGCACCACACATCCCCAGGGTAATGGCTGAGAGCTAGAGAATAGACCTGCACCACACATCCCCAGGCTAATGGCTGAGAGCTAGAGAGCAGACCTGCACCACACATCCCCAGGCTAATGGCTGAGAGCTAGAGAGTAGACCTGCACCACACATCCCCAGGCTAATGGCTGAGAGCTAGAGAGTAGACCTGCACCACACATCCCCAGGCTAATGGCTGAGAGCTAGAGAGCAGACCTGCACCACACATCCCCAGGCTAATGGCTGAGAGCTAGACAGCAGACCTGCACCATACATCCCCAGGCTAATGGCTGAGAACTAGAGAGTAGACCTGCACCACACATCCCCAGGCTAATGGCTGAGAGCTAGAGAGCAGACCTGCACCACACATCCCCAGGCTAATGGCTGAGAGCTAGACAGCAGACCTGCACCATACATCCCCAGGCTAATGGCTGAGAACTAGAGAGTAGACCTGCACCACACATCCCCAGGCTAATGGCTGAGAGCTAGAGAGTAGACCTGCACCACACATCCCCAGGCTAATGGCTGAGAGCTAGAGAGCAGACCTGCACCACACATCCCCAGGCTAATGGCTGAGAGCTAGACAGCAGACCTGCACCACACATCCCCAGGCTAATGGCTGAGAGCTAGAGAGTAGACCTGCACCACACATCCCCAGGCTAATGGCTGAGAGCAGACCTGCACCACACATCCCCAGGCTAATGGCTGAGAGCTAGAGAGTAGACCTGCACCACACATCCCCAAGCTAATGGCTGAGAGCTAGAGAGTAGACCTGCACCACACATCCCCAGGCTAATGGCTGAGAGCTAGAGAGCAGACCTGCACCACACATCCCCAGGCTAATGGCTGAGAGCTAGACAGCAGACCTGCACCACACATCCCCAGGCTAATGGCTGAGAGCTAGAGAGCAGACCTGCACCACACATCCCCAGGCTAATGGCTGAGAGCTAGAGAGTAGACCTGCACCACACATCCCCAAGCTAATGGCTGAGAGCTAGACAGCAGACCTGCACCACACATCCCCAGGCTAATGGCTGAGAGCTAGAGAGTAGACCTGTACCACACATCCCCAGGCTAATGGCTGAGAGCTAGAGAGTAGACCTGCACCACACATCCCCAGGCTAATGGCTGAGAGCTAGAGAGCAGACCTGCACCACACATCCCCAGGCTAATGGCTGAGAGCTAGAGAGCAGACCTGCACCACACATCCCCAGGCTAATGGCTGAGAGCTAGACAGCAGACCTGCACCACACATCCCCAGGCTAATGGCTGAGAGCTAGACAGCAGACCTGCACCATACATCCCCAGGCTAATGGCTGAGAACTAGAGAGTAGACCTGCACCACACATCCCCAGGCTAATGGCTGAGAGCTAGAGAGCAGACCTGCACCACACATCCCCAGGCTAATGGCTGAGAGCTAGACAGCAGACCTGCACCATACATCCCCAGGCTAATGGCTGAGAACTAGAGAGTAGACCTGCACCACACATCCCCAGGCTAATGGCTGAGAGCTAGAGAGTAGACCTGCACCACACATCCCCAGGCTAATGGCTGAGAGCTAGAGAGCAGACCTGCACCACACATCCCCAGGCTAATGGCTGAGAGCTAGACAGCAGACCTGCACCACACATCCCCAGGCTAATGGCTGAGAGCTAGAGAGCAGACCTGCACCACACATCCCCAGGCTAATGGCTGAGAGCTAGACAGCAGACCTGCACCACACATCCCCAGGCTAATGGCTGAGAGCTAGAGAGTAGACCTGCACCACACATCCCCAGGCTAATGGCTGAGAGCTAGAGAGTAGACCTGCACCACACATCCCCAGGCTAATGGCTGAGAGCTAGAGAGCAGACCTGCACCACACATCCCCAGGCTAATGGCTGAGAGCTAGACAGCAGACCTGCACCATACATCCCCAGGGTAATGGCTGAGAGCTAGAGAATAGACCTGCACCACACATCCCCAGGCTAATGGCTGAGAGCTAGACAGCAGACCTGCACCACACATCCCCAGGCTAATGGCTGAGAGCTAGAGAGCAGACCTGCACCACACATCCCCAGGGTAATGGCTGAGAGCTAGAGAATAGACCTGCACCACACATCCCCAGGCTAATGGCTGAGAGCTAGAGAGCAGACCTGCACCACACATCCCCAGGCTAATGGCTGAGAGCTAGAGAGTAGACCTGCACCACACATCCCCAGGCTAATGGCTGAGAGCTAGAGAGTAGACCTGCACCACACATCCCCAGGCTAATGGCTGAGAGCTAGAGAGCAGACCTGCACCACACATCCCCAGGCTAATGGCTGAGAGCTAGACAGCAGACCTGCACCATACATCCCCAGGCTAATGGCTGAGAACTAGAGAGTAGACCTGCACCACACATCCCCAGGCTAATGGCTGAGAGCTAGAGAGCAGACCTGCACCACACATCCCCAGGCTAATGGCTGAGAGCTAGACAGCAGACCTGCACCATACATCCCCAGGCTAATGGCTGAGAACTAGAGAGTAGACCTGCACCACACATCCCCAGGCTAATGGCTGAGAGCTAGAGAGTAGACCTGCACCACACATCCCCAGGCTAATGGCTGAGAGCTAGAGAGCAGACCTGCACCACACATCCCCAGGCTAATGGCTGAGAGCTAGACAGCAGACCTGCACCACACATCCCCAGGCTAATGGCTGAGAGCTAGAGAGTAGACCTGCACCACACATCCCCAGGCTAATGGCTGAGAGCAGACCTGCACCACACATCCCCAGGCTAATGGCTGAGAGCTAGAGAGTAGACCTGCACCACACATCCCCAAGCTAATGGCTGAGAGCTAGAGAGTAGACCTGCACCACACATCCCCAGGCTAATGGCTGAGAGCTAGAGAGCAGACCTGCACCACACATCCCCAGGCTAATGGCTGAGAGCTAGACAGCAGACCTGCACCACACATCCCCAGGCTAATGGCTGAGAGCTAGAGAGCAGACCTGCACCACACATCCCCAGGCTAATGGCTGAGAGCTAGAGAGTAGACCTGCACCACACATCCCCAAGCTAATGGCTGAGAGCTAGACAGCAGACCTGCACCACACATCCCCAGGCTAATGGCTGAGAGCTAGAGAGTAGACCTGTACCACACATCCCCAGGCTAATGGCTGAGAGCTAGAGAGTAGACCTGCACCACACATCCCCAGGCTAATGGCTGAGAGCTAGAGAGCAGACCTGCACCACACATCCCCAGGCTAATGGCTGAGAGCTAGAGAGCAGACCTGCACCACACATCCCCAGGCTAATGGCTGAGAGCTAGACAGCAGACCTGCACCACACATCCCCAGGCTAATGGCTGAGAGCTAGACAGCAGACCTGCACCATACATCCCCAGGCTAATGGCTGAGAACTAGAGAGTAGACCTGCACCACACATCCCCAGGCTAATGGCTGAGAGCTAGAGAGCAGACCTGCACCACACATCCCCAGGCTAATGGCTGAGAGCTAGACAGCAGACCTGCACCATACATCCCCAGGCTAATGGCTGAGAACTAGAGAGTAGACCTGCACCACACATCCCCAGGCTAATGGCTGAGAGCTAGAGAGTAGACCTGCACCACACATCCCCAGGCTAATGGCTGAGAGCTAGAGAGCAGACCTGCACCACACATCCCCAGGCTAATGGCTGAGAGCTAGACAGCAGACCTGCACCACACATCCCCAGGCTAATGGCTGAGAGCTAGAGAGCAGACCTGCACCACACATCCCCAGGCTAATGGCTGAGAGCTAGACAGCAGACCTGCACCATACATCCCCAGGCTAATGGCTGAGAACTAGAGAGTAGACCTGCACCACACATCCCCAGGCTAATGGCTGAGAGCTAGAGAGCAGACCTGCACCACACATCCCCAGGCTAATGGCTGAGAGCTAGACAGCAGACCTGCACCACACATCCCCAGGCTAATGGCTGAGAGCTAGAGAGCAGACCTGCACCACACATCCCCAGGCTAATGGCTGAGCTAGACAGCAGACCTGCACCACACATCCCCAGGCTAATGGCTGAGAGCTAGAGAGCAGACCTGCACCACACATCCCCAGGCTAATGGCTGAGAGCTAGAGAGCAGACCTGCACCACACATCCCCAGGCTAATGGCTGAGAGCTAGAGAGTAGACCTGTACCACACATCCCCAGGCTAATGGCAGAACAGACAATTTAATATCAAGAACTCGGTGGAATGCAAAAGATATCACATGTACGATTAACAGAAAAAGTCCATTTGCTGTGGCTGCCAGCTCACGATAATAAATGTTTGACCTGAGTGCTCAAGTCAGTACAGTTGAGAAAGGGCATCTATGGTATGCACCCCTTTCATGGTTCAAACCAGTGTATTTGGAATGGCCCAGGAATAAGCCCCCTGGCATAAAGTGGTCTTGTAATGTGTTTTAAATTTAGTACAGTACACTTCATTCAAGAGGTCATGGTTTAACATTTAGTATGGTACACTTAATCAAAGAGATCATGGTTTTACATTTAGTATAGCACACTTAATCCAAGAGGTCATGGTTTAACATTTAGTACAGTACGCTTAATCCAAAAGGTCATGGTTTAACATTTAGTACGGTACACTCAATCCAAGAAGTCATGGTTTTACATTTAGTACAGCACACTTAATCCAAGAAGTCATGGTTTAACATTTACTACGGTACACTTAATCAAAGAGGTCATGGTTTTACATTTAGTATGGTACATTTAATCCAAGAGGTCATGGTTTAACATTTAGTATGGTATATTTAATCAAAAAGGTCATGGTTTAACATTTAGTATGGTTATTTAATCAAAAACGTCATGGTTTTACATTTAATACAGTACACTTAATCCAAGAGGTCATGGTTTTACATTTAGTATAGTACACTAAATCCAAGAGGTCATGGTTTTACATTTAGTACAGTACACTTAATCCAAGAAGTAATGATTTTACATTTTGTATGGTATACTTAATCCAAGAGGTCATAGTTTAACATTTAGTATGGTATATTTAATCAAAAAGGTTATGGTTTAACATGTAATATGGTCATTTAATCAAAAAGGTCATGGTTTTACATTTAGTACAGTACACTTAATCCAAGAGGTCATGGTTTTACATTTAGTACAGTACACTTAATCCAAGAGGTCATGGTTTTCTGATCGACACCAGGGCTGGGCAGCAGTACTTTGAAATATACTTAAGTACCAGTAAAAGTACTTTTCATTGACAGAGTATTTAAGTTCCAGTACAAGATGGTTTTAGGAAAAGTGCTAAGTCCAGTACAAGTACACTTCAAATGTACTTAAATACAAGTACCAGTACTTTTGGCGGACTTAACCCATTTCTTTTAGGGAGTAGGGACTACTATAGAAATGCACTGATGCATGATGTGCAGCATCAAGGTGTAAATGCACTGATGCATGATGTGCAGCATCAAGGTGTAAATGCACTGCTGCATGATGTGCAGCATCAAGGTGTAAATGCACTGATGCATGATGTGCAGCATCAAGGTGTAAATGCACTGATGCATGATGTGCAGCATCAAGGTGTAAATGCACTGCTGCATGATGTGCAGCATCAAGGTGTAAATGCACTGATGCATGATGTGCAGCATCAAGGTGTAAATGCACTGCTGCATGATGTGCAGCATCAAGGTGTAAATGCACTGATGCATGGTGTGCAGCATCAAGGTGTAAATGCACTGATGCATGATGTGCAGCATCAAGGTGTAAATGCACTGCTGCATGATGTGCAGCATCAAGGTGTAAATGCACTGATGCATGGTGTGCAGCATCAAGGTGTAAATGCACTGATGCATGATGTGCAGCATCAAGGTGTAAATGCCCGTATTGTCTTGTCACTGGATGTGTACAGAAGCTGTGAGCCACTGGCCGGTGGGATTGGGACGTGGCTGAATTGACTGACTCATTATTACATTATCACAATTCGAAAGTAACTAAAAAGTACTCGAAAATTGAAGTACTTTTGGAATGTACTCAAGTACAAGTACTTTTGATTTTTTTAAATGTACTTAAGCACCAGTACAAGTACTCAAAAAGTCCAAAAGTACTTACGTACAAAGTACTGTGGCACAGCCCTGATCGATGTACATACAAATATGTGTACCATAAAGATTTGGTTCAATAATACATTGGATGGAGTTTTGGCTTTTCTTCAGTCCTACCTAAATAGTTTCTTACATTTCTGCCAAAAAAAATTGTTTTGTGTGAACATTTTAATATTGTTTTCAATGTAAATAATGCAGCCTTTCAGCTTAAATCATAATAAATGCAATATAATTCGTTAATAGGATACTTACGTCTTGGAGAATATATTTTCCAAAATGAAATCTATTATGCATAAACCATGAAACAAAAACTTAATATATTTAATATTATATTTACCCATATTTTTTTTAAACTCATGACCCTTAAGTATACATTTATATGGTTTATTGTGAATAAATTTGTTTCATGATTATTATTATCATAAATATAGCCGAGATTCGCTAGGCACTTGCAATTACATCCACCTGGTACATACTTTGATATATAAATTGAAAAATCTTTGTTACAAATTTCTTGTCATAGAAACAGGGACATGTTTCCCTCAGCCTCCCTGTCAGGTTGGGAAGTTCCCTGGGCTGTCCAGTTGGGACTATTCCTACTCAGGTGTCAATCATATTTGATGGATGACCAGGCAGAGTTCCCTAGTGGGCCCATTCTCCCTGCTCTTGCCTGCCAGCTGCTTCCCCTGTCATCATCCCACAGGTGGGAAGATGGGACTGAGACAGCTCCCCACTCTCCTGACCCAAATGTAGGTCAAAGGTGCTGGGAGTTGACCTCGGCATATCTGTGTCACTGTCAAACAGCATAGTTCAGTGCAGAGTTCTATGGTAGGTTGGCCTGTAAGTAAACAATGAAGACCAACTGCCTGGCAAGGGGCTTTGTAAAAAAAAATTGTATTCTACAAAAATTGAATGTGGGTGGGTGACAGATCCAACTAGATTATCACACAGAAATTGGAAAAGCATATTTTTAGAGAATTGTTATCCCTGTTGAAATTTTGCATTAATCAACTTTCCACTCAATGCAATGGCACTGCATGTAGTGCTTCCAATTGTCCAGTTTTACTGTGCGGGACTACCAGCACACCACCATAAAGGGATAGGTGTATATTGTGTGGGACTACCAGCACACCACCATAAAGGGATAGGTGTATATTGTGAGGGACTACCAGCACACCACCATAAAGGGATAGGTGTATATTGTGTGGGACTACCAGCACACCACCACAAAGGGATAGGTGTATATTGTGAGGGACTACCAGCACACCACCACAAAGGGATAGGTGTATATTGTGTGGGACTACCAGCACACCACCACAAAGGGATAGGTGTATATTGTGTGGGACTACCAGCACACCACCACAAAGGGATAGGTGTATATTGTACGGGACTACCAGCACACCACCACAAAGGGATAGGTGTATGTTGTGTGGGACTACCAGCACACCACTACAAAGGGATGTGTATATTGTGTGGGACTACCAGCACACCACCACAAAGGGATAGGTGTATATTGTGTGGGACTACCAGCACACCACCACAAAGGGATAGGTGTATGTTGTGTGGGACTACCAGCACACCACCACAAAGGGATAGGTGTATATTGTGTGGGACTACCAGCACACCACCACAAAGGGATAGGTGTATATTGTACGGGACTACCAGCACACCACTACAAAGGGATGTGTATATTGTGTGGGACTACCAGCACACCACCACAAAGGGATAGGTGTATGTTGTGTGGGACTACCAGCACACCACCACAAAGGGATAGGTGTATATTGTGTGGGACTACCAGCACACCACCACAAAGGGATAGGTGTATATTGTGAGGGACTACCAGCACACCACTACAAAGGGATAGGTGTATATTGTGTGGGACTACCAGCACACCACCACAAAGGGATAGGTGTATGTTGTGTGGGACTACCAGCACACCACCATAAAGGGATAGGTGTATATTGTGCGGGACTACCAGCACACCACCATAAAGGGATAGGTGTATATTGTGTGGGACTACCAGCACACCACCACAAAGGGATAGGTGTATATTGTGAGGGACTACCAGCACACCACTACAAAGGGATAGGTGTATATTGTGTGGGACTACCAGCACACCACCACAAAGGGATAGGTGTATGTTGTGTGGGACTACCAGCACACCACCATAAAGGGATAGGTGTATATTGTGTGGGACTACCAGCACACCACCACAAAGGGATAGGTGTATATTGTGTGGGACTACCAGCACACCACTACAAAGGGATAGGTGTATATTGTGTGGGACTACCAGCACACCACCACAAAGGGATAGGTGTATGTTGTGTGGGACTACCAGCACACCACCATAAAGGGATAGGTGTATGTTGTGTGGGACTACCAGCACACCACCACAAAGGGATAGGTGTATATTGTGTGGGACTACCAGCACACCACTACAAAGGGATAGGTGTATATTGTGTGGGACTACCAGCACACCACCACAAAGGGATAGGTGTATATTGTGTGGGACTACCAGCACACCACTACAAAGGGATAGGTGTATATTGTGTGGGACTACCAGCACACCACCACAAAGGGATAGGTGTATGTTGTGTGGGACTACCAGCACACCACCATAAAGGGATAGGTGTATGTTGTGTGGGACTACCAGCACACCACCACAAAGGGATAGGTGTATATTGTGTGGGACTACCAGCACACCACCACAAAGGGATAGGTGTATATTGTGTGGGACTACCAGCACACCACCACAAAGGGATAGGTGTATATTGTGAGGGACTACCAGCACACCACCACAAAGGGATAGGTGTATATTGTGCGGGACTACCAGCACACCACCACAAAGGGATAGGTGTATATTGTGTGGGACTACCAGCACACCACCACAAAGGGATAGGTGTATATTGTGTGGGACTACCAGCACACCACCACAAAGGGATAGGTGTATATTGTGAGGGACTACCAGCACACCACCACAAAGGGATAGGTGTATATTGTGCGGGACTACCAGCACACCACCACAAAGGGATAGGTGTATATTGTGTGGGACTACCAGCACACCACCACAAAGGGATAGGTGTATATTGTGTGGGACTACCAGCACACCACCACAAAGGGATAGGTGTATATTGTGTGGGACTACCAGCACACCACTACAAAGGGATAGGTGTATATTGTGTGGGACTACCAGCACACCACCACAAAGGGATAGGTGTATATTGTGTGGGACTACCAGCACACCACCACAAAGGGATAGCCCAGCAGGCACACCGACGTCGTTTCGATGTCGAAAATAGGTTGAAATAAAGTCGCGACGTCGGACAACATATACACAACGTCTATGCAACGTCGATCAACCCCCGTCGAAGTTTGACGTAGTTTGGACGTCGAGTGCAACGTCGATGTAACGTCGATCCACCTCCGTCGTAACAACGCCGAAGTTTGACGTTGTTAGCACATCGAATTTAGGTCGGAACGCAATGTGTGTGGGTGGACAACATATACACAACGTCAATGTAACGTCGATTAACCTCCGTCGTAACAACGTCGAAGCTTGATGTTGTTGCGACGTCGAATTTAGGTCGGTATACGCAACGCACATTAGTGGAAAACATGTACGCAACATCAATATAACGTCGATCAACCTTCGTCGTAGCAACGTCGAAGTTAGACGTGGTTAAGACTTCGAATTTAGGTATGTATGCTAAAGATGAAAGTTACTATACGAATATTAATTTTTATTTGAACAGCAACGTACAGCATGCTTCCAGTGTCAGTGACGGGATTTGTGATTGCCCAACTTTTTCTGTTTGATTCACTAGCCAAATAACTGATTTAAGTTTTTAGGTTTAAAACGGGATGAGGAATCATGTCCCAGCCAGCACACATTCATCGGCCCGAGGGCGGACATTGCCTGGTAGCGCTCGGCAAGTGCTTGCCGACAACAGCCCGTTTGCCAGCCACACATGCGGCGCCCGCAGTCGCGGGAGGTAATTTATCAGAGCTTGGACCGAGGGAAGCCCGAGCTCTGATATCTCACGCGCGCTGTACCCTTATGATTTATTACTTGTATTAAATTTCGCATAGCATGCAAGGGGATTACCACGCGGGAAGCAAAATAAAATGGAAAGAAACTAATTAAAATTCATATGAAACGTGTAGTTACTCTCACAAAAAATTAACAAACAATGACAACATTTTCTTGTTGTAAGCTCCATATGTTCACAATATTCACTGACGATTATCAATATTAAATTTTTTTTACTGCGAGTCTACCCGGCCCATACCGCCATATTCTTTTTACAGTTATAATTTATAAACGATTGGCGCGCCGCAAGACAAGGTACATCTATAGAAATTCCTTTGTGAATCTTTGGCTGTATTTTTTATTATTCAATACATTGATTTTGAGCATTATGCAAATAATTTTTGTTCGCAAAGCATACGAAAGTAGATCTTTTCACATCGTAATTTTAGGCGCCAAACTCGAAGGGCGTGAACGGTCTTGGACATAATAGTCTTAGGTGAACTCAGCAGTACTAGCTGTCACTATATGTGTCTATGTGTTTATTTGTTGCGAGTAATTGATTTACCATAATAGAAACACAACATTAATGATATATTATTATAATATATCTATATATTTATATTATGTGAAATCTTCATTTAGTGTTCTGCGCTGCATATCGGTTGCTTAATTCGTTATCAATACTTGCATTTATGCTATTATAGTTGCGTGTCCTAACTTCAGGAAGCGCCCAATTCCGTATGTGGGCCGTGGTTACTTAATTGGTAATTAACTAAATTTAATTCATACGGTTTTTTTACAAGAAAAGCTTCTTCATTGATTTATGTTTCCAACTAGAAACTACCAGGATATCTATCACATTTCATGATATCAGAAGATATCATATAATACAACTTACGTATATGCATATTCCCTTTCAGCTAGTGTTATGAGGTCAGTGAATGGCAGCACCGAGTCTGACGTAAACACAGCTGTTGCCGCTACCCTGAAGTATGCGCCAGAGAGGAGTGGGGGAGGTGGACGAACAGCCAGCATAACAAAACAACCCACCGACACTGTCTAATCAGACACATATTATATTCTAAAGTGCATTTTCTTTTATATTATCAATAAAAAACATAGGACTCACCGATACATTTGTGTCTTTGTTTCATTGAAGTTGAAACAATGCTGACAGATCAGTCAGCATTGTTTCAATTACAAAATCAACGTTACTAAGGACGTTGAAATCTAGTCAGTTTGTAACTTTGTTACAACGTTAAAACAACATTGATACATGACGTTGAAACAACGTTGATATCCGACATCGACTCAACTTTCATATCGACCAATAATTCGACGGCATCACAACGTCGATACCTGACGTTGAAACAACGTCGATATCTGACGTTGAAACAACATCGATATCCGACGTTGAAACAACGTTGATATCCGACGTTGAAACAACGTCGATATCCGACATCAACTCAACTTTCATATCGACCAATATTTCGACGTCATCACAACGTCTATACCTGACGTTGCTACAACGTTGCTACAACGTTGTGTGCCTGCTGGGAGGTGTATATTGTGTGGGCCTACCAGCACACCACCACAAAGGATACATTCTTGGAATTAATTTATATTTACAAAGCCAAAAAGTTGGTGAATGTCACCGATCAGCTGCTGGACCAGGATTCCACGTCCCTTTCTGTCAAACCATGTTCCTTTCACTTTTTCAATGTTATTTCTTATGAGGCAAGTGTGCAGAACATAGCAGGGAGTTTGCATTATTAAAACTTGCATTGGTTGTTGAACCCAGCGGGTGTAGCGGTGATACGGAGGCAGGGCCAGGCCAGGGCGGCTGCTCCCAGGAACCTGAAACATCCTCTTGTGAGATGACCCCCACAGCCCAGGGGGAAGTCAGGCAGGTAGGCTGTAGATGACCCCACAGCCCAGGGGGATTCTGGCAAGTAGGCTAGAGATGAACCGCACAGTCCAGGGGGAAGTCAGGCATGTAGGTTGGGGATGACCCCACAGCCCAGGGGGAGTCAGGCAGGTAGGCCAGAGATGACCCCACAACCCAGGGGAAATCATGTAGGTAGTATGTAGATGACCCCACAGCCCAGGGAGATTCTGGCAAGTAGGCTAGAGATGACCCCACAACCCAGGGGAAGTCAGGCAGGTAGGCTGTAGATGACCCCACAGCCCAGGGGGGAGTCTGGCAGGTAGGCCAGAGATGACCCCACAGCCCAGGGGGAGTCAGGCAGGTAGGCTAGAGAAACATAAACTATGTACATGAGATAACTGCTGCCACATTCCAAATTGGAATCTAAGAGGAGCAGTCTATCTGCCTGAGATCATTGACACTGAGGAAACACATTGGAGAGACCTGCCCCAGACGCTGCTTGTGAAAATAAATGTTTCTGCCCCCCTTAGGCAGAAATTTACAATGTGTCAGACATTTATACATAGTCAGCTCTGGCCAACATCATTCTGATGGTTTAATGCCTGACTTCCAGGAATTCAGCAGAAGTGATCTATAATCTGTCAGTTATTTTATCAATTTCATAACTTAGATTAGACACATGCTTTAAGGTATTATTATAAATATTTACTATCTGTAAATAGTATAATTTATCATGATGTATCCTGGAGAATGGAGCCAGTTAACAAAGATGCATCGTCAGTAGGAGCACAAGACAGAGGACCCACACAGAGTGTTTAGTGAAACACACCAACAAACACACAGTGAAACACAGTGTTTAGTGAAACACAGTGCTTACTGAAACAGTGTTTAAAAAAGGTAAAGGTACGTTCTTATATAGCGCAGCATCCAGTCCTAAGGACTGCTCAAAGCACTTTACACTTCACCCCCTGGCAGACCTGTTCATTCCAAGGCCATCTCAACTTCTCTGAGAAGCATTCAGCCATGCTGCGATTACTGTGCAAAGACTATTTGGTCACATATCCACCACTGTCTGTATTGCCAGGTACTCATTTGTACAGCTGAGTGAACTGTGGCTGATCAAACTTGCCAAAGGTTCGAAGCAACCGCTGTTGGATTTGAAACCGGGTTCTCTCGATTGAGAGTCTGGCATTTTAACCGGTATGCCATCACACCCCAGTGTGGTTCACTGTGTGTTTAGTGAAACACACAGTGAACCACACCAACCAACACACAGTGAAACACACAGTGTTTAGTGAAACACAGTGTTTAGTGAAACACACAGTGAAACACAACAACAAACACACAGTGAAACACAGTGTTTAGTGAAACACAGTGTTTAGTGAAACACACCAACAAACACACAGTGAAACACAGTGTTTAGTGAAACACAGTGTTTAGTGAAACACACCAACAAACACACAGTGAAACACACAGTGTTTAGTGAAACACAGTGTTTAGTGAAACACACAGTGAAACACCAACAAACACACAGTGAAACACACCAACAAACACACAGTGAAACACAAATAAGGACACAGTGACAGACAGATGGACAGACGGATGGCTGGACAGACAGACAGACAGACAGGCAGACAGCCGAATCACTATATTATTGTGTGTGCCTTATAAAAGCATTCATCTAAGTTGTGTTGAATGTTGTGGCATACAGCCATACACATGACCCTGGCCTGGGGCAATGCACATTAAATGGTTACCCTGTCCAGACAGTGTATGTAAATAAATATATCATCAAGCAGCAACTTGGCAGTTTAACTGTAGCAACAACAAACTTAGTCATGTTGAACAGTTGTATGAAACACAAATACAGTGGCCTGCACTTAAGTGGAGATACAGGGGCCTGCACTTAGGGGGAGATACAGTGCCCTGCACTTGGGGAGATACAGTGGCCTGCACTTAGGAGGAGATACAGTGGCCTGCACTTAAGTGGAGATACAGTGGCCTGCACTTGGGGGGAGATACAGTGCCCTGCACTTGGGGGAGATACAGTGGCCTGCACTTAGGAGATACAGTGGCCTGCACTTAGGGGGAGATAGAGTGGCCTGCACTTAAGTGGAGATACAGGGGCCTGCACTTAGGGGGAGATACAGTGCCCTGCACTTGGGGAGATACAGTGGCCTGCACTTAGGAGGAGATACAGTGGCCTGCACTTAAGTGGAGATACAGTGGCCTGCACTTGGGGGGAGATACAGTGCCCTGCACTTGGGGGAGATACAGTGGCCTGCACTTAGGGGGAGATACAGTGGCCTGCACTTAAGTGGAGATACAGGGGCCTGCACTTAGGGGGAGATACAGTGCCCTGCACTTGGGGAGATACAGTGGCCTGCACTTAAGTGGAGATGCAGTGGCCTGCACTTAGGGGGAGATACAGTGCCCTGCACTTGGGGGAGATACAGTGGCCTGCACTTAGGAGATACAGTGGCCTGCACTTAGGGGGAGATACAGTTGCCTGCACTTGGGGGAGATACAGTGGCCTGCACTTAGGAGGAGATACAATGGCCTGCACTTAAGTGGAGATGCAGTGGCCTGCACTTAGGGGGAGATACAGTGCCCTGCACTTGGGGGAGATACAGTGGCCTGCACTTAGGAGATACAGTGGCCTGCACTTAGGGGGAGATACAGTAGGCTGCACTTAGGGGGAGATACAGTGGCCTGCACTTAGGGGGAGATACAGTGGCCTGCACTTAGGGGGAGATACAGTGGCCTGCACTTAGGGGGAGATACAGTGCCCTGCACTTGGGGGAGATACAGTGGCCTGCACTTAGGAGGAGATACAGTGGCCTGCACTTAAGTGGAGATGCAGTGGCCTGCACTTAGGGGGAGATACAGTGGCCTGCACTTAGGGGGAGATACAGTGGCCTGCACTTGGGGGGAGATACAGTGGCCTGCACTTAGGGGGAGATACAGTGGCTTGCACTTAGGGGGAGATACAGTGCCCTGCACTTGGGGGAGATACAGTGGCCTGCACTTAAGTGGAGATTCAGTGGCCTGCACTTAGGGGGAGATACAGGGGCCTGCACTTAGGGGGAGATACAGTGGGCTGCACTTAGGGGGAGATACAGTGTACCCTCATGGAATTACAAACCTCAAATAAGATATTCCAGACGAAACCCACCTAAATAATATTCCAATGTAAACAATGTAATCACACATACGATATCCTAATATAAACCACAAATACGATATCCCAATATAAACCATAAATACGATATCCCAATATAAACCACAAATACGATATCCCAATATAAACCATAAATATGATATCCACAATGTAAACCAAAAATATGATAATCTGATGTAAACCACTAATATCATTGCCAGGTGTAATCCACAAACATAACACACTACACTATACAACCAACTTTTACCACAAGTTACTAAATTACTTAATTGGACAGAATGACTTCCAAAGTTCCCCTTTCACAACCCAGTGTCATCCCTTCCACTCCCTGTACCCCAACTCCTTGTACCCTATAACCTGGGTCTATTTAGTTCCCATTGTAAACAGGGATCGTGGCGTAATCTTATCCTGGCTGCCTGAGCCCGACATGACAAGGAAATCACCCAAACTTACACTCTGATAAGCTATAGTAACCTCAAAGGGAGCATATCAAAACAAGTCATGCTTCATAAACGAAAGTAACCTCAAAGGGAGCATCTCAAAACTAGTCATGCTTCATAAACTAGGGTAACCTCAAAGGGAGCTTCTCAAAACTAGTCATGCTTCATAAATTAATATGCAGCAACGTTTCCTAATGTTATTTGTGTATAATGGTTGGAATAGTCTATACCAAGATTATTGTGACTCTGGCAGGGATTAAACAAGGCAGGCTCTTAATCTACTTTAATAATATCCTGATTGACTTCCCCTTTTACATAATTGAGTGGAAGACAATGACATTAGACAGGACACAGGCCTGGGCCAAGCATTGCTACTACAAAAACTAGAATATGAAAAGCTAAGACACATGGGTCAAACCAAGCCCCACGCACTGCGGACTCAGTTTCACTTGAAAGGTAACTCAGGTTGTGTAATTATTATAAGACACATGGGTCAAACCAAGCCCCACGCGCTGTGGACTCAGTTTCACTTGAAAGGTAACTCAGGTTGTGTAATTATTATAAGACACATGGGTCAAACCAAGCCCCACGCACTGCGCACTCAGTTTCACTTGAAAGGTAACTCAGGTTGTGTAATTATTATAAGACACATGGGTCAAACCAAGCCCCATGCACTGTGGACTCAGTTTCACTTGAAAGGTAACTCAGGTTGTGTAATTATTATAAGACACATGGGTCAAACCAAGCCCCACGCGCTGTGGACTCAGTTTCACTTGAAAGGTAACTCAGGTTGTGTAATTATTATAAGACACATGGGTCAAACCAAGCCCCACGCACTGCGCACTCAGTTTCACTTGAAAGGTAACTCAGGTTGTGTAATTATTATAAGACACATGGGTCAAACCAAGCCCCATGCACTGCGCACTCAGTTTCACTTGAAAGGTAACTCAGGTTGTGTAATTATTATAAGACACATGGGTCAAACCAAGCCCCACGCACTGCGCACTCAGTTTCACTTGAAAGGTAACTCAGGTTGTGTAATTATTATAAGACACATGGGTCAAACCAAGCCCCACGCACTGCGCACTCAGTTTCACTTGAAAGGTAACTCAGGTTGTGTAATTATTATAAGACACATGGGTCAAACCAAGCCCCACGCACTGCGCACTCAGTTTCACTTGAAAGGTAACTCAGGTTGTGTAATTATTATACGACACATGGGTCAAACCAAGCCCCATGCACTGCGCACTCAGTTTCACTTGAAATATTTACCAAATATTCCACAGTCATCTTCATGGACAAATTTGAAGATTGGGTTCTATATTCCAAGTAGTTTTTGAGTAATTGCTGTTTTACTAAATCTGGTATGTGTTGAATTTTGGTAAAAAAATCGCAGCCTGGTGTCCCTGTAGTTCATGCCAGGTTTATTATATAGGCGTTGTCCTTTTCATCCAAATAATACTGGTGCCCATTTGTTGTGTTTGGAGCATCTACCAGACATAGGGCACATTGAAGTGGTACATAGCAGATGTCCTCTCTTGCAGGCACACCAGCCAACAGGTTAGTAGCTACATACTATTATTTTTTAAATGAGACCTGTTTTAAGATTGAGCTAATCTGCCCACATTGGGTTTTGCACTATTGAAAATGTCCCCAAAATGACTTTTTCCTGATTTCACAAGGGTGTTGCTCCATAATTAATAAGTATATAGTTGTAATATTCAAGTTTTACAGCAGTTGGGGTGGACTTCTTGAAGAAAAAAAATTAAATAGATGTAATGAATGTAAGACTATGTTTCAGAGTCCCAAACATGGCTGCTCGTAAGGTAAAGTTGCAATTTTCAGACTTTTCAACTGCCTCTGATCATTCAGTGTGACTACAGAAAATATTATGCTTCTATGTACATTATTTCCTGAGATAATGGGACTTGAAATGTAGCATGAAAATGACGGGCGCGATTTTTTTTGCAAAATTCGATATCTATCAGATTTAGTAAAACAGCAATTACTCAAAAACTACTTGGAATATAGAACCCAAACTTCAGATTTGTCCATGAAGATGACTGTGGAATATTTGGTAACAAATTTCAAGTGAATCTGAGACTGAAGTGCGTGGGGCTTGGTTGAGTTGATATGGAATGACCCACATAGTGAAGTTATGACTTAACAAAGAAAAACAAATGGCCAATGTTAAAATAGCGAACGTAAAGCACACCCATTCTCGGTTAGGAATATGTCTACCGTGCAGTCTGTCATCTTACATAAATACTGCTCTGCTGCAAAAACAAAATGAGCCAATTTGATTTTGAAGCTTTTACCCTGCCAGCATGTTGTAGTTACCGCATATGTCAAACTGCTTGAACTTGGAAAGTTGACGCACTAGAACCACCAAACTTTGACAAAGAATAGAACAGATACGGCACAAGTTGATGCACTAGAACCACCATACTTTGATAAAGAATAGAAAAGATACGGCACAAGTTGATGCACTAGAACCACCAAACTTTGATAAAGAATAGAACAGATACGGCACAAGTCGATGCACTAGAACCACCAAACTTTGATAAAGAATAGAACAGATACGGCACAAGTTGATGCACTAGAACCACCAAACTTTGACAAAGAATAGAACAGATACGGCACAAGTCGATGCACTAGAACCACCAAACTTTGATAAAGAATAGAACAGATACGGCACAAGTCGATGCACTAGAACCACCAAACTTTGATAAAGAATAGAACAGATACGGCACAAGTCGATGCACTAGAACCACCAAACTTTGATAAAGAATAGAACAGATACGACACAAGTCGATGCACTATAACCACCAAACTTTGATAAAGAATAGAACAGATACGGCACAAGTCGATGCACTAGAACCACCAAACTTTGATAAAGAATAGAACAGATATGACACAAGTCGATGCACTAGAACCACCAAACTTTGATAAACAATAGAACAGATACGACACAAGTCGATGCACTAGAACCACCAAACTTTGACAAAGAATAGAACAGATACGGCACAAGTCGATGCACTAGAACCACCAAACTTTGATAAAGAATAGAACAGATACGGCACAAGTCGATGCACTAGAACCACCAAACTTTGACAAAGAATAGAACAGATACGGCACAAGTCGATGCACTAGAACCACCAAACTTTGATAAACAATAGAACAGATACGACACAAGTCGATGCACTAGAACCACCAAACTTTGACAAAGAATAGAACAGATACGGCACAAGTCGATGCACTAGAACCACCAAACTTTGATAAAGAATAGAACAGATACGGCACAAGTCGATGCACTAGAACCACCAAACTTTGATAAAGAATGGAACAGATACGGCACAAGTCGATGCACTAGAACCACCAAACTTTGATAAAGAATAGAACAGATACGGCACAAGTCGATGCACTAGAACCACCAAACTTTGATAAAGAATAGAACAGATATGGCACAAGTCGATGCACTAGAACCACCAAACTTTGACAAAGAATAGAACAGATACGACACAAGTCGATGCACTAGAACCACCAAACTTTGATAAAGAATAGAACAGATACGGCACAAGTCGATGCACTAGAACCACCAAACTCTGACAAAGAATAGAACAGATACGGCACAAGTCGATCCACTATAACCACCAAACTTTTATAAAGAATAGAACAGATACGGCACAAGTCGATGCACTAGAACCACCAAACTTTTATAAAGAATAGAACAGATACGGCACAAGTCGATGCACTAGAACCACCAAACTTTGATAAAGAATAGAACAGATACGGCACAAGTCGATGCACTAGAACCACCAAACTTTGATAAAGAATAGAACAGATACGGCACAAGTCGATGCACTATAACCACCAAACTTTGATAAAGAATGACACAGATACGGCACAAGTCGATGCACTAGAACCACCAAACTTTGATAAAGAATGGAACAGATACGGCACAAGTTGATGCACTAGAACCACCAAACTTTGATAAAGAATGGAACAGATACGGCACAAGTCGATGCACTAGAACCACCAAACTTTGATAAAGAATGGAACAGATATGGCACAAGTCGATGCACTAGAACCACCAAACTTTGATAAAGAATAGAACAGATACGGCACAAGTCGATGCACTAGAACCACCAAACTTTGATAAAGAATAGAACAGATACGGCACAAGTCGATGCACTAGAACCACCAAACTTTGATAAAGAATAGAACAGATACAGCACAAGTCGATGCACTAGAACCACCAAACTTTGATAAAGAATAGAACAGATACGGCTCAAGTCGATGCACTAGAACCACCAAACTTTGATAAAGAATAGAACAGATACGGCACAAGTCGATGCACTAGAACCACCAAACTTTGACAAAGAATAGAACAGATACGGCACGGGTCGATGCACTAGAACCACCAAACTTTGATAAAGAATAGAACAGATACGGCACAAGTCGATGCACTAGAACCACCAAACTCTGACAAAAAATAGAACAGATACGGCACGGGTCGATGCACTAGAACCACCAAACTTTGACAAAGAATAGAACAGATACGGCACGGGTTGATGCACTAGAACCACCAAACTTTGATAAAGAATAGAACAGATACGGCACAAGTCGATGCACTAGAACCACCAAACTTTGATAAAGAATAGAACAGATACGGCACAAGTCGATGCACTAGAACCACCAAACTTTGATAAAGAATAGAACAGATACGGCACAAGTCGATGCACTAGAACCACCAAACCCTGATAAAGAATGGAACAGATATGGCACAAGTTAATGCACTAGAACCACCAAACTTTGATAAAGAATAGAACAGATACGGCACAAGTCGATGTACTAGAACCACCAAACTTTGATAAAGAATAGAACAGATATGGCACCAGTCGATGCACTAGAACCACCAAACTCTGATAAAGAATAGAACAGATACGGCACAAGTCGATGCACTAGAACCACCAAACTTTGATAAAGAATAGAACAGATACGGCACAAGTCGATGCACTATAACAAACAAACTTTGATAAAGAATAGGATATGACACAAGTCGATGCACTAGAACCACCAAACCCTGATAAAGAATGGAACAGATACGGCACAAGTCGATGCACTAGAACCAACAAACTCTGAAAAAGAATAGAACAGATACGGCACAAGTTGATGCACTAGAACCACCAAACTCTGACAAAGAATAGAACAGATATGGCACAAGTTGATGCACTAGAACCACCAAACTCTGAAAAAGAATGGAACAGATACGGCACAAGTCGATGCACTAGAACCACCAAACTCTGATAAAGAATGGAACAGATATGGCACAAGTTGATGCACTAGAACCACCAAACTCTGATAAAGAATAGAACAGATACGGCACAAGTTGATGCACTATAACCACCAAACTCTGATAAAGAATGGAACAGATACGGCACAAGTTGATGCACTATAACCACCAAACTCTGATAAAGAATAGAACAGATACGGCACAAGCTGATGCACTATAACCACCAAACTCTGACAAAGAATAGAACAGATATGGCACAAGTTGATGCACAAGAACCACCAAACTCTGATGAAAAATAGAACATCATACACCACAAGCCAATGGTGCAATAATCCAATTTTCATCAATTCTGCAGTTACTGCCTTTTGCTTTTGCACGGCAGAATAGTTCATTATCTGATATTCCAAATACCAATTATATCTAACAGGACATGTGGTAACCTTACAGTTTTATCCTAATGATAATTATATCAAAACATGGCTATTTCTCTTCCCGTACAGCACTACCACAAAGGAGAGCTATTTCAACCCACAACACATGCACAGAGTGGCATAGCACCAATCATAGCAACAGCACAGATCGGGGCCCTTATCCCCAACGTAACAAAATCCAACAATCCCACTGAGGAGTAATCTAGCCGGGATGCCAGTGATTGAGTTGGTTCAGTGTTGCTTTGTCAGTGCACTGTAGACAGATGTGTATGTTTATCCAACACTACAGCCTCTCACAACAAACTGGATATATTGCCACAGGATAGAAGTCTACGAAAGGTGTTTATATGTGATTATGCATATCAGTTTTGCATATGGAGGGATTTTGTATATGAAATGCATTTTCTATGTGAAGGGAGTTTTGAATATGAAATGTATTTTGTATAAGGAGGGAGTTTTGTATGAAACGAACGTTGTATATGAAGGGACTTATATAGGCTTATAAAAATCCTTATTATCCCATACAATTCACATTGAAAACATGTTGTATATGAAGGGACTTATACAGGCTGTCAAAACATCCTTATCATCCCATACAATTCACGTTGAAAACATGTTGTATATGAAGGGACTTATATAGGCTTTCAAAACATCCTTATTATCCCATACAATTCACGTTGAAAACATGTTGTATATGAAGGGACTTATATAGGCTTTCAAAACATCCTTATTATCCCATACAATTCACGTTGAAAACATGTTGTATATGAAGGGACTTAAATATATAGGCTTTTAAAACATCCTTATCATCCCATACAATTCACGTTGAAAACATGTTGTATATGAAGGGACTTATATAGGCTTTCAAAACATCCTTATTATCCCATACAATTCACGTTGAAAACATGTTGTATATGAAGGGACTTATATAGGCTTTTAAAACATCCTTATCATCCCATACAATTCACGTTGAAAACATGTTGTATATGAAGGGACTTATATAGGCTTTTAAAACATCCTTATTATCCCATACAATTCACATTGAAAACATGTTGTATATGAAGGGACTTATACAGGCTGTCAAAACATCCTTATCATCCCATACAATTCACGTTGAAAACATGTTGTATATGAAGGGACTTATATAGGCTTTCAAAACATCCTTATTATCCCATACAATTCACGTTGAAAACATGTTGTATATGAAGGGACTTATATAGGCTTTCAAAACATCCTTATTATCCCATACAATTCACGTTGAAAACATGTTGTATATGAAGGGACTTAAATATATAGGCTTTTAAAACATCCTTATCATCCCATACAATTCACGTTGAAAACATGTTGTATATGAAGGGACTTATATAGGCTTTCAAAACATCCTTATTATCCCATACAATTCACGTTGAAAACATGTTGTATATGAAGGGACTTATATAGGCTTTCAAAACATCCTTATTATCCCATACAATTCACGTTGAAAACATGTTGTATATGAAGGGACTTATATAGGCTTTTAAAACATCCTTATCATCCCATACAATTCACGTTGAAAACATGTTGTATATGAAGGGACTTATATAGGCTTTCAAAACATCCTTATTATCCCATACAATTCACGTTGAAAACATGTTGTATATGAAGGGACTTATATAGGCTTTTAAAACATCCTTATCATCCCATACAATTCACATTGAAAACATGTTGTATATGAAGGGACTTATATAGGCTTTTAAAACATCCTTATCATCCCATACAATTCACATTGAAAACAAACAGCAGAAATATGCAATAACTGTGAAAGTAACATAACTGCAGAGTAAAGACGACACTTGAGTTTGTAGCACTCACTAACTCCAGCTTGTGAGCATGCTTCACATCCCAAACAAGCAGTTGGTGTCTAATAAACCTTGCTAATGATATTAAAAAAGAGTTTGGCTAACTTAGGCTACTGCCTGTAAGTTAGTAGTTAGTACTGCAATGCTCTATTAGTGACTCAGTCCCCAGTGATATAGGGACCATCTCAGCTCCCAGTGACCATCTCAGCCCTCAGTGACCATCTCAGCCCCCAGTGACTTAGGGACCATCTCAGCCCCCAGTGACTTAGGGACCATCTCAGCCCCCAGTGACATAGGGACCATCTCAGCTCCCAGCGACCATCTCAGCCCCCCAGTGACATAAGGACCATCTCAGCTCCCAGCCACCATTTCAGCCCCCAGTGACTTAGGGACCATGTCAGCTCCCAGTGACTTAGGGACCATCTCAGCCCCAGTGACTTAGGGACCATCTCAGCCCCCAGTGATTTAGGGACCATCTCAGCCCCCAGACTTAGGGACCATCTCAGAAAACATCATGCCTCTTTAAAGGGAAACAAAAGTAATGTTTTGGGGCCTATGCACCTATAAGAGTTACTAAAACATAACCATCTGCAACTACAATTAAGAATATCACACCAGTGGTTTATTAGGAAGCATACATCTGAATATCATGGCCGCGCCATAATGTTAGATCTCCTCTTTCTGGCAAAATAACACGTTTGTCCGACACTTTGAATTGGTTTTGTGCATGCTGGCCACCCTTAATATAAGTTGCAAGATGATCGGGAGGCCTAGGATAAGGGAAGGGATAGAGGGAGTCTGGTGAATAAATGGGACATGGATCAGGATGGGAACAAGAAGCAGATTCTCTAAGTGATATCCACACAGCTGGGGGGGAGAGTGAAATATGACTGGTTGTTGCATTCTTCCAGGAAACAGCTGTCCCCGGCCAGATAACAGTGGACAGCTTCATCCAGTGGTGACATATTGACAGGAGAGTTATGATGTCTGGGGACATGTTGACAAGGAGTCATGGTGGTCTGGGACAATGTTTGGTGAATGATTGGGTGGATGGAGAGATCAATATAAGAGACCGTGGATGTTCCAGTGTAGTTGTCACAGTCCTTCCTACAGTGCTCTATTCCTCTGGTCCATGTCCACAGATGTAAACACTGTTATTAACGGTAAGTAAATGTGTAGTTATGCTAGACTGGATTATTATGTTGGGAATAATTAACATTTTCATGGCAATTTCAAATCACATTTTATATCATTTTAACATAATGCCACTTTTGGTGCAATTGTGACTTGGCCCACAAGAAGGTGCAGTTACTTACACATATATTTTATCTTAAAGTTTTATCATTTCCGTGAAGGTTATTGTACTCAACAAAGCAGCATAAATTCTTACTTGAACAAGTACATGTAGACTGCTATGACCACGCTGAACAGCAACACCTACAGACACACCACATCCAGGTTAACTGAAATATATGCAAATAGGCCAAATTAACATTTACTGATGCAATGTGTACATCGTTCAGAACAGGAACATGTACAAACCCCTGCAGACTACATCTTACTGAACATGAACACTTACAGACAACTCATAATGCAGACTACATCTTACTGAACATGAACACTTACAGACAACTCATAATGCAGACTACATCTTACTGAACATGAACACTTACAGACAACTCATAATGCAGACTACATCTTACTGAACATGAACACTTACAGACAATTCATAATGCAGACTACACTTTACTGAACATGAACACTTACAGACAACTCATAATGCAGACTACATCTTACTGAACATGAACACTTACAGACAACTCATAATGCAGACTACATCTTACTGAACATGAACACTTACAGACAACTCATAATGCAGACTACACTTTACTGAACATGAACACTTACAGACAACTCATAATGCAGACTACACTTTACTGAACATGAACACTTACAGACAACTCATAATGCAGACTACACTTTACTGAACAAGAACACTTACAGACAACTCATAATGCAGACTACACTTTACTGAACATGAACACTTACAGACAACTCATAATGCAGACTACACTTTACTGAACATGAACACTTACAGACAACTCATAATGCAGACTACACTTTACTGAACATGAACACTTACAGACAACTCATAATGCAGACTACACTTTACTGAACATGAACACTTACAGACAACACATAATGCAGACTACACTTTACTGAACATGAACACTTACAGACAACTCATAATGCATACTGTGCTGAACAAAAACACAAACAACTCACTTCTCAGTTAACTAAATATGAGAAATGTAATAAATCATTGGTTAAAAAACTAAATGTAAGACAACATTCACACTACTCAGTCACATACCTCACCATTTTTCATGGGTTTTATCAAATGTCTTGAAACACTCATGTTATACAACATTTCAACAGCCTACAAAAATAGTAAACATTTTGTATATTATGCACAATATAATTGGTTTATTTAAAAATGTAGATTGCTTCTTTGTGATGTTGAGTGTAAACTGAAGGAAACATTTTGAAATTAGAGGAAACTAACAAACTGCAACAATTACTTCAAAACAACATTAGTGGCATTACCTGCAACATTAGTGACATTACATGCAATATTAGTGACATTACATGCATACTTTGAAAGAATTGAATTTGAAAGAAAATTGTATAGAATCTTACTTACCACATTAGAAACATAAAGTGCCAGCAAACTGCGCCTGCAACAATTAATCATTAACAGTTAAACAAAATAGTAGCAATACATCATTAACACCCATACTAGTGAACAAAACATCATTAACACCCATACTAGTGAACAAAACATCATTAACACCCATACCAGTGAACAAAACATCATTAACACCCATACCAGTGAACAAAACATCATTAACACCAATACCAGTGAACAAAACATCATTAACACCAATACCAGTGAACAAAACATCATTAACACCAATACCAGTGACCAAAGTAAAACATCATTAACACCCATACCAGTGAACAAAGTAAAACATCATTAACACCCATACCAGTGAACAAAACATCATTAACCAGTGAACAAAGTAAAACGTTTTACACATGAAATTTTGCTACTAGGTAGTTGCTGCTTTGGCCAACACTACTAGGGTAGTTGTTGCTTTGGCCGACACTACTAGGGTAGTTGCTGCTTTGGCCAACACTACTAGGGTAGTTGTTGCTTTGGCCGACACTACTAGGGTAGTTGTTGTTTTGGCTGACACTACTACAGTAGTTGTTGCTTTGGCTGACACTACTACGGTAGTTGTTGCTTTGGCCGACACTACTAGGGTAATTGCTGCTTCGGCCAACACTACTAGGGTAGTTGTTGCTTTGGCCGACACTCCTAGGGTATATTGCTTTGGCCGACACTACTAGGGTAGTTGTTGCTTTAGCCGACACTACTAGGGTATGTTGCTTTGGCCGACACTACTAGGGTATGTTGCTTTGGCCGACACTACTAGGGTATGTTGCTTTGGCCGACACTACTAGGGTATGTTGCTTTGGCCGACACTACTAGGGTATGTTGCTTTGGCCGACACTACTAGGGTAATGTTGCTTTGGCCGACACTACTAGGGTAGTTGTTGCCTTGGCCGACACTACTAGGGTATGTTGCTTTGGCCGACACTACTAGGGTATGTTGCTTTGGCCGACACTACTAGGGTAATATTGCTTTGGCCGACACTACTAGGGTAGTTGTTACTTTGGCCGACACTACTAGGGTATGTTGCTTTGGCCGACACTACTAGGGTATGTTGCTTTGGCCGACACTACTAGGGTAGTTGTTGCTCTGGCCGACACTACTAGGGTAATGTTGCTTTGGCCGACACTACTAGGGTAGTTGTTGCCTTGGCCGACACTCCTAGGGTAGTTGTTGCCTTGGCCGACACTCCTAGGGTAGTTGTTGCCTTGGCCGACACTCCTAGGGTAGTTGTTGCCTTGGCCGACACTCCTAGGGTAGTTGTTGCCTTGGCCGACACTCCTAGGGTAGTTGTTGCCTTGGCCGACACTCCTAGGGTAGTTGTTGCCTTGGCCGACACTCCTAGGGTAGTTGTTGCCTTGGCCGACACTCCTAGGGTAGTTGTTGCCTTGGCCGACACTCCTAGGGTAGTTGTTGCCTTGGCCGACACTCAATTGTAGTATCAGATCGACTACATTTTTGTGGCTGAAATCTATATGTTTGACTTTCATATGAAGCTGTGTAAATATGTATACCTGTTTTGATTGGTGAATTCGCCTACAGTATTCCTATACCAACTGGCCTGAACTAGGTATTGTCATCTATCAGGCTACAAAATATACCTGCATCAATCAAACAAAATCCACTAGATTTCACTGGAAAAACCAAGCATCAAAAGTAATTTGTGGTTTGACCACTATAAGTTTGTCATTCGATTTTATGTTTGTCTGATAAACACAAGAAAATGTGTAACGTACTTCATCAAAAAATTTTCATTTGAAAGAAATCCATATAAAATGGCATAAGGCCATACACCTCCCAAACATCTGTATTGCGTATCTAGGGTAAAACTGTACGATTGCACAATTCTGTAATATATGCTCCTTGATGACAGAACATACCTGTCTTTGATGACAGAACATAACTGTCTTTGATGACAGAAAGTACCTGTCTTTGATGACAGAATGTACCTGTCTTTGATGACAGAACGTACCTGTCTTTGATGACAGAACGTACCTGTCTTTAAGGACAAGTTGCACCTGTCTTTGATGACACAACATACCTGTCTTTGATGACAGAACATAACTGTCTTTGATGACAGAAAGTACCTGTCTTTGATGACAGAATGTACCTGTCTTTGATGACAGAACGTACCTGTCTTTGATGACAGAACGTACCTGTCTTTAAGGACAAGTTGCACCTGTCTTTGATGACAGAATGTACCTGTCTTTGATGACACAACATACCTGTCTTTGATGACACATTGTACCTGTCTTTGATGACAGAATGTACCTGTCTTTGAAGAGAGACATATCTGTCTTTGAAGATGTACCTGTCTTTGATGACAGACGTACCTGTCTTTGCGCTCAAGAAGAATGGCGAGGAATGAAGCAAGCAGGCCGGGGACAAAGCCAACCGTGAAGAAAGAGAAACATCTCAGCAGATGTCTGCAACAGTAGAACAAAGTCACACTCTGTCTCCCTCATCTTTCACATTCTCTACTGCCAACTGCCACAGAAAATGTAACAACATACACTCAAATTGCTGAATACCTGCCACCAATTAAAACAGGATTTTAATTTTTAAATAATACATAATTTATATATCTCAAAAATTGTACAATTGCAAAATTATCTCATCTGTGAGTAATCCATAGTATTAAGATAATAATACATTATCTCATCTGTGAGTAATCCATAGTATTAAGATAATAATACATTATTACCCAGTTTAATTAATTTCAGTGCAAAATTAACTGTGTGACAAGTTTCATATTGTTATCCATGTTAATTCTGATGTACTTTTACCTGCACAAGTTATTACCTGCATAAAGGTAGGCTATTACCTGCATAAAGGTAAGTTATTACCTGCACAAACAGAAGGCACTGAGGTATCCAACAGCATTGGTTCCTAGAAATACAGTCGATTGGAAAATTTCTAGGAGTAGTTTCTTCAGTAAATAGTCCTTCTTTTTCCTCCTCAGAACTGCTGCAATCTGTAAATGAATTAACAAATCTCTCAACTGCTGACTCATGATGTATACTGTATCTGCCGAATAATATGTATTTAATGTCTTCAATGTCTAGTGAACCATTTCCATGATTAGCGACAGCATTAAAATGAAGTTCCACTTGAATCATTTGTAATTTTATTAGTAATGAAATGCAGTTGCATACCCGCTAACCTTTGTTAGTGTTAAACTGATATCTTCATTTTTGCTGATCAAAGGCATAAATAAAAAACCAATATGTAATATAATATATTAATTGGAAACAGGGTTAAAAAAAATCATGATTTAAAAAAAAATTCAGATTTTTATAATTTATTTGAAATCTGGTATATAGACATTTATATAGATGTTATTTATAAACTCTTTCAAACGTGTTCTGTTCAAATCGATTTGGGCACTTGTCTTAACAGAGGGTACAAGATTTTTGCTTATATAAAGACATTAGACAATGTCCACAAGGCCTCACCCCCTGTAGTTGCATAATCTGTCTTGGAAAGCATGCTGTGTGTCTGTGGCTGTAGCAGTGCTAATTATTGTTTGCTGAGAGAGTGGATTAGCACCTGTCCAGGGCTCTGTGCACTCTAAGGGTCTCCAACCAGACAGCAAACTGGTACAGTATTAAACAATTGTAGCCCAGACTGTCTCACTTGAGTCAACATACTGAATTGGTAGCACAAGCTCTAAGTGGACTTTAACTCAGGGCTTCTAACTTGAAAAGATGCTTCCTTTGGAAGACAAGTTTATGTGGATTCACTGCATTCAGAAAGGGAATAGCTCAAACATACACAATGTCATAAAATATTTGACTACCAGGCTATCTGGTGTCAATACAGCTACAATTATTTGTGTTAAATTCATATAAATCAGCGATTAAAAAAATCGGAAGTAAAAAAACTAATAAATCAATGATTTTTTTTAGTGATTTAAATCAATGATTTAAATCAAACAACCCTGATTGGAAACAATATTTTTTATTGCGGAATATAATTATTGTGAAGGTGGTCACATAACAAACCCAAGACCCACGGATACACATCAGTACCACAGCTTCGTTGGGCACATAAATTCAACGTTTACGGTGGGGTCTTCCCCATTTTCGTTCACTACGCCGCTACTACTGTAAACAAGTTTCCAATGCAGTGCACTAGAAGGAAAGTTAATACGTGTAGTCATACATGTCATATGACAAGCATTGAGTTCACAAACAGCAGCTCAAGTATGCAGAGCTCGAGTGTGAGAGTTCGGCAAGTTATGTTAATTCGACGACAGGTTACAGGCAGTGATTGCGAACGAGACCGGCCGGCGGTATAACTGTGCTTTCTCTGTCGCTACCCACCGCATAAAGTGGAGCATATATTTTAAACGACTCGCTGTATGTAATCAGTGCAAGTGCGAGAGCTGTTTTGACGCACGACGGCTGCCAAGTGTGTCCCAACTCATAGCAGCTATGTGACAACAACTTGCTGTAGGCTGCCATGTTGCCGACGCATGCGCTGTGACGCGGCTCCCGGCAAGACGCCGACTGAGCGAATGTAGGTGCACGCGGTGAATATTTGAGGCGGTTTACTTGCCAATTCTCATGCCACATTCTCTTTCCTCCAATATTACGTGAACATCGCCTAGCTGTCTGGCTAGATCCAATCAATATATCCAAGTTCACAGAGAGAGCTCCTTTTAAGCATATGCAACAAATCAGCTGACGTAGATAATCATACGGGTTCTTATCATACGCGGTCTTACTGATTTCTGTGTCAGTGTCAGAATCACAGGTATGCACCACTGTGGGGTACAACAACTGGAGAATATGTCCATCCTCCAGACGAGATAACTTGGTAGTTCTTGAGTGAATGTCATGATAACAATGCTTACAAAATGTCAGGAACATGTCAACATGGAACATGTTTGGCACCCGAGATGCAAAGCGTCCTGAAGGAATAGCATAACTTGCATATCATTATATACATGTAATATATACAATGGTCAAATCGATCATGATTTTTATTTTTCGTGGAAATATTGTTTCGTTAGACCGTACTAAAGTTTAGGTGGAAATTGTCATAACAAGAAGAGTTGATAGTAACACAAGAATAAGTAGCCCTGACAAGCACGAGTCGTCTGGCGGGTGTGTTTCGGCCCCTGACTGTGACGGTGCAATTATATATGAGGAACTGAAGAAGTGTAGCCAAGTACCCAGGTATGCTTCTCATCAATCAATATCAGAATATGGCCGTCGGTGCTGATATAAATTGTAGTCTGACCCGGTAACTGAAGATCGCTCGCCTGAAGTAATGTGCTATCAACCTGTCACAAGAGGAACTGAATATTACTCCTTGTTTCTCCGACGGCATATCGATACTCAGCCTCCTGTAACCGAGCACGTCCACCGCCGATGTACCTCGCAGCGTCTAATGGAACTGTCAGACGCCGGTGTCAAAGCCCTGTTAGGCCGGGCCGAGTTGGCATTGGGTGCCATTCACGACCGTCACACCTGCATTGGTCGACGACACGCCCGGCGCCACTGTCGCAGCAACATGTCATTGAGAGACGTCCCCAAATAATAATAATACACGGTTCTGTTGTAGGCTACAATCCAATATTAGAAAAGCTATAATATTAAGTAAAAAGTCAAATAAATTCCGTTAAATAAAAAAAATGAATACAGTTTTGAATGTTGTTGCTCTACTCTTTGTCCTTGTAGTCTAATTAATGTTGTTGCTCTACTCTTTGTCCTTGTAGTCTAATTAATGTTGTTGCTCTCCTCTTTGTCCTTGTAGTCTAATTAATGTTGTTGCTCTCCTCTTTGTCCTTGTAGTCTAATTAATGTTGTTGCTCTCCTCTTTGTCCTTGTAGTCTAATTAATGTTGTTGCTCTACTCTTTGTCCTTGTAGTCTAATTAATGTTGTTGCTCTACTCTTTGTCCTTGTAGTCTAATTAATGTTGTTGCTCTACTCTTTGTCCTTGTAGTCTAATTAATGTTGTTGCTCTACTCTTTGTCCTTGTAGTCTAATTAACGTTGTTGCTCTACTCTTTGTCCTTGTAGTCTAATTAATGTTGTTGCTCTACTCTTTGTCCTTGTAGTCTAATTAATGTTGTTGCTCTACTCTTTGTCCTTGTAGTCTAATTAATGTTGTTGCTCTACTCTTTGTCCTTGTAGTCTAATTAATGTTGTTGCTCTCCTCTTTGTCCTTGTAGTCTAATTAATGTTGTTGCTCTACTCTTTGTCCTTGTAGTCTAATTAATGTTGTTGCTCTACTCTTTGTCCTTGTAGTATAATTAATGTTGTTGCTCTACTCTTTGTCCTTGTAGTCTAATTAATGTTGTTGCTCTCCTCTTTGTCCTTGTAGTCTAATTAATGTTGTTGCTCTACTCTTTGTCCTTGTAGTCTAATTAATGTTGTTGCTCTACTCTTTGTCCTTGTAGTCTAATTAATGTTGTTGCTCTACTCTTTGTCCTTGTAGTCTAATTAATGTTGTTGCTCTACTCTTTGTCCTTGTAGTCTAATTAACGTTGTTGCTCTACTCTTTGTCCTTGTAGTCTAATTAATGTTGTTGCTCTACTCTTTGTCCTTGTAGTCTAATTAATGTTGTTGCTCTACTCTTTGTCCTTGTAGTCTAATTAATGTTGTTGCTCTACTCTTTGTCCTTGTAGTCTAATTAATGTTGTTGCTCTCCTCTTTGTCCTTGTAGTCTAATTAATGTTGTTGCTCTACTCTTTGTCCTTGTAGTCTAATTAATGTTGTTGCTCTACTCTTTGTCCTTGTAGTATAATTAATGTTGTTGCTCTACTCTTTGTCCTTGTAGTCTAATTAATGTTGTTGCTCTCCTCTTTGTCCTTGTAGTCTAATTAATGTTGTTGCTCTACTCTTTGTCCTTGTAGTCTAATTAATGTTGTTGCTCTACTCTTTGTCCTTGTAGTCTAATTAATGTTGTTGCTCTACTCTTTGTCCTTGTAGTCTAATTAATGTTGTTGCTCTCCTCTTTGTCCTTGTAGTCTAATTAATGTTGTTGCTCTACTCTTTGTCCTTGTAGTCTAATTAATGTTGTTGCTCTACTCTTTGTCCTTGTAGTCTAATTAATGTTGTTGCTCTACTCTTTGTCCTTGTAGTCTAATTAATGTTGTTGCTCTACTCTTTGTCCTTGTAGTCTAATTAATGTTGTTGCTCTACTCTTTGTCATTGTAGTCTAATTAACGGATGACGCTTCCCTTGTAGAAAATGCGACGATTGCTATTTAAACCCCAAAAGGCCTGTAATTGACTTAATCTTTTAATCTTTCAGGAATTGCGACAACTGACACGAGTTCACCAGCTACGACTGCACAGAAATTTACATTAAAGTTTTATAAAAAAAAAATGCAAGCCACAAGCTAAATAAGTGAAATCGGGGTTTTGTTCACATTTTGGGCGTGGTATGGTGTTTACTCGAGCCAGAAAGCTTCATTGGCACCGGAAAGATCGTTCGTCTGTGCAATGATGCAATTCCTACCATTTTTGCATTCCATGTACACCTATGCTTTTAGTCAGCCCACCCAGTGGCTGTTGGTATGATATGTCATTCATCTTAAGGCCTTTTAGTCAGCCCACCCAGTGGCTGTTGGTATGATATGTCATTCATCTTAAGGCCTTTTAGTTAGCCCACCCAGTGACTGTTGGTATGATATGTCATTCATCTTAAGGCCTTTTAGTTAGCCCACCCAGTGGCTGTTGGTATGATATGTCATTCATCTTAAGGCCTTTTAGTCAGCCCACCCAGTGGCTGTTGGTATGATATGTCATTCATCTTAAGGCCTTTTAGTCAGCCCACCCAGTGGCTGTTGGTATGATATGTCATTCATCTTAAGGCCTTTTAGTTAGCCCACCCAGTGACTGTTGGTATGATATGTCATTCATCTTAAGGCCTTTTAGTCAGCCCACCCAGTGGCTGTTGGTATGATATGTCATTCATCTTAAGGCCTTTTAGTCAGCCCACCCAGTGGCTGTTGGTATGATATGTCATTCATCTTAAGGCCTTTTAGTCAGCCCACCCAGTGACTGTTGGTATGATATGTCATTCATCTTAAGGCCTTTTAGTCAGCCCACCCAGTGGCTGTTGGTATGATATGTCATTCATCTTAAGGCCTTTTAGTTAGCCCACCCAGTGACTGTTGGTATGATATGTCATTCATCTTAAGGCCTTTTAGTCAGCCCACCCAGTGGCTGTTGGTATGATATGTCATTCATCTTAAGGCCTTTTAGTCAGCCCACCCAGTGGCTGTTGGTATGATATGTCATTCATCTTAAGGCCTTTTAGTCAGCCCACCCAGTGGCTGTTGGTATGATATGTCATTCATCTTAAGGCCTTTTAGTCAGCCCACCCAGTGGCTGTTGGTATGATATGTCATTCATCTTAAGGCCTTTTAGTCAGCCCACCCAGTGGCTGTTGGTATGATATGTCATTCATCTTAAGGCCTTTTAGTCAGCCCACCCAGTGGCTGTTGGTATGATATGTCATTCATCTTAAGGCCTTTTAGTCAGCCCACCCAGTGGCTGTTGGTATGATATGTCATTCATCTTAAGGCCTTTTAGTCAGCCCACCCAGTGGCTGTTGGTATGATATGTCATTCATCTTAAGGCCTTTAGTCAGCCCACCCAGTGACTGTTGGTATGATATGTCATTCATCTTAAGGCCTTTTAGTCAGCCCACCCAGTGGCTGTTGGTATGATATGTCATTCATCTTAAGGCCTTTTAGTCAGCCCACCCAGTGGCTGTTGGTATGATATGTCATTCATCTTAAGGCCTTTTAGTCAGCCCACCCAGTGGCTGTTGGTATGATATGTCATTCATCTTAAGGCCTTTTAGTTAGCCCACCCAGTGGCTGTTGGTATGATATGTCATTCATCTTAAGGCCTTTTAGTCAGCCCACCCAGTGGCTGTTGGTATGATATGTCATTCATCTTAAGGCCTTTTAGTCAGCCCACCCAGTGGCTGTTGGTATGATATGTCATTCATCTTAAGGCCTTTTAGTTAGCCCACCCAGTGGCTGTTGGTATGATATGTCATTCATCTTAAGGCCTTTTAGTCAGCCCACCCAGTGGCTGTTGGTATGATATGTCATTCATCTTAAGGCCTTTTAGTTAGCCCACCCAGTGGCTGTTGGTATGATATGTCATTCATCTTAAGGCCTTTTAGTCAGCCCACCCAGTGGCTGTTGGTATGATATGTCATTCATCTTAAGGCTTTGTAAGCTTACAATTTGTGTACAATTTAAACTTGCTTAATATCACTGACATGGTGATATAATGTGTTCTTTAACCAGATATTTGTAAAGGTATGCATTTATTTGCACATGATTAACAAAACATGCAACCCAAATAATCAGCTTCACTTTCAACAAGTTACTGTTTTTACTGCCAGTCAGTGCTAACAAATTGTTGCATTGTCATAATTTCTTTTCGATTAATTAGAACAATGTTATGCGACATTTCATTAGTATTTACAAGTACAAAAAGTAGGTTTTGTGTGGTCAAGTCTTGTCATTCGTCGGAACGCAGCCATAAAAATAGCAATAAAATGTTCTGTTCGTTTTCTGATTGTCCACTAGGTGTATTTAAAGAAGGTGACCAGTCTGTCGAGCCACATGTTTGATACAGCAGCTGATGACAATCATGTTCATGCCCTTGTGAAAGTCGTCTCAACATACTTCACATTAATACGGCTCCATCATCTTGGTAGCAGAATAAACGAGGAAGCCGTTGGTGACAAAGTTCGCAAGCATTTGTCCAAACTGATACTCTTCAAACAGCAGTAATCATTTTAGTGTAATCTGTTTCTATATGATGTAGTGTTTTATATACTAATAACAGTGCAAATATTGCATACTAGTTAGTGTTGTTATCTACTACAGGTGGAGTAAGTGTTAGGCCTATGTTTTTCATATAATTATGTGTCGTATTTTGTACACAATATAATGTTAAACTATTATTTTACATAATGTTATCACGTACTATAAACAACCAAACAATGTACCGGTGCATACAGATGCACAAGATATTTCACCAGTCTTCATTTGTGACACTGTATGCTTCTATTCATTATACACACTGTGTTCTTCTATGTTGGAAAATAAACATATTGTATATTGATTGTAGCAAATACTGCATTGTTTCTGTGATTTAGAACAAAGTGACAATAAAAAAATAGGTGAAGAATAACAGCAATGTGTACATTTACACAACACTAAATTCTGGTTGTCCACAGCAGCTGGGCTTAGGCAGCAGGGTACTGAGGGTCCTTGGGAGTAGCCTAATGACATCACACGGCTTCACTACTTAGGCAGCAGGGTACTGAGGGTCCTTGGGAGTAGCCTAATGACGTCACACGGCTTCACTACTTAGGCAGCAGGGTACTGATGGTCCTTGGGAGTAGCCTAATGACGTCACACGGCTTCACTACTTAGGCAGGGCAGCCAGTCCAGATATTATATAGGTCAGTGGGTCACAGTGGGGTGAGCGTTTAGTTGACCTAAATCCATAATTTGTAAATTTCAATTTCGCGCCTACACATTGGCGCGTTAGTGAAGTGTTCTTGGTTTTTTCATGACGTGAATAAACTTTTTAAATGTTGATATTTGTGATATAGCACCGGGTATTATACTCGAAGAGATTGGCATGTCGAATAGGTCCGGTTGTGAGCTCTCAAAGGGCTAACAACAAAACCATTCGTACAACACATGACAAAACAACCCACACGCTGTGACAATCAACTCCAGTACAGGGCAGGTTGTCTCAGGAGAGAACGACCCAAGTATCATATTTTGAATAAAGCGTCCCCGATATTATTAATATCGATATAAACAGTACATATTACAATTATGCTTAGTGGCAACAGAACTCCGGGAACTGTTCTTACAAATAAGAAAACAGGAAAAGAACAAACAGTGTGACAGTCCTCCCCGACCTCCCCTATGCCACTGATCTTGCCAAACGTTTGGTTAGGCGCCCCCCCCCACCTCCACCCCCCACCTCCACCCCCTTGACACATTGCTAGTATTATTATACTTCATTGACACATTGCTAGTATTATTATACTTCATTGACACATTGCTAGTATTATTATACTTCATTGACACATTGCTAGTATTATTATACTTCATTGACACATTGCTAGTATTATTTACTTCATTGACACATTGCTAGTATTATTATACTTCGTTGACACATTGCTAGTATTATTATACTTCATTGACACATTGCTAGTATTATTATACTTCGTTGACACATTGCTAGTATTATTATACTTCATTGACACATTGCTAGTATTATTATACTTCGTTGACACATTGCTAGTATTATTATACTTCGTTGACACATTGCTACTATTATTATACTTCGTTGACACAATGGTAGTATTATTATACTTCGTTGACACATTGCTAGTATTATTATACTTCGTTGACACATTGCTAGTATTATTAAAATACTTCATTGACACATTGCTAGTATTAAACTAAAACTATTGCGTGCCATGTCATTAGTAAACGACACAAGCTCTTGAGTCGGCATGTGTTGCCACAAGATAAGCAACTTAAATACGCTGGATGGTGCTCATTAGGAACGACTATCTTCATGTGAACTCTGGCGGAACATCGACCCCGCTCGGTATGTGGCATTCACTTTCGTAGCGTTCGACAGACTTGATAAAAACACCCCTGCTATATTTCCGCGCACACCAGAATGGCTGAGTTTAATCAACGAATACAACGAAAACGTGACCGAAGAATGTTTAGGAAAATGTCAGGGCGATCATCTGTAGGCCTATTTATCAACTTCGAAAAAACAGTTCTCCTGACGTTTCGCGCACGGTTGGACATTCCGTCTTTGTCAACATGTTCCCCACAAAGTCCCCGGATGTTGGGCGACAAGGCAGGCGAACTACACGGAACTCCTCGCTCACGGCTAACATGTCGTTAGTCTAAGCTACAAGCATTTACTTCCTCGATTGAGTGACATGTTTACAATTACATTTACATCCACCGACGAAAACACGACACTGCACAACTAAAACAGTCACCGGTACAAGCCAATTAGGGAGCCTCAAATGTTTACAACACAACGCATTAAATGCAAACAAGTCACAGGGTCGTTGTTAACGTTTCCTGGATGATTACTACGAATAGTTGAAAAAAAATTGATATTTTTAAAATGTAGGAATTTTTGCATCAAGCGAATTTGACTCCATTGACTATTGGCATTTGTGACAGCCGATAGGCCCGTGATCCGTGCAACGAGTAGGCCCGTGATCCGTGCAACGAGTAGGCCCACTACTCTTCCAACGAGTAGGCCCACTACTCTTCCAACGAGTATGCCCACTACTCTTCCAACGAGTAGGCCCACTACTCTTCCAACGAGTAGGCCCACTACTCTTCCAACGAGTAGGCACACTACTCTTCCAACGAGTAGGCACACTACTCTTCCAACGAGTAGACCCACTACTCTTCCAACGAGTAGGCCCACTAATCTTCCAACGAGTAGGCCCACTACTCTTCCAACGAGTAGACCCACTACTCTTCCAACGAGTAGGCCCACTACTCTTCCAACGAGTAGGCCCACTAATCTTCCAACGAGTAGGCCCACTACTCTTCCAACGAGTAGGCCCACTAATCTTCCAACGAGTAGGCCCACTACTCTTCCAACGAGTAGGCCCACTAATCTTCCAACGAGTAGGCCCACTACTCTTCCAACGAGTAGGCCCACTAATCTTCCAACGAGTAGGCACACTACTCTTCCAACGAGTAGACCCACTACTCTTCCAACGAGTAGGCACACTACTCTTCCAACGAGTAGGCCCACTAATCTTCCAACGAGTAGGCCCACTAATCTTCCAAAGAGTAGGCCCACTAATCTTCCAACGAGTAGGCCCACTACTCTTCCAACGAGTAGGCCCACTACTCTTCCAACGAGTAGGCACACTACTCTTCCAACGAGTAGGCACACTACTCTTCCAACGAGTAGGCCCACTAATCTTCCAACGAGTAGCCACACTAATCTTCCAACGAGTAGGCCCACTAATCTTCCAACGAGTAGGCCCACTAATCTTCCAACGAGTAGGCCCACTAATCTTCCAACGAGTAGGCCCACTACTCTACCAACGAGTAGGCACACTACTCTTCCAACGAGTAGGCCCACTAATCTTCTAACGAGTAGGCCTACTACTCTTCCAACGAGTTTCGATGGTCGTGAAGCCAATCCAACGCTTGAGCGATTTTACTGTGTTCTTGTCGACCACTTTCTCTAGTAAAATCGCACCCTTGATGGCATTTTAACGAAACAAAATTAACACCTTTGTCAGGGTGTCGTGCGCTATTTGCTGCACACGGAACAACCACAACACGTTCCGTGGCCAATTTAAATAGGGGCACAACAGAAAAGGACAGAATGCTAATTATATATACACGGAATCATTCCATAACATTTTTTCGAGAAAATATTTTTTTATTTGGATTTTTGGATTTCCTGGATGATTACTACGAATAGTTGAGAAAAAAAATTATATTTTTAAAATGTAGGAATTTTTGCATCAAGCGAATTTGACTCCATTGACTATTGGCATTTGTGACAGCCGATAGGCCCGTGATCCGTGCAACGAGTAGGCCCCTGATCCGTGCAACGAGTAGGCCCACTACTCTTCCAACGAGTAGGCCCACTACTCTTCCAACGAGTATGCCCACTACTCTTCCAACGAGTAGGCCCACTACTCTTCCAACGAGTAGGCACACTACTCTTCCAACGAGTAGGCCTACTACTCTTCCAACGAGTAGGCCTACTACTCTTCCAACGAGTAGACCCACTATTCTTCCAACGAGTAGGCCCACTACTCTTCCAACGAGTAGGCCCACTACTCTACCAACGAGTAGGCCCACTACTCTTCCAACGAGTAGGCCCACTACTCTTCCAACGAGTAGGCCCACTACTCTTCCAACGAGTAGGCCCACTACTCTTCCAACGAGTAGGCCTACTACTCTTCCAACGAGTAGGCCTACTACTCTTCCAACGAGTAGACCCGCTACTCTTCCAACGAGTAGGCCCACTAATCTTCCAACGAGTAGGCCCACTACTCTTCCAACGAGTAGGCACTCTACTCTTCCAACGAGTAGACCCACTACTCTTCCAACGAGTAGGCCCACTACTCTTCCAACGAGTAGGCACACTACTCTTCCAACGAGTAGGCCCACTACTCTTCCAACGAGTAGGCCCACTAATCTTCCAACGAGTAGGCCCACTACTCTTCCAACAAGTAGGCCCACTAATCTTCCAACGAGTAGGCCCACTACTCTTCCAACAAGTAGGCCCACTACTCTTCTAACGAGTAGGCCCACTAATCTTCCAACGAGTAGGCACACTAATCTTCCAACGAGTAGGCCCACTAATCTTCCAACGAGTAGGCCCACTAATCTTCCAACGAGTAGGCCCACTAATCTTCCAACGAGTAGGCCCACTAATCTTCCAACGAGTAGGCCCACTAATCTTCCAACGAGTAGGCCCACTACTCTACCAACGAGTAGGCACACTAATCTTCCAACGTGTAGGCCCACTAATCTTCCAACGAGTAGGCCCGCTAATCTTCAAACGAGTAGGCACACTACTCTTCCAACGAGTAGGCCCACTAATCTTCCAACGAGTAGGCCCACTACTCTACCAACGAGTAGGCACACTACTCTTCCAACGAGTAGGCCCACTACTCTTCCAACGAGTAGGCCCACTACTCTTCTAACGAGTAGGCCTACTACTCTTCCAACGAGTTTCGATGGTCGTGAAGCCAATCCAACGCTTGAGCGATTTTACTGTGTTCTTGTCGACCACTTTCTCTAGTAAAATCGCACCCTTGATGGCATTTTAACGAAACAAAATTAACACCTTTGTCAGGGTGTCGTGCGCTATTTGCTGCACACGGAACAACCACAACACGTTCCGTGGCCAATTTAAATAGGGGCACAACAGAAAAGGACAGAATGCTAATTATATATACACGGAATCATTCCATAATATTTTTTCGAGAAAATATTTTTGAGTCGATTTTGGGCGGCGACATCGCTAGACTTCTTTCGTATATATGGTCGAATCTCGTGTATAATGATATAAGTGCAAATCATATGATATATAGGTGCGAATCAGCGATCAATATATCACGTGACACGGCTCCCTTTCGCTCTTTTTCCTAGAGGGCCGTTTACATCTGCACAAAATACAATATTTTGAAGACTCCTAAAGTCTGACGATGTCACTCCGGCGATGTCACTCCGACGATGTCACTCCGGGGATGTCACTCTGACGATGTCACTCCGGGGATGTTAGTAATAATAGCATTGTGTGGATTTACAGCAAACAATGAACTACCGATGCCGTTGACGCGTTGTGATTTTACGGCATTTGGCGTTAACGATTTTCGTTTGAAATCTGGGACGGAAGTTTGACGTCACATGTAGCGACGTTGGTTACACTTCCAGCTGCAGGGATGACCTACGGGGGAAGACAGATAATGAAACGGGACGGTGGCTGCGATGCAGACTCAACACTGGTGGTCCACCGAACCACTGGAAGACGTCTAGCAATCAAGGTTCGATTGTTGGTTGCGTTACCCGGTCTACGGGGAAGAGATATGGGAAGAAGATGTAGGTCAATAACTGGGCAGATTCATAATGAGCGGCACCGTCCATCGGGCTCAGAGACATAGGGAGGCTGGACGGCGGGGGTCCCGAGGTGATTCACGAACCAGATTCTTTGTCTGCAGATATTATGGCAATGGAGACAGGAGACAGGAGTTTCCTATTGGAATCAGTGTTTGCAGGTCTTGGTTAATTGCCTTATAACCCTTCTCTTCTCTGTCGCTTCGCCGCGTCATTCGAAGCAGGCCGTTGCCACTGTGGATCGCGCGGCGTCAAAGTGGGCAGTCGGCGGCCAGGTCTTCCCAAAGTGGGCACTCGGCGGCCAGGTCCTCCCAAAGTGGGCAGTCGGTGGCCTCCAAGTTAGTGACGTGTATCTGGCCAACGTGTCGTTGAAGCGCTTTCTTTGGCTGTCACGAGTTCTGTGACCACGTCTCTACTGGGAGAAGATGACTTGTCGAGGAGGCGGGAGTCGGGTTTTCTGATGCAATGGCCTATCCAGGGGAACTGATTCTTGACAATCATTGCATCGATGCTGGTTGGTTGTCTTAGCCTCAGTAAGGACGCTCGCGTTGAAGCGGCGGTCTTCCCACTGGAAGTGAAGCATCTTCTGAAGACGGCATTGGTGGAATATCTTCAGGGTCTTTGATGGCAGCAATATGTGACCCAGGCCTCACTCCCATTCAGTAGAGTTTGTAGACCCTGGTCACCTCCATGATGTTTTAGTCGTCAAAGAATCGGCGGTGGAGACGCTGCTCCGTAAAGCAGACACTGGCACAGCAGATTCGGTGCTGGATTTCATCTTCGATGGTTACATTTTTGGACTAGTGACTCCCAACGTATGAGAAGTGCTCGACAACTTCAACAGTTCCTGCTACTGTGACTTTGAGTTCGGGAAAGGCAGCTTCGATGCCTGGTGGAGTTTGGTTCACGACACCAGTCTTCTTAATATTACTGTAAAGACTCATGTTTCAAGGCCTCAGTGCTAGTATCGAGTCTCCCCGCAGAATGAGCAATGATGATATAGTCGTCGGCATCCTGGGGCTCGATGACGATCGGTTTCGTCATGGCCACGAGGCGACAAGCTCTACCCTACTGCTACGTTACTGCTACCTTACTGCTACGTTACTGCTACGTTACTGCTACGTTACTGCTATCCCTACAGTCGGCGTGTAGCCGCTCCTGTCGATACTTAGTGTGTAGCCGCTACTGTCGACACGTAGTGTGTAGCCGCTACTGTCGACACTTAGTGTGTAGCTGCTTCTGTCGACACTTAGTGTGTTGCCGCTACTGTCGATACTTAGTGCGCAGCCGCTACTGTCGACACTTAGTGTGTAGCCGCTACTGTCGACACTTAGTGTGTAGCCGCTACTGTCGATACTTAATGTGTAGCCACTACTGTCGACACTTAGTGTGTAGCCGCTACTGTCGATACTTATAGTGTGTAGCCGCTACTGTCGACACTTAGTGTGTAGCCACTACTGTCGACACTTAGTGTGTAGCCGCTACTGTCGATATTAGTGTGTAGCCACTACTGTCGATACTTATAGTGTGTAGCCGCTACTGTCGACACTTAGTGTGTAGCCACTACTGTCGACACTTAGTGTGTAGCCGCTACTGTCGATACTTAGTATGTAGCCGCCATTGTCGACCCTAGCAAGGTAAGCGTAACATGCTTTGGTTCGAACAAATATTTTGGACATATTGGAGTGGAGTAAAGTATATCTGAGCCCCCACCCAAAATATTTGAGCCCCCCCCGGTTCCGACGCTTTTAGATGTAAGTTGCATATATTATACAAACAACTAAAGGTTTTGTTGTTCTACAAGGCTCATTTAAGGTCTACTGTTTTGACGAACCGAAAATAATGGACTTTACGTGTATTTGAATTGCTCAATTTTTTTGTGCTTATGAAAGGAAACATTTATATAAGAAATTACCACTGAAATATTTGGCAGTAATTAAGGATAACATTATAGCTTTTCAATAGGGCCTGCTTCAGGATTTAGCGTGGTTGGCTGGTCATAGTTGTACAGTAACGTGGTTGGCTGGTCGTAGTTGTACAGTAACGTGGTTGGCTGGTCGTAGTTGTACAGTAACGTGGTTGGCTTGTCGTAGTTGTACAGTAACGTGGTTGGCTGGTCGTAGTTGTACAGTAACGTGGTTGGCTGGTCGTAGTTGTACAGTAACGTTGTTGGCTGGTCGTAGTTGTACAGTAACGTGGTTGGCTGGTCGTAGTTGTACAGTAACGTGGTCCGGCAGGTTTTTTGGGTTCGTTCGTTGGTTGCATCACTAAATCGTCAACCAAGACAACACTGCTCGGGTCATTATCGTAAAAAAACCCAGATTATACTGAAATTGTATTCGTTTTGAATTAATTCATTTTCAATCTTTTTTCTTTTTTATATCTTAGTTAACTACCTCGCTACAGGGGTTGCCACCCGTGGCAAACATAATGATTCAAGAACAACATTTTGCACAACTATGCAAATACTCCCTGCCATACGTCTAGCTCCGCTTGCAATGAGTGAATGCGTTCTCTGCCGCCCTGCTGAGTCTCAGACAGTCTGACAATGCCGCCAGACTCGCACTCCAGGTGGTTCCAGGAGGTTATTTCTTCTCTCAATTACTATGTTGTTTTTCCATTATTAAATCCGTCTTAAGTTTGCTTGACACGGGGTGTTTTCGCAAGGAGCGGCGCCCTGTAATCTGGGGCAATCATTCTTGAATCTGTCAAACAGCGCCTGGTGGCAGCGATGGTCACACTTCACTGACTCGCGCCAAGCATCGTCTTGATTGCTTAGACGGTCAGTGCCGGCGAGTTATCTGTCATTCTACTAGTCTTGTATCGCGTGCTTCCTCCGCTCTGTACCCCTTACCCCGTTACCCCGTTACCCCGTTACCCCCTGTACATGTGTTACATCTGTGTTATGGACATGTTTATGCCCTTTCTCTGTTTGCATTGAGATACACCAACTATTGGGTAGGTTGGTAAGGAGCAATCCAATTTATTAACTAACATGGATTGCCGTTGTGTAGGTTGGTAAGGAGCAATCCAATTTATTAACGAACATGGATTGCCGCTGTGTAGATTGGTAAGGAGCAATCCAATTTATTAACGAACATGGATTGCCGCTGTGTAGGTTGGTAAGGAGCAATCCAATTTATTAACTAACATGGATTGCCGCTGTGTAGGTTGGTAAGGAGCAATCCAATTTATTAACTAACATGGATTGCCGTTGTGTAGGTTGGTAAGGAGCAATCCAATTTATTAACTAACATGGATTGTCGCTGTGTAGGTTGGTAAGGAGCAATCCAATTTATTAACGAACATGGATTGCCGCTGTGTAGATTGGTAAGGAGCAATCCAATTTATTAACGAACATGGATTGCCGCTGTGTAGATTGGTAAGGAGCAATCCAATTTATTAACGAACATGGATTGCCGTTGTGTAAGGAGCAATCCAATTTATTAACTAACATGGATTGTCGCTGTGTAGGTTGGTAAGGAGCAATCCAATTTATTAACGAACATGGATTGTCGCTGTGTAGGTTGGTAAGGAGCAATCCAATTTATTAACGAACATGGATTGCCGCTGTGTAGATTGGTAAGGAGCAATCCAATTTATTAACTAACATGGATTGTCGCTGTGTAGGTTGGTAAGGAGCAATCCAATTTATTAACGAACATGGATTGCCGCTGTGTAGATTGGTAAGGAGCAATCCAATTTATTAACTAACATGGATTGTCGCTGTGTAGGTTGGTAAGGAGCAATCCAATTTATTAACGAACATGGATTGTCGCTGTGTAGATTGGTAAGGAGCAATCCAATTTATTAACGAACATGGATTGCCGCTGTGTAGATTGGTAAGGAGCAATCCAATTTATTAACTAACATGGATTGTCGCTGTGTAGGTTGGTAAGGCGCAATCCAATTTATTAACGAACATGGATTGTCGCTGTGTAGATTGGTAAGGAGCAATCCAATTTATTAACGAACATGGATTGTCGCTGTGTAGATTGGTAAGGAGCAATCCAATTTATTAACGAACATGGATTGCCGCTGTGTAGATTGGTAAGGAGCAATCCAATTTATTAACTAACATGGATTGTCGCTGTGTAGATTGGTAAGGAGCAATCCAATTTATTAACGAACATGGATTGTCGCTGTGTAGATTGGTAAGGAGCAATCCAATTTATTAACGAACATGGATTGCCGCTGTGTAGATTGGTAAGGAGCAATCCAATTTATTAACTAACATGGATTGCCGCTGTGTAGGTTGGTAAGGCGCAATCCAATTTATTAACGAACATGGATTGCCGCTGTGTAGGTTGGTAAGGAGCAATCCAATTTATTAACTAACATGGATTGCCGCTGTAAGGAGCAATCCAATTTATTAACTAACATGGATTGCCGCTGTGCACATGTAGACGTAGTATATACAGTGTTTACCACATCTTGTACACAGCCAGGTACATGCAGATTATTGATTCCTGTACCACACATGTTGGTATGTACTACACTTTAGTGTACAATACATATATAATAATCACATTAGTTCGTAGATTTAGCTAGCAAACTGTCAAAAGACAGTAATGTACCAAAAACCCTTGTTGCTGTTAGATATAGTTACAGCATGCAACTCTTAGATAGAGTCACAGTATATAAAATACGAGGGAAAAGATGTGTGCAGACTGTACACCTTTTATTGTACTAGCTAGAGTATTTACCATTTTATATATACAAAAGTGGGGGAATAGTAACCCCTCTGGCCCCACGTGTTTGCAGGTGGTAGCCTAATACCCCACTAAACTACTAGTCTTGTTTCTCAACACCCTTTCGTTTCTACACATTGGTGAAGCATTTGTTTGTACTCATTTTACTATCTCACCAGAAGAGTACACTTCCCACTTCCCTACGTTCCCACCTACGACCTACCGCCCAGTTCAACCTTCTTCGTCTCGCCTAGCCCACTCTCACAATGCCGTGCGAGCTTGTTACTTTGACCAACACGACAGCGCATGATTGAAACTTACATAATCATAAACTATGATTATCGGAGGAGACATTCTCATTCAAATGGCGCGTTACGTTTGTTACTCAAATTGGCAGAAAACTCCATTTATTGGCGCTAACGCGTCTTGCACCGAAGACACCTGATTACCGGATGATGCGTCGCTGTCCCCCGGAATTGTATCTCACTTTACGAGCTGTTTTACTTGTTGTTTTATGTATATATGATTTCTACAATTCCGAAATAAACTTTCTCTCTACTTCTCCCCCTATCGCACTCCCATCCCCCCTCTCTCCTTCCCCTCTCCCACCACTCCCCCATCACACTCCCCTCCCCCTCTCTCTCTCCTTCCCCTCTCCCACCACTCCCCCTATCACACTCCCCTCCCCCCTCTCTCTCTCCTTCCCCTCTCCCACCACTCCCCCTCTCACAATCCCGTCCCGCTCCTCCACTCCCTTTCGCTCTCCGTTTCCGTCTCCCTTCCTCATCCACGTTTCCCTCCCTCTCCCCATTCACCCCCCCCTCAAACTCACCCACAGTGATGGAGTCTGGGCAGGTTGTTATGTGCTTTCGGCGACAATAACTCATTTTATGTGGCCCGATTTCACAGCAGTCGAATATCTCACGTCGTATAGTAATATAGGCCTACTCCGGAAACGTGATAAACTATTTACCCTTCTCTTAATGCATTAATTGCAGTGAAAGTAATAGCATTCCAGAATTACTACAGTTAATATTTTTAGTTCTTCTGTGAAAAACTATCCATAGCACTCGGCGAGGCGTGTAGGTGTGGCTCATATCGAGCTACGCTAGAATAGCCGGCCCATTCACAGCGCTGAGACACATGTTTTGTGGAACAATATCCCCTTCCGACCTGATACAACAGCCACGTTGACAGATCTCAAGTAAATCCATATGTTCACATGTTTGGTCACGCTAGGTTAGTTTGTTCAGTGTCAGTACTTGTTCGTGACAAGAAGAAGTACCAACACTTGTTCGTGACAAATCGTGACAGGAAAAAGTAAACCTATTTCTGACGGTCACAAACAGAAAGGGTCTCAATAAAACGAGGCACACCACGAGGAACGTCGAGGCACACGACGAGGAACGTCGAGGCACACGACGAGGAACGTCGAGGCACACGACGAGGAACGTCGAAGCACACCACGAGGAACGTCGAGGCACACCACGAGGAACGTCGAGGCACATGACGAAGAACATCGAGGCACACGACGAGGAACGTCGAGGCACACCACGAGGAACGTCGAGGCACACCACGAGGAACGTCGAGGCACACCACGAGGAACGTCGAGGCACACGACGAGGAACGTCGAGGCACACCACGAGGAACGTCGAGGCACACGACGAGGAACGTCGAGGCACACCACGAGGAACGTCGAGGCACACCACGAGGAACGTCGAGGCACACCACGAGGAACGTCGAGGCACACCACGAGGAACGTCGAGGCACACCACGAGGAACGTCGAGGCACACCACGAGGAACGTCGAGGCACACCACGAGGAACGTCGAGGCACACCACGAGGAACGTCGAGGCACACCACGAGGAACGTCGAGGCACACCACGAGGAACGTCGAGGCACACTACGAGGAACGTCGAGGCACACCACGAGGAACGTAACCAATGAAAACATAAATTGCCAAATTTGAGGGAACCTGTCGAGGGCCTAAGGAATTTCAAAACGTATGAACACAAAACAGCATCTTAACATCAGCGTTAAGCAATAATAATTTTACAAAGTAATCCGGTTTGTTGTCGCTTGCCGCTTGGTGATCTATTTAGCAACATTCATAGCATATTTACGATATTGTGCAACGCGCTTCCGTGTGGCGAATGTTGGTTATCGGATTCAGAAATAGTTGAAGAAACTGAAAAAAGTGACGTGGATAATAACGCCGCGCACCAGGAACTGTTAGATTGTGCAATCGACGGCGCCAGCGGACGTGATAGAGTGCTAAGTAAACTCGACGCAATATCGTGCCGCGTGACGCTCATACCGCGAGGTATCATGGGCATTCGGCGGATAAACCACGGCACCATGATAGACCAGGAATTGAAAGTGACGGACATAATATTCTCGTTGCTGTCACACCTAGTTAGTTTGACAGAAATAAGCACGTGGTTGATAGTAAGCAGCACAGCCGGCCAGCCTCGGGCACTGGTGTAGCTTTAAGTGAAACAGAGCGAAATGTGGATAGTGCGTCCTGACGAGTCGGCTATTCTTACAAACCAGTGTTCTGTTGCATAGCCACACGTCTCTATATACCGTAGGGAGAGAGACACTTCACTAATATGAAATAGGTTGTCTAGAAACGTTGACACATCGGTGAATACACACAATAATAATAAGAATATACTCATTAACAACGTGAATACACTCGGTAACAATGTGAATACACAGGGTAACAATGTGAATACATTCGGCGACAATGTGAATACACTCGATAACAATGTGAATACACTCGGTAACAACGTGAATACACTCGGTAACAATGTCAATACATTCGGCGACAATGTGAATACACTCGATAACAATGTGAATACACTCGGTAACAACGTGAATACACTCGGCAACAACGTGAATACACTCGGTAACAATGTCAATACATTCGGCGACAATGTGAATACACTCGGTAACAATGCGAATACACTCGGTAACAATGTCAATACATTCGGCGACAACGTGAATACACTCGGTAACAACGTGAATACACTCGGTAACAATGTGAATACACTCGGTAATAATGTGAATACACTCGGTAACAATGTGAACACACTCGGTAACAATGTGAGCATATTTGGTAACAATGTGAATACACTAGGTAACAATGTGAATACACTCGGTAACAATGTGAATACACTCGGTAACAATGTGAATACACTCGGTAACAATGTGAATACACTCGGTAACAATGTGAACACACTCGGTAACAATGTGAATACACTCGGTAACAATGTGAATACACTCGGTAACAATGTGAATACAATCGGTAACAATGAATACAATCGGTAACTATGTTAATACACTCGGTAACAATGTGAACACACTCGGTAACAATGTGACAATGACAATGTGAATACAATCGGTAACTATGTTAATACACTCGGTAACAATGTGAATACACTCGGTAACAATGTGACCACACTTGGTAACAATGTGAATACATTCGGTAACAATGTGAATACACTCGGTAACAATGTGAATACATTCGGTAACAATGTGAACACACTTGGTAACAATGTGAACACACTTGGTAACAATGTGAACACACTTGGTAACAATGTGAACACACTTGGTAACAATGTGAATACATTCGGTAACAATGTAATACACTCAGTGACAATATGACTCACATTTGAACACTGTCGTCATAATCCAACTGTTTACAACTGGAACTGCTTATCGATTAGGAACTGTTTAACCTTTTGTTTTGGTGCACTGCGGAGCTTGGGTTTCCTGAGGATTTTAGCGCAATATAAGTATTTTATATATGCGTGCTCGAGAGCGCACACTACTCGTTATCGTGAGGTGAAACAGAGCGAAATGTGGATAGTGCGTCCTGACGAGTCGGCTATTCTTACAAACCAGTGTTCTGTTGCATAGCCACACGTCTCTATATACCGTAGGGAGAGAGACACTTCACTAATATGAAATAGGTTGTCTAGAAACGTTGACACATCGGTGAATACACACAATAATAATAAGAATATACTCATTAACAACGTGAATACACTCGGTAACAATGTGAATACACAGGGTAACAATGTGAATACATTCGGCGACAATGTGAATACACTCGATAACAATGTGAATACACTCGGTAACAACGTGAATACACTCGGTAACAATGTCAATACATTCGGCGACAATGTGAATACACTCGATAACAATGTGAATACACTCGGTAACAACGTGAATACACTCGGCAACAACGTGAATACACTCGGTAACAATGTCAATACATTCGGCGACAATGTGAATACACTCGGTAACAATGCGAATACACTCGGTAACAATGTCAATACATTCGGCGACAACGTGAATACACTCGGTAACAACGTGAATACACTCGGTAACAATGTGAATACACTCGGTAATAATGTGAATACACTCGGTAACAATGTGAACACACTCGGTAACAATGTGAACACACTCGGTAACAATGTGAATACACTCGGTAACAATGTGAATACACTCGGTAACAATGTGAATACAATCGGTAACAATGAATACAATCGGTAACTATGTTAATACACTCGGTAACAATGTGAACACACTCGGTAACAATGTGACAATGACAATGTGAATACAATCGGTAACTATGTTAATACACTCGGTAACAATGTGAATACACTCGGTAACAATGTGACCACACTTGGTAACAATGTGAATACATTCGGTAACAATGTGAATACACTCGGTAACAATGTGAATACATTCGGTAACAATGTGAACACACTTGGTAACAATGTGAACACACTTGGTAACAATGTGAACACACTTGGTAACAATGTGAACACACTTGGTAACAATGTGAATACATTCGGTAACAATGTAATACACTCAGTGACAATATGACTCACATTTGAACACTGTCGTCATAATCCAACTGTTTACAACTGGAACTGCTTATCGATTAGGAACTGTTTAACCTTTTGTTTTGGTGCACTGCGGAGCTTGGGTTTCCTGAGGATTTTAGCGCAATATAAGTATTTTATATATGCGTGCTCGAGAGCGCACACTACTCGTTATCGTGAGGTGAAACAGAGCGAAATGTGGATAGTGCGTCCTGACGAGTCGGCTATTCTTACAAACCAGTGTTCTGTTGCATAGCCACACGTCTCTATATACCGTAGGGAGAGAGACACTTCACTAATATGAAATAGGTTGTCTAGAAACGTTGACACATCGGTGAATACACACAATAATAATAAGAATATACTCATTAACAACGTGAATACACTCGGTAACAATGTGAATACACACGGTAACAATGTGAATACATTCGGCGACAATGTGAATACACTCGATAACAATGTGAATACACTCGGTAACAACGTGAATACACTCGGTAACAATGTCAATACATTCGGCGACAATGTGAATACACTCGATAACAATGTGAATACACTCGGTAACAACGTGAATACACTCGGCAACAACGTGAATACACTCGGTAACAATGTCAATACATTCGGCGACAATGTGAATACACTCGGTAACAATGCGAATACACTCGGTAACAATGTCAATACATTCGGCGACAACGTGAATACACTCGGTAACAACGTGAATACACTCGGTAACAATGTGAATACACTCGGTAATAATGTGAATACACTCGGTAACAATGTGAACACACTTGGTAACAATGTGAATACATTCGGTAACAATGTGAATACACTCGGTAACAATGTGAATACATTCGGTAACAATGTGAACACACTTGGTAACAATGTGAACACACTTGGTAACAATGTGAACACACTTGGTAACAATGTGAACACACTTGGTAACAATGTGAATACATTCGGTAACAATGTAATACACTCAGTGACAATATGACTCACATTTGAACACTGTCGTCATAATCCAACTGTTTACAACTGGAACTGCTTATCGATTAGGAACTGTTTAACCTTTTGTTTTGGTGCACTGCGGAGCTTGGGTTTCCTGAGGATTTTAGCGCAATATAAGTATTTTATATATGCGTGCTCGAGAGCGCACACTACTCGTTATCGTGAGGCATTTGGGGCGACCCCCTCTTACAATCGGTGGAATGTGGTGAGTAGCCTAGTACACTGCCTACACATCCAGTAAAAGTCTACGCCTTCTCTGTCCGGGCAGCAACCTTCAGGCATGTTGATACACGATTCACACTAGACTGAAACTATCGGTTGTGTACTATTCGTGGTCCAAACATCGTGCGGCTCTAGGATGAACACTTTCTATTACGATCACATGAGTCTGCAGCTCCACAACAACGACACCTCCGTCCCAAGCCTGGTTCACAGCGTTTAGCATAACTAGGAAACGGGCAACATACGACCCGGTCCCGCAGTAAGACGACACCCAACTTCCGTCAGCAGTGTCATGCTGAGAATAAATGCAGAATTACACAGTCGAGATCCAGGGGTGGTGGGGGGGGGGCTGGAGTTGTGTGTATCTGTCCCATATGTCCTGATCTCCAGACTACTATAGAACGTTCAAAGGTCCAAAAACTCGTGTTGAATGTAATATGGCTGTAATTTATTTCTGCTTTTGTGGTCGTCACTTGCTGGTCGCGGTCAATTGGCGACAAGTAAAGGACATACTGAGACAGAGAAAGCTGCAGTAACGTTATCATTATGTATTGTTACAAGCGATTTTAAACAATATTGCTTATAAATATAATATCGTATAATGTTGCAACTACAATCCTACCATTTGTAGTTACTAAGTCAACAATCTCATATAACCAAATAGTTGGGCTTTAAGCTGCACATTCCACAATGCGCACATTCCACAATGTGCACATTCTTCATACATTGGTGGATGTTTGAACTTTGAACTTTGAGCGGATCAAGTGGTAGGTCTCCGACACAACTGTAGGTCTCCGACACAACTGTAGGTCTCCGACACAACTGTAGGTCTCCGACACAACTGTAGGTCTCCGACACAAATACAAGCATGTCCACCGTCCCAACAATACTGGCGGTGTTCCTGTTAAACACCAAGTGGCCTCGTCACTGGCCCTGTCGGCCCTCTCTCTAGCTCAAGTGGCCCTGTCAATGGCCCAAGTGGCCCTGTCACTGGCCCAGATGAGCCTTTCACACTGGCCCAGGTGGCCCATAGGCGGAGGGACGTTTTTTTTCCGAGATGCCAATGGCTCCTTGAAGTACAAGCTCCTTGAAGTACAAGCTCATTGAAGTACAAGCTCCTTGAAGTACACGCTCCTTGAAGTACAAGCTCCTTGAAGTACAAGCTCATTGAAGTACAAGCTCCTTCAAGTACAAGCTCCTTCAAGTACAAGCTCCTTCAAGTACAAGCTCCTTCAAGTACAAGCTCATTGAAGTACAAGCTCCTTCAAGTAGAAGCTCCTTCAAGTACAAGCTCCTTCAAGTACAAGCTCATTCAAGTACAAGCTCCTTCAAGTACAAGCTCCTTGAAGTACAAGCTCATTGAAGTACAAGCTCCTTCAAGTACAAGCTCCTTCAAGTACAAGCTCCTTCAAGTACAAGCTCCTTGAAGTACAAGCTCCTTCAAGTACAAGCTCCTTCAAGTACAAGCTCCTCCAAGTACAAGCTCCTTCAAGTACAAGCTCCTTCAAGTACAAGCTCCTTCAAGTACAAGCTCCTTCAAGTACAAGCTCCTTCAAGTACAAGCTCCTTCAAGTACAAGCTCCTTCAAGTACAAGCTCCTTCAAGTACAAGCTCATTGAAGTATAAGCTCCTTGAAGTACAAGCTCCTTGAAGTACAAGCTCCTTGAAGTACAAGCTCCTTCAAGTACAAGCTCCTTCAAGTACAAGCTCCTTCAAGTACAAGCTCCTTCAAGTACAAGCTCCTTGAAGTACAAGCTCCTTCAAGTATAAGCTCCTTCAAGTACAAGCTCCTTCAAGTACAAGCTCCTTCAAGTACAAGCTCCTTCAAGTACAAGCTCCTTCAAGTACAAGCTCATTGAAGTATAAGCTCCTTGAAGTACAAGCTCCTTGAAGTACAAGCTCCTTGAAGTACAAGCTCCTTCAAGTACAAGCTCCTTGAAGTACAAGCTCCTTGAAGTACAAGCTCCTTGAAGTTCAAGCTCCTTGAAGTACAAGCTCCTTCAAGTATAAGCTCCTTCAAGTACAAGCTCCTTCAAGTACAAGCTCCTTCAAGTACAAGCTCCTTCAAGTACAAGCTCATTGAAGTATAAGCTCCTTGAAGTACAAGCTCCTTCAAGTACAAGCTCCTTCAAGTACAAGCTCCTTGGAGTACAAGCTCCTTGAAGTACAAGCTCCTTGAAGTACAAGCTCCTTGAAGTACAAGCTCCTTGAAGTACAAGCTCCTTGAAGTTCAAGGTCCTTGAAGTACAAGCTCCTTGAAGTACAAGCTCCTTGAAGTACAAGCTCCTTGAAGTACAAGCTCCTTGAAGTACAAGCTCCTTGAAGTACAAGCTCCTTGAAGTACAAGCTCCTTGAAGTTCAAGCTCCTTCAAGTACAAGCTCCTTCAAGTACAAGCTCCTTCAAGTACAAGCTCCTTCAAGTACAAGCTCCTTCAAGTACAAGCTCCTTCAAGTACAAGCTCCTTCAAGTACAAGCTCCTTCAAGTACAAGCTCCTTCAAGTACAAGCTCCTTCAAGTAAAAGCTCCTTCAAGTACAAGCTCCTTCAAGTACAAGCTCTTTCAAGTACAAGCTCCTTCAAGTACAAGCTCCTTCAAGTAAAAGCTCCTTCAAGTACAAGCGCCTTCAAGTACAAGCTCCTTCAAGTACAATCTCCTTCAAGTACAAGCCCAACCATTTTAAAGTCACGGTTTTACCGCATAGAATAAATCATTTACATATCAGTTGTCATTTTTGACAGTCACATGACCTCGTTCTATCATTAACAAGGCGGTAATTAAGATCACAGTTTGAGATCCGCCGCACACAGCAAACCATTCGGCAAGCTTCGGGTGTTTCCGGTCGCGTGACGTCGTAGCGGGAACTCAACGTAGACTGCCGCATTGTAAACATTGTTGAGCGCACTGATAGTTGCGTAAAAACATGCCTAGAATCTGTGTTGCGGGTGGATGTTCCAATCAAACATCGGAGACAGTAAGCCTACATAAATTTCCTATAAAGGATAGCAAAAGATGTGCGCTTTGGAATCGTTTCGTTCGCGTGAAACGAGCTGACAGGACCTGGCCGTCGGCGCGCGCGATATTGTGACTTGTGTTCCGCCCACTTTTGACCGCTCTCTTCAACATCAGTTGGGGTTTATTAAAAATGTTTTACAGAATGACGATGCGGTACCATCAGTCTATGACATGATAGTTATAGCCAAAGTCATGCATACCTAGTCCTACGCCTAGGCCCTAGCCTAGCCTGTCAGTGTCAGTTCTCAGACTCAGTAGGCCAAGAAGACCATTAACCGGGTCCAGCACATGTTTACCAAGTAGATGTTGGAATGTGGCTGTAAGATGTCTGCTTAGATGAGTATGTGCAGTCGTCCACCAGGGATCATGCCTCAATTAGACTTCCTGGTGTGTTACACGAATGTAGGGCACAGTAATTTTAGATATGTTATTTAAAAAAATCATATCATCTGACATAACTGCATTTGAGCCAGGAACATTGGCAAGTTTGCTGGTAGAACATGTTGGCAGTGTAACTGTGGATTTTTAGATGATTTCAATAGGCGGAAGGATTTTTGGCAATTGTTTCGCCACAAGGCACGTGTGCGTAGTAATTCATGCAGAAATTGGTAAACATTGACGGGCATGGCACGTTCAGGCATTTTAAATGAGTTACAAGTATGAGACTTTGACTAAACTCAATCAGCATGTCAATGAGATGATGGCAACGGCAGGTAAGAAGTTTCAGAATTTTTTATGGTCCCGTTTTCTTATAATCGTACAAAACGTTAACATGGTCGTCAAACGGAACTGTAACAGTAGGCTGAACCCACTAACCTTGTCTAGCTGGTGTTCATTTAATCATTTTGGTAGATTGCTGTTGCATTTCAGAATGTTTATAGTGTGCATATGTTCGAAATAAAATGTACAATCCCAATGTTGTGATTTTTTAACACATTTAAACATTCGCAATGTTACGTTGTCCAGAGACTTGAAGACAAAAAGCTGCAGACCACCATCAGTACAATAACCAGTCTCGAGTCAACAGACCACCATCAGTACAATAACCAGTCTCGAGTCAACAGACCACCATCAGTACAATAACCAGTCTCGAGTCAACAGACCACCACCAATACAATAACCAGTCTCGAGTCAACAGACCACCACAAGTACAATAACCAGTCTCGAGTCAACAGACCAACACCAGTACAATAACCAGTCTCGAGTCAACAGACCACCACCAGTACAATAACCAGTCTCGAGTCAACAGACCACCACCAGTACAATAACCAGTCTCGAGTCAACAGACCACCACCAGTACAATAACCAGTCTCAAGTCAACAGACCACCACCAGTACAATAACCAGTCTCAAGTCAACAGACCACCACCAGTACAATAACCAGTCTCGAGTCAACAGACCACCACCAATACAATAACCAATCTCAATTCAACAGACCACCACCAGTACAATAACCAATCTCATGTCAACAGACCACCACCAGTACAATAACCAGTCTCGAGTCAACAGACCACCACCAATACAATAACCAGTCTCGAGTCAACAGACCACCACCAGTACAATAACCAATCTCAAGTCAACAGACCACAACCAGTACAATAACCAGTCTCGAGTCAACAGAACAGACCACCACCAATACAATAACCAATCTCAAGTCAACAGGTAGAGGCGAAGAGAGTCAGCTTGATGAGGAATCGCCAGATGTTGGAACTTCAGCTAAAGTACATATTACACAGGCAAGTTTGTTAAATGTTAGTAAAGAATTGTTTTTATTTTGCAGTGTATGGGCACGACATGATTTCTACTGTGCTGAGGCGAATTGCAGAAAACAAGGCAGCCCTCGCAGAATCATTACGCGGTCATGAGGTGCCACCACCATTGTCTGTTGCGATGAAGGATGCGGACAGAGCTGTTGCGGGAGAAGAGTTTGGTAGCTATGCTTAGATATGCTCCAGGTGGAGGTGCTAGTAACAGTTTGGTAGCTATGCTTAGATATGCTCCAGGTGGAGGTGCTAGTAACAGTTTGGTAGCTATGCTTAGATATGCTCCAGGTGGAGGTGCTAGTAACAGTACCTCTTAACTCTGTAGGCTCTGCTTTGTTGTGATGTCTTGTTAATATTCCTGCCTACTGACATGATTTATGTGGAGATGGCTCTTCTAGTTGCTCTGTGTATTGCATTAGACGTCAACCCAATACATAACTGGTCACGTGGTGTGGTACTCTCATGCAATTGCTTCATGCAATTGCTTCATGCTATTGCTTCATGCTATTGCTTCATGCTATTGCTTCATGCTATTGCTTCATGCTATTGCTTCATGCTATTGCTTCATGCTATTGCTTCATGCATGTTTAAAATGAATAGCTTATTATTTGGCTAAACTGTGTAGTATGATTTTTGTAGTGTTGAGAAGGCAGTAACCTTACATATATCATTGGTTGCTGGGTGAAGTGTCGCTGGGTGTAGTGTCGCTGGGTGTAGTGTCGCTGCGTGTAGTGTCGCTGGGTGTAGTGTTCTGGGTGTAGTGTCGTTGGGTGTAGTGTCGCTGCGTGTAGTGTCGCTGGGTGTAGTGTTCTGGGTGTAGTGTCGCTGGGTGAAGTGTTCTGGGTGTAGTGGCGCTGGGTGTAGTGTCGCTGGGTGTAGTGTCGCTGGGTGAAGTGTCGCTGGGTGTAGTGTCGCTGGGTGTAGTGTCGCTGGGTGTAGTGTCGCTGGGTGTAGTGTCGCTGGGTGAAGTGTCGCTGGGTGTAGTGTCACTGCGTGTAGTGTCGCTGGGTGTAGTGTCGCTGGGTGAAGTGTCGCTGGGTGTAGTGTCACTGCGTGTAGTGTCGCTGGGTGAAGTGTCGCTGCGTGTAGTGTCACTGCGTGTAGTGTTGCTGGGTGTAGTGTCGCTGGGTGTAGTGTCGCTGGATGAAGTGTCGCTGGGTGTAGTGTCGCTGGGTGTAGTGTTCTGGGTGTAGTGTCGCTGGGTGTAGTGTCGCTGGGTGAAGTGTCGCTGCGTGTAGTGTCGCTGGGTGTAGTGTCGCTGGGTGTAGTGTCGCTGGGTGCAGTGTTCTGGGTGTAGTGTCGCTGGGTGTAGTGTTCTGGGTGTAGTGTCGCTGGGTGTAGTGTCGCTGGGTGAAGTGTCGCTGGGTGTAGTGTCGCTGGTTGTAGTGTTGCTGGGTGTAGTGTCGCTGGGTGTAGTGTTCTGGGTGTAGTGTCGCTGCGTGTAGTGTCGCTGGGTGTAGTGTTCTGGGTGTAGTGTCGCTGCGTGTAGTGTCGCTGGGTGAATGGGTGAAGTGTCGCTGGGTGTAGTGTCGCTGAGTATAGTGTCGCTGGGTGTAGTGTCGCTGCGTGTAGTGTCGCTGGGTGTAGTGTCGCTGGGTGTAGTGTCGCTGAGTGTAGTGTCGCTGGGTGTAGTGTCGCTGAGTATAGTGTCGCTGCGTGTAGTGTCGCTGGGTGTAGTGTCGCTGAGTGTAGTGTTCTGGGTGTAGTGTCGCTGAGTGTAGTGTCGCTGGGTGTAGTGTCGCTGAGTGTAGCGCTGTCTTGTAATGTTGCTTCTTGCATGTCTTAATATATTGTTGTTTATATTCAGTACCTTCATAATAAAGACAAGTAAAGTAAATAAAGACTTATGTGTATTAATTCCAATGCTATGTTGAAATATTTATATTTCCTGTAAATAGCTTTCCTGGCTATAACTACACGACTAGCATAGGTTTTGGTCTGTTACTTTTGTTTTTACTTAATTGGTTTGTAAAGAAGCTAGTTGAAGACAAATGAACACTGTTTTATTTCTAAAAACAAACATTACAAAACTGGAAAAGTTTTTTCATGCATGCATACTTTCTACATTACAGCCTATCCCTGTATCCAACTCGTTGTTGGCCAGGGGGGCAAGTGAAAATGTGTTCAGAAGCTTGAGTACTGCACATGCTGGCAGAATCACCCTGATGTCCTTGCCGAGCCATCCCCAGCACCACCTAGACAGCTGTCTGTAGCCCACATAACGAAACTGTCTGAAAACAAAACCAAGCAAATACACACACAGAAGATACAAAGACGATGGAAATTAGAAAAATACTTAATAAAATGTCCAGTTTACTGTGAGTGTTGACGATGAATAATGAAAAATAATGATGTATTCATGCATGGTGATTAATTATTGAAACTATGTCTTTGTTTGGTTCTGCATACTTAGTCCACGAGGCTGATTGGATACCAACACGTTTTATGTTCCAGAAGTATGTGATGAATAAAGTTTTTTATATCACTCAAATGCAACTATTTTAGTCTCTTCTTTGTCGAACAGTTATTAAATAAGCAATATAAAAAATACATCAGGCGTTTTTTTTCTTAAAAAAAGTTTAGTATACTTGTGGTATACTTATGTGCCTAGAATATTTCTCATAACCTCATCACGTTTTGATAAATGCATACTACTCACTCATTGTTGGCTAAATTCAGAGGCCCATACTGCTGCCTATAGTTGAAGTAGGCAGTCTGGAGGACGTTGACGTCCAGCACTACTGGCTGCCTATAGTTGAAGTAGGCAGTCTGGAGGACGTTGACGTCCAGCAATACTGGCTGCCTATAGTTGAAGTAGGCAGTCTGGAGGACGTTGACGTCCAGCACTACTGGCTGCCTATAGTTGAAGTAGGCAGTCTGGAGGACGTTGACGTCCAGCACTACTGGCTGCCTATAGTTGAAGTAGGCAGTCTGGAGGACGTTGACGTCCAGCACTACTGGCTGCCTATAGTTGAAGTAGGCAGTCTGGAGGACGTTGACGTCCAGCACTACTGGCTGCCTATAGTTGAAGTAGGCAGTCTGGAGGACGTTGACGTCCAGCACTACTGGCTACCTATAGTTGAAGTAGGCAGTCTGGAGGACGTTGACGTCCAGCACTACTGGCTACCTATAGTTGAAGTAGGCAGTCTGGAGGACGTTGACGTCCAGCACTACTGGCTGCCTATAGTTGAAGTAGGCAGTCTGGAGGACGTTGACGTCCAGCACTACTGGCTACCTATAGTTGAAGTAGGCAGTCTGGAGGACGTTGACGTCCAGCACTACTGGCTGCCTATAGTTGAAGTAGGCAGTCTGGAGGACGTTGACGTCCAGCACTACTGGCTGCCTATAGTTGAAGTAGGCAGTCTGGAGGACGTTGACGTCCAGCACTACTGGCTGCCTATAGTTGAAGTAGGCAGTCTGGAGGACGTTGACGTCCAGCACTACTGGCTGCCTATAGTTGAAGTAGGCAGTCTGGAGGACGTTGACGTCCAGCACTACTGGCTGCCTATAGTTGAAGTAGGCAGTCTGGAGGACGTTGACGTCCAGCACTACTGGCTGCCTATAGTTGAAGTAGGCAGTCTGGAGGACGTTGACGTCCAGCACTACTGGCTGCCTATAGTTGAAGTAGGCAGTCTGGAGGACGTTGACGTCCAGCACTACTGGCTGGAAACCTTCGTGCTGAGTGATGCACTGCACCTCAGCCGCAGACTGAGACTCCTGTATGGTGCTCACCACAGGGTCAATTTCTCGGCAACACAAACATTCTTCTTCTGTGTCCAGTGATTGGCACTGGCCACACTGACACCTGTGATTGGCACTGGCCACACTGACACCTGCAAATAAATCATTGTTTGGGGTCAAATTGGGCCTGTCAAATCATGTAATTTCACTCACACTGGCGGATAAATGCAGAAATGCCAACAGAAAAGCATTACAATAATTAACAAGTGCAGCATGTCATTTATGATTATGCATTGCATATTCCAAAGGTATTACTCTGAATAAACAAATGTAGAGGTCTGCATAGTCAGAAAGGATCTACATAAACAAACCGACAATACTGCGTTGCCATGGAATTGAGCTATGCACGAAGTTAAGACAACTACATGTGCCATCCATTATTCATTACGACTAACATACGCAATTTACATTATGCTAATGGAATAATTTATATTTATACCAGTCAGTGTTGTCCAGTCGTGTGGGGACGAGTGGATCCCAGTGTCGTTAGCCCGATGGTCCGCATCGTCAGCGTTACTCTCGGAGTCGGTGACGGTTGGCTCGAACCGACACCCATCTACCGCACGTTCATATGGCGCGACGGATCCCGGTAATTGTTCGCCATCCGAATCGTACAAGTCAACAGAAATGTTATTACTCCTGTCACTGCTGTTGTCGTCATTAAAACTGTCTGAATCAACGCTGGTGTCATCAAATTCTGTGTCCGCCATTTCGCTTCGTTGTCTGCGATCCCGCTGTAACGAAAAGGTTCCCGCTGCTACGTCACGGGTCAAAGGTTACCCGAGGAACATTCTCGCTGCGGGCAAAGTCCATTGCTGAGGCGAGTTACAAATTAATCGGTTGTCCCTGTTAATTAGTCAGTTTTGGTGGGTAGAGTTATCAGCTATAGTTTAGTACAGCTATTACTGGTAATTTCGCGAACAAATTTCGTGAGGTTAGGCTTTTACTTTGAAACTTCCACGGTACGTCAGTTATAGACGACTGTTTTACCGAAGGCTGTCAGCAGGTTTCACTGACACGGCTCCCTGGACCACCACTGACACGGCTCTCTGGACCATCACTGACACGGCTCCCTGGACCATTTAGCTCTCCCGATGCAGACTCAATCAATTTGGGGAAGAAATTTGATTTCAAGGACCTCCTTCAGTGTCGTCACTTGATCCCTCTAGAGACGCCGCGAGTTCTCGACGTCGGTGTCGAGTTTAAATGTCAGCCGGCGTCGACAACATTGACCACAGTCCCCATCGTCCCGGGGACATCGTCCCGGGACTCGGGTGTCTGTGTCCGTGCGTGCGTGTCCGTGCGTGCGTGTCTGTGCGTGCGTGTCCGTGCGTGCGTGTCTGTATCAACAATATATGTTAGTCAGCTGATGTAAGCATACGGCGCCTTATTTTGAACAAACAAACAAACATGTTTGGTTATTTGGCTCGAATTACCAACGAATAACATTGACAACCTGTAGGCCCCATTCGACAACCTGTAGGCCCCATTCGACAACCTGTAGGCCCCATTCGACAACCTGTAGGCCCCATTCGACAACCTGTCGGCCCCATTCGACAACCTGCAGGCCCCATTCGACAACCTGTCGGCCCCATGCGACAACCTGTCGGCCCCATGCGACAACATGTCGGCCCCATTCGACAACCTGTCGGCCCCATTCGACAACCTGTAGGCCCCATGCGACAACCTGTCGGCCCCATGCGACAACCTGTCGGCCCCATTCGACAACCTGTAGGCCCCATTCGACAACCTGTCGGCCCCATGCGACAACCTGTCGGCCCCATTCGACAACCTGTAGGCCCCATGCGACAACCTGTCGGCCCCATGCGACAACCTGTAGGCCCCATTCGACAACCTGTAGGCCCCATGCGACAACCTGTCGGCCCCATGCGACAACCTGTCGGCCCCATTCGACAACCTGTCGGCCCCATTCGACAACCTGTAGGCCCCATTCGACAACCTGTCGGCCCCATGCGACAACCTGTCGGCCCCATTCGACAACATGTAGGCCCCATTCGACAACCTGTAGGCCCCATTCGACAACCTGTAGGCCCCATGCGACAACCTGTCGGCCCCATGCGACAACCTGTCGGCCCCATTCGACAACCTGTCGGCCCCATTCGACAACCTGTCGGCCCCATTCGACAACATGTAGGCCCCATTCGACAATTCATGAAGTGTTTTCTGTCATAACTAAGAAAGCAGAAGTAACACTTACTTAGGCTACTTACAAACTTACTTACTTATCATCTTTGTCGGTCACATACAGCGACACAGTCTTTGACAAGGAGTTTATTGGAATCAGAAACACAGAAGCCTCGTGTGTTCTCTTTCCTTGTACAGCATCAATATGCCCGACCTGACGCCAGGAACTGACAGTTCTCATATTATCTTATACCATATGCAACATTCATTAGTATCAACCGAACTATCGGGTGTGAGAAACAACCACATCAACAATATGTAACTCGAACAGGTGACATACACGTGACCACCTGTTGAAAATATCAACAACTGACATGATCAACCATCAACCACTAATTTCAGAAGTTCACCCGTCCGTTCACATGTCCGTTCGCCCGTCCGTTCACCTGTCCATTCTCCCTTCCATTCACGAGCCCGTTCACCTGTCCATTCATCCGCCCGTTCACCTGTCCGTTCTGAGCAGACGGACTGCTCGTCTTGAAGCCGACTCTACAAGTAGCCTAGAATGTTGTTCAGATCAGCAAGTGATTTATGACGGCCACTATACAGTAAATCGTATTTACAGTAGGCGCGGTGCCTGAAATAAGTATTACGACGTGTATGTCTCTAGGAGCGGTTGTAGCTGGCTGCGCTTGGCGAAAGAACGACTTGACCAGCGGTCAATGTGACGGCGTCACATGCAGAGCCACCTGCCGACGTACCTAATCATTTCGAGGGCTGAATTGGACTCAAGTGCAAGTCTTAGAACTAAGAAGTCTTGTCTGCTGTTTTAATGACCGATTGGTGACTACGCCGAATGTTTCGTAGATGCACGCACGCACGCACGCACGCACGCACGCACGCACGCACGCACGCACGCACGCACGCAACTGGTCTTTTGCAGGTACTGTTCATTTGGTGGGGTGCGGTGGCGCAGCGGTTCGAACGCCGGACTCGCAGTCGAGAGAAGCCGGTTTAGAATCTTCTTGCTGCTGTTTCAAAGATTTGACAATTTCGTTCATCCCACGTTGCCACAGTTCATTCAGCTGTATAAATGAGCATCTGGCTACAGACAGAGGTGGATATCGGAACGAGTAGTCTTCGTGCAGGAATTGTAGTTAAATGCTTCCCAGAGAAGTCTAAATGGCCTTGGAATGAACAGGTCTGCCAGCGGTGAAGTGCAAAGCGCTTTGAGCAGTCCCAAGGACTGGATACCGCGCTATATAAGAACGTACCTTTACCTTTCGCCTTTGAGCAGTTAAGGCTGGAAAGGACGCTATATAAATACACGTGATTGAAACAACGAGGTAGGAAGTCCGGAGTGATCCGTGTGAAACAAAACCTTCACAACGTAGGACGTTTGATACGTAATACTTGACGACGTCTCATCGACCCAGGGTTGGCGGTAACAGTCGCCAAAACAGATTCACGAAATTACTGCCGCGTGAAACTTCAACCTGCGCCCGTACGCGTCACTTACTGAAATCCGACCCGGGCGAGCGAGCAGCGGCGCCCGACCCACATGGCCCCCGACCCACATGGCCCCCGACCCACATGGCCTCCGGTGACAGATAGGAGCCGTGCCCACGACAACATGCATGAAATACAATGGCGTTCCGTTCGAGTTTGTTTTGGTATTCATGAATAGGCCACAAGGTTGGATCATCATACGACTGTGGTTTATTTTCAAAGAAATGTAAACCATAACCGATTGCGGCGCAGCCCGTGTTTGTAACGAAAGAAAATAGTAAAAGAAAATCTTGAGTACAAAAAAGAGAAAATAGTGGTAGGGTAACCTGGGGTAACAGGGTCCCTGAAGGTAAGACGGCCCCTGGAGGTAAGACGGCCCCTGGAGGTAAAGCGGCTCCTGGAGGTAAGACGGCCCCCATCACGTACGGCCCCTGGAGGTAAGTCGGCCCCTGGAGGTAAGATGGCCCCCATCACGTACGGCCCCTGGAGGTAAGACGGCCCCCATCACGTACGGCCCCTGGAGGTAAGATGGCCCCCATCACGTACGCAAAATATAAAAATCTGAACATCCCCAAATCTGGTGCAAAATGAAGGTAACTTCGAAAGCTGAGCAACACGAGACAGACGCAAATAAATGAGTGCGTTTATGTGCACTATTATGTGCACTATTATATGCACTGATGTAATAGTTTGCCAATAGTAAAATGGCGAAACTCACTATATAATGATGTGAATCAAGCACTTAATTGGTGACATGATAATATTAATAATCGGTTGACAGGTTAAACAATACAACATGGACAATAGTAGGCTGTGTTTGGCGCACATCCTGTTAAACACACGTTGTGTCTGTGGGGCAAGACGGTCTTATATTACGTCTTAACATTTGGCACACATCCTGTTAAACACACGTTGTGTCTGTGGGGCAAGACGGTCTTATATTACGTCTTAACATTTGAAAGTTTTCCTTGGGGGGGCGCTGCCCTAAGTTACCATATGGGAGGTTTTTTTATCCCTTATAAAATACAACGTATCCTATTGTTCGACATTAAAGTATTAACACATATATCAGTGTAGCACTGTTCTAAATAAACGTATGTGTGGCGATACAGTTGGTTGAACAGAGTCGATGACTGTTTAACAAGTAAAACAATCCGTGGTTTGAGTTGCCGGTTGCAACAGAAGTGAGTCGTTAAACCAATGTAAACAGGACGACATGGCGTCTTCATTTGGCAGTACCTGTTCAACAACGCACGGTTCGGTAATATAATATTATATTCTTATTGCACATCACATATGATGAAGTTGTGGTTACGTGTTGCTATAACCACACATTTACAGTCATTAAAGCACAGTGGAGCGCATTGTCCGCGCAGACTGTACGGTTCTGTTCGACCCCGTCACTACACAACTTGGCGCTCCAGCGCTCGCGACCAAAACACTGCAAATTGTACGTGACAGTTTTTCTTTAGATTCTGTACAATACTGCTACGTCATCACCACATTTAACAAAACACGATCTTCACTGCGAACAATCGCGCATCCTGAGCACACTATAGTAGTTCGGTCAGTTATTTTACGCGATGCCGGCCGTCACAAGTCGCACGACCGTCACACTGTCGTCACGTGTCACATGACCGTCACACTGCCGCCGTGTCACACGATAGTCACACTACCACACGTCTTGTGTTTACTGCTCGAGTCGCCTGCGCTGTACGTGCGGTAGTATATTGCGGGTGTCGTTACGTGCGCGCCACCATGGTAGTGATACTGCGGAACAGCACGCTTTCGTCGAGCTGCCCGCACACGATCGTCACAGCAGCAGCGAGTGTGCATGCGCCGTGCGAACTTCCGCCACGAGTCGACGGTCTGCCGGCTCCACGCCCACAATCCGGTTGTCATGCCAACAACGAGAGACATGACAATCTTCAACATAAAGATCTCGACGCCCGGCTTCGCGGAACTCTCTGGAAGTCGCCAGGTGGCGCTGTTAACGTATTCGTAGCCCAGGCACGCGACGATGCACGTGACAGGCAGCGCGCACAATAGGCAAAACACACCAACACGCACCATGAACTGTTCGAGCTTGGCCGTCTTCTCGACGCCACTGCGCACGCGCGACCGGAACCGGAAGAGCGCGGCGTAGGCGGCAACCATGAAGCCTACGCCGACAGCGAGGTGAGTGGCGAGCGGCGCGAGGGCGAAGGTGACGAGAGAGCGCGGACTGGCGTGCCCCACGTAGCACATGCCCGTCAACTCGTCGGCGTCGACCACCCGGGACACAAGCACAACGATGGTCTGGACGGCAGGCACGGCCCACGCTACCAGATGGAAGTGGGAGGCGTAGCGCTCGATCGCCTCGTGACTCCAGCGGAGTCCGGCCGCCAGGAACCACGCTAGTGTCAGTATCACCCACCAGAGGGAGGCCGCCGTGCCGAAGTAGTAGAGCAACAGGAAGACGATGGTGCACTCCGTGTTGCCGAGGCCGTCACCAATGAGAACGCCCGTCAGCGGGTCGCAAGCGACGCGGCTCCGTCCAACCGCCAGGCGGACGCCGTACGCCACAGCGCACGCGCACTGGCACAGCGACAGGGCGATAATAGGGCGCTCTGGGTAGCGGAAGCGGCGCGGGTCAATGAGGAAGGTGAGGACAGCGAAGAGAGTGGAGACGAAGCAGAGGCCGGCGCACACCGCCATCCACGTCTCGGCCAAGGTCTTCTCGCCGGCCGTGAACAGCGCGTCCGCCCCACAGCGTACCGCGCACCGCTCCGTCCTGTTGACGTAAACGTAGACGCCCGGATGTCGCAGGTGGCGACACGCGGCGGCCGGCGGTGGCGAGGGTGGGAGGGATGGCTGCGGTCGGGGAAGAGGAAGTGTGTAGTCTACGCGTTGTCCCGTTGTGTCGCTGCCAGGGCTCGGTCCGTCCATACACATGTGGTCGAGGTCGTTGGCTGCCGGGAACTGGCTGCAGTCGAGCGCAGCGGGCCACGGGAAGCCGAACTCGTGCAGGACGGGCCGACAGTCGTCGCGGACCCGCTCACACATCGGGCGACACGGACCGATCGGTTGACGCACCTGCAGAGGGTATGTATGTATCTATCAATGTACGGCCCACGAGAACATCCCGGAAATCTAAAACTTGTTTACAATTTTATATATAATTCCCCACCACGAACCACCATGTTGCATAATTCACCAGTGTGTGTACAACGAATATCGTCTCAAACTTGTCTAATTCCTCACCAGTCAGCATACATTCTTACCACACCAAACACCAACCTCGGCATTAAGCCCCACCCTTCGTTAATCTTGTTAAACTCGATCATTTGTTTAATCCTTGCCATCATCGTCGCCGTCATCATCGTTGTTATCATCAACGTCGTCGTCGCTTTTATTGTCATCGTAATTTTATCGTCATCTTAGTACTGTTCTCATCTTTGGCAACATCATTTACATCCCATAGTCGACGTAATTGTTGTTGTCACTGTCTCTGCCGCTTTGACGTAGTTGACGCGTCTAACTAACCTTCATGGTGCACATGGGACACAGTTGACACGCATACGTTACCTTGACAGTGCACATGGGACACAGTTGACACGCATACGTTACATTGACAGTGCACATGGGACACAGTTGACACGCATACGTTACCTTGACAGTGCACGTGGGACACAGTTGACACGCATACGTTACATTGACAGTGCACATGGGCACAGTTGACACGTATACGTTACCTTGACAGTGCACATGGGCATAGTTGACACGTATACGTTACCTTGACAGTGCACATGGGCACAGTTGACACGCATACGTTACCTTGACTGTGCGCATGGGCACAGTTGACACGCATACGTTACCTTGACAGTGCATATGGGCACATCTGACACGCATACGTTACCTTGACAGTGCACATGGGCACAGTTGACACGTATATGTTACCTTGACAGTGCACATGGGCACAGTTGACACGCATACGTTACCTTGACAGTGCACATGGGCACAGTTGACACGTATACGTTACATTGACAGTGCACATGGGTACAGTTGACACGAATACGTTACCTTGACAGTGAGCATGGGCACAGTAGACACGCATACGTTACCTTGACAGTGCACATGGGCACGTAGACAGCGCAGAGGAAGAAGCGCAGTCGGTCCGAGCAGCCGTACTGGACGAGAGGGGTGAAGGTGGTCAACTGCACGAACAGAGAGAGACAGTCAGTGTAACGAACAGTATATATATATAATATAACGAACAGTATATATATATAATATATATATATATATAATATATATATATATTATATATAATATATATATAATATATATATATATATATATATATATATATATATATATATATATATATAATATATATATATATATATATATATATATATATATATATATAATATATATAATATATATATATATATATATATATATATATATATATATATATATATATATATATATATATATATATATATATATATATATATATATAATATATGTATATATATATATATATATATATATATATATATATATATTTATATATATATATATATATATATATATATATATATATATATATATATATATATATATATATATATTATATACATACATACATACATACATACATATATAATTAAAAATTGCATGCACATGTGCATGTGGAAAATAGCTTACGATAAAACATGTAAATGGGGAGAAGAATATTTTACCGTAGAAAGTGAAAATTCAGCCATTATTTTCCGTGGTTGTTATAATTCATTGTTATTATATACAATACCTATTACTGTAGTTATTTTACCTTTATGTTGTTAATGAGATTATGTCAACTACCGGTTCGCGCATGCGCAGATACATCAAGCGGAAAATATTTGGTGGCGAACAAATTTGAGCACGACATCGGTGCTATCGTGGTTAACCAAAATGGAAAGTTTTTCACCTAAAGGGATATGACACCAAGAAATGGCAACAAATACAGGTTACAACCAACACAGTTTCTTGGTTTCTTGCCCAGGAGTTGGTGTTCTGTAACGCGCGAGCTGTCAGGACACGACTGTGTTTACACCAATATCGTTATGCATTCTTTTTAGTGTAAGGCAAGCATATAAGTATGTTGCTGTATCATCTGACTGCAGTAGACTTCCTACAGCAGCCTCAGCTGTTCGCTTCAATGAACGAGGAAACGCGCCTGAAATTCGTTGTTGTTTTCTATTATTAGATGCCACCCTCGTGGCACTTGGATGTTCGTGACGTCACGCGGCTCACACCCTCGTGCGACATCCAAGTCACTTGGATGTTCGTGACGTCACGCGGCTCACACCCTCGTGCGACATCCAAGTCACTTGGATGTTCGTGACGTCACGCGGCTCACACCCTCGTGCGACATCCAAGTCACTTGGATGTTCGTGACGTCACGCGACTCACACCCTCGTGCGACATCCAAGTCACTTGGATGTTCGTGACGTCATGCGGCTCACACCCTCGTGCGACATCCAAGTCACTTGGATGTTCGTGACGTCATGCGGCTCACACCCTCGTGCGACATACAGGTCACTTGGATGTTCGTGACGTCATGCGGCTCACACCCTCGTGCGACATCCAAGTCACTTGGATGTTCGTGACGTCATGCGGCTCACACCCTCGTGCGACATTCAAGTCACTTGGATGTTCGTGACGTCATGCGGCTCACACCCTCGTGCGACATCCAAATCACTTGGATGTTCGTGACATCACGCGGCTCACAAAACGAGTCGTTGAGACACGTGACCGAGGTTGTTCCGGTCACATGGCTACGCAACGAGACAACTTTCGTTTCGTTGGATGAGCTGCTACCGCACCCTGCGACCACGAGGGGGGAGGAGGGCTGGGGGAGGACGGGTGGGGGTGGGGGTGGGGGCAAGGATCAGGTCAGGGAGTTTTGTTCACACATATTCCATTGGGGCATATTTAGCCAATTGTACGCATTCAGTGGGGTATCGGTGGGGTATCAGCAATTTTACTATTCGGGTGTTATAGGAAGTGAAACTTTGAGCCACAAACTAAGTATCTTCTTGTAAATTAAATATAAAACTGACAAACCGAAATACGTCCAACTTTTGTTACGGCTTCGCTCGTTCGTGATTATGGACTTGCTGTGACGTCACCCCGTCAATGCTCTCACGTGACCTACCCACGTGATCCAACCCACCTGTAGCTCGGCGTCCTGCTGTGTCTCGTGTCCGACGAGATTCGGCATCCCGGTGACGTTGTATCCGAGTCCGCGACACATCGTGATCCTGATGGGCTCACAGGCCCGGACGACGATTGCTCCACTCGGGGGAGGCGTCCGGCCGCTCGAGCTGGCCGCGACCAGGGCGCTCAACAGCATTGCTGTGAACGTCACTAAGCCTGTCTCGGCCATCCAGCGTTGCAACGAACAACAGAAACAAGACAACGTGGTAGCGTTATATCGTGACACTGACCAGCAACCGTAGGGGTTGTGAGAGGTGACGCTCAGTCGATACCCTCAGCGAGTTTGTCGTTTCAAATGTCGTTGCCTGGTAACGCGAGACCAGTCGATGTCAAGGCGACGACATCATCCCCGACTGGCCGGGACAGCTGGTGGTGTCTCACAGAGGCGACGGCCCTCACGTGTCGCCGCGACTTCACAGGTACTGCACGGGACGATATAGGATGGCTCGAGTAGAAACTCACTGCATTGTGCCCAGAGACACTGAAATAGCCTCCTGTCGCTGTCTCGCTGTCGTTGTCTCTAGTGTCCAGTCGTTGTCTCTAGTGTCCAGTCGTTGTCTGTAGTGTCCAGTCGTTGTCTTCAGTGTCCAGTCTCAGGGCAAGACGACTCGCACTTTATCCCACGATACACTGGTCAACCTTTCGCATTTAAAGTTTATGTAACATGCAAGAGTCCGTGTCCTCGGAAGGCTGTGTTAGGCACGCCGGGTTAACTCCGCCTGTGTCCGTTGCCTGTCCGTTACCAGCAGCGCGTTTCAACAACCTGATGTAGCACTTTGAGTAGGCGTAGGCGACAGCATCACCGGGACAAAGGTGTGCTGTCAGTGTCATCAAAGCCAAGCTGTGTGTCGTGTCGACGTCGGCCCTGGTTAGACGTCGAGCGGTTCACACTGGCTGCGTAAAAACCGAGCAGACTCCGGCCTTCGACCCAGCGTGGGTGATGATCCTCGCTGTAGCGCGGCATCAGCACTGACGTCCTATCTGTCTTCCTCGCAGCCCAGTCGGCAGGACAAATACATATTGCATCTCAATCTTCGAGGTCGGTAGCCAGATACGTCTTGGCACGAGCAGTGCATGAGATGCTTCCGTGTGCGCTCTGCCTCTGTATTCCGCCCGCGATTGGGTCGGACGAATATGCGACAAATCATCGACAGCGTCTCCGCCGTTGCCGCGCAGCGGCGGCAGCGAGCGCCCAGCTGTGGCGACCAATCAACGTCGTTGTTGTTGCAGGCGTCGCCCACGCGCCCCGCCACATTGTTAGGCGCGGGCTCAGCCGGGTCCAGTGTTGACGGCTTACAACATAATAAACCGCCATCACCCGGCAATCGGCCGAAAGGGTTTACGCCTGTCAGTCAAGCTTTCGGATAAGATGCAGACCTTTATATAGCTTGTCGCCAAATTCTTGTCGCTTCTTTGTCTTCGTCTTAGCGGTTTTCGACTGTGTCACTTCTCCATTGACATCTTTCTTGTTTCTCTTCTTCGTAAATATCACAATCTTTAGAGCGCATCAACTCTGCGGAACCGAACCCAGCGAGATCAGTGATTGTGATTGACACGTTCGATGACGCATTGTGTGGGAACAACCTGTTGTTTGAACAGTCGTTCAAACTGACCTTTCCCTCCCATATCTCCCGCATCTCTCCCGCTATCTATCCATATCCCCTCTCTATCTGTCTTCCTATCTCTCTCCCTATCTTCTCCATCTCCCCCTTCTGCCTATCTACCCCATCTCCTCCATTTCCCCATCTTACCCATCTCCTCCTTTCTCTTTGTGTTGAATTTTGGCATGTTCAATGGACGATGTATTTTACTTGAGTTAAATGAACTGTATGTTAGTCCATTGCTTCACCGCTGGATGTGAAACAGCAGTTATTATTATTAGTAGTAGTAGTCCCCAGGACGGGATATACACACCCATGTTATGTACAATTGCTACGCGTGTATTCCGCAAAATGAATATGAAATGAGACTAGCAAAACATCGAATTGAGGATGAACCTTTAATGAGGTTTACTTTACAACTAAGCCGGTCTACTTGGTTGTCTTACGCAGCCTTTCTGCCACATCTCATATTCCATTCTCCTGTACTTTACGTGAACCACAATCCCGTCTCCATGCGCAGTAAATGAAGCACGACGCGTCACTTCGTGTAAACCAGACGTGGCGATAAGGCGGCGAGACGTCGAAGGTTAATTGGCAAGAACTTGCCTGTTGATTATGACGCGGCAGTGGTTGCCCTTGCCGCCGCGAGGTCGCGCTATCTGTCACAGCTGATCGCTGTGTCGACGTTTGACGATCATTAATCGGAATCGTCGGGTTAGAGGGATGCTGTGGTAATTCGTTTTCTAGTTTTTTTCATTACTGCCATCGTGTCACGCCACGCCCACTTGTAGCAACTAATGCGGTCGGGCCACCAAGGCCCGAACCAGTGGATTATACATTTTGTCGGTGAAAACATATCCGATTTCAGGACGTGCCCTCAAAAAATCAGTTTCACAATTTTATATAAAACAAACATCAAGTGAATTATGCATAATTTATTATTGGAATTCGTTAGTTTCAGTCAAACTCTAGAAAATATTTGTGAACCTAATCTTCTATGATAATGTCATATTTCAAGGAAAACTAATACCATTTTAACGAATATTTTACATTGTAGTGGAATTGTAACCATGCATCCATATCATCTATCAGGTTGGAATATATGTTTATGAAAACACGATGCACATACATCATTTATTATTATCCAATGTGCATTTCCGAAGAGAGTATCAGTGATGGGTATGTCAGACTGCAGACGAAAAGGAACAGGGACAAAACAAACTGACTCAGACTATGTCCTAACATGGAGCGGCGTAGACACATCCCTTAAAGCGATACACGGTGTAGGCTTCATGCTACACCCTGACACAGCGAAGAAAGTGCTAGAAACAGAGTACATCTCGAAGAGTATCATCAAGATCCGAGTTAGAGAGGAACAGAAAATATAAAACTTCATCCAAGCTTATGCACATTGCAATGATTCATACACAGAAGACCAAAAGGAGGAATTCTTTGAAAAAATTGCGGACACTATCAGCAAGATGCCAGACACAGAAGAGCTGATTGTCACGGGAGACTTCAACGGTAGGGTGGGCAAAAGAAGATCACCTTGTGAGCCATACCTGGGCCCACACACTGATACCACTACAACTTGTAATTACAACGGGGAACACCTACTTGGGATCTATGCAGAGTATGGACTGTGGATCACAAACACGTTCTATGAACACAGACCCTGTCAAACACAGACGTGGTACACATGGAATGATCCCAACACATCGTCCCAGATAGACTTCATCTTGACAAGGAACACAGAAGAAGCGCCACAGATGCAAAGGCCATTCCCAACACAGGCTTGGACACAGACCACCGTCCAAGATCCAAGACAAACATTTCTAACGAACAGATAAACCTGAGTAAACTCCAAAAGGAATAAATCCGACAGGAAGTGGAGATAGAAGTCACCAAGAAGTTGAAGGATGTGAACAACACAGAACTGACTGCAGGAGAAACATAGTCTGTCTTCAAGAACACTCTAGTCGAAGCACTCAAAGAAGCGTGCGGCACAAGGAAGACAGGAAGAGGGCAGACAAAACAGACAGCCTGGTGGAACGACACAGTGAAAGAAGCCATCAGAGAGAAGAAGTTGTACAAGGTGTGGGTGAAAACAAAGCTGGAGGAGGACTACATGAGATACAGAATTGCAAGATGACATAGCAAGAGAGTAGTGAAGGCTGCCAAAGAATCGTCATGGAAGGCGTACGGTGAGGAACTGAATCGTCATGGAAGGCGTACGGTGAGGAACTGAATCGTCATGGAAGGCGTACGGTGAGGAACTGAATCGTCATGGAAGGCGTACGGTGAGGAACTGAATCGTCATGGAAGGCGTACGGTGAGGAACTGAATCGTCATGGAAGGCGTACGGTGAGGAACTGAGCGAACTGTGCAAACACTCACCCAGAAAATTGTATAATAGTGTCAAAGCCATGAGATTGAGAAATGAGATATACAACCCAACAACAATGATACACGACAAAGATTGAAACCCCCTATATGATGAACACATCATCAAGCACAAATGGCAAGAGCACTTCAAAGGACTCCTAAATTCAGCCAGCCCAAGAATCACCCAGTATCAGTTTACCCCAAGACACCCAGATCACGAGGAGCCTACAATCCTGAAATCTGAAATTAGGAAGGCAGTGAAGACAAGTCAAAGAAACAAAGCTGTCGGGGTGGATGAAATAACAACTGAGGCCATATTAGCATGTGGAGAAACCTGGATCACATGGCTTACCACAATATTCCAGAAGGCCTGGAATGAGAGAAACGCAACGTGCAGTAGTTGTACAAATCTGAAAAAAGGAAGGCAGCAAGAACAACTGCGGCACATACAGGGGAATATCGCTTCTCAGTCACACAGGCAAAATATACGCACATATCGTAGGTACGAACTAGGTACACGGTGAAACCACTGCTGAGCGACGTACAGATGGGTTTCAGAAAAGGAAGAGGGTGCAGATATGTCATCTTTGCACTACGACAACTAAGCGAGAAGGCAATCGAGTTCAACCGAGAACTGAACCTTGTCTTCGTAGACCAAGAGAAGGCCTTCGATAGGGTTAACAGAGACAAACTTGGGAGAGTACTGGACACGTACAATGTGAAAGGATAACTCCTGGACAACACCAGAGCCGTCTATGCCAAAAGCATGAGCTCAGTCCGCACCCCAAATGGACTCACAGACTGGTTCCAAATTACATCTAGAGTGAGACAAGGGTGTGTCCTATCACCACTGCTGTTCATTGTGTAAGACAAGATAACAAAGATAACAAGATAACAAAGGAGGCAAACCCAGAACCAGAAGCCTTCAATGAAATGTTGTTTGCCGATGACCAAAGTTTTACAAATGAAGATGAAAAAAAAAAAAAGTTGCAAAAGCAGACAAATAGCCTGAACACTACCTGTGAAGAATACGACACGAAGATCAGCATCAGCCAGACCGAGACAATGAAGGTGAGCAGAACACACAGCAAACTCAACAATTTAACAGGGAAGTCGAAACATGAGTCGAGAAAGCAAACAATGTCAGCTACCAGCTCGCACCACTCCTGAAACAATGTCAGCTACCAGCTCGCACCACTCCTGAAACAATGTCAGCTACCAGCTCGCACCACTCCTGAAACAATGTCAGCTACCAGCTCGCACCACTCCTGAAACAATGTCAGCTACCAGCTTGCACCACTCCTGAAACAATGTCAGCTACCAGCTTGCACCACTCCTGAAACAATGTCAGCTACCAGCTTGCACCACTCCTGAAACAATGTCAGCTACCAGCTCGCACCACTCCTGAAACAATGTCAGCTACCAGCTCGCACCACTCCTGAAACAATGTCAGCTACCAGCTTGCACCGCTCCTGAAACAATGTCAGCTACCAGCTTGCACCACTCCTGAAACAATGTCAGCTACCAGCTTGCACCACTCCTGAAACAATGTCAGCTACCAGCTTGCACCACTCCTGAAACAATGTCAGCTACCAGCTTGCACCACTCCTGAAACAATGTCAGCTACCAGCTCGCACCGCTCCTGAAACAATGTCAGCTACCAGCTTGCACCACTCCTGAAACAATGTCAGCTACCAGCTTGCACCACTCCTGAAACACCCCAACATCCCATTCGTAACCAAAGCTAAGCTCATCAACTCCATCTTCATCCCCACCCTGACATACCAGTGCCAGACATGGACCCTGACCAAAAGCCTTGAAAGAAAGATCACCACCTGCGAAATGGGATGTCTAAGAAGAGCCGTCAACAAGACCAGACGAGACATGATAAGAAACGAGCACATCAGGGAAATGGTCGGAACAACACCAGCCCACCACTACATGCAATAACAGAGAATCAAGTGGTTTGGACATCTGACACGCATGGCCACCAACCAACTGGCCCTCAAGGCATACAACACCAGGGTGGCAAGCATCAAAGCGAGGGGGAGACCAAGAAAAACTTGGATTGCAGATGTCAAAGAGACGCTGAAGACATACGACATCCCCCCTCTCCAGGCATCCCGGCTTGCTGCTGATCGTCAGCTTCATCTCCCCCCGACACCCCCGGTACAAGCGGACGGATAAAGTAAAGTAGAGTAGAGTAAAGTAAAGTAAAGTAAAGTAAAGTAGAGTAGAGTAGAGTAGAGTAGAGTAGAGTAGAGTAGAGTAGAGTAGAGTAGAGTAGAGTAGAGTAGAGTAGAGTAGAGTAGAGTAGAGTAGAGTAGAGTAGAGTAGAGTAGAGTAGAGTAGAGTAGAGTAGAGTAGAGTAGAGTAGAGTAGAGTAAAGTAAAGTAAAGTAAAGTAAAGTACAGTAAAGTAAAGTACAGTAAAGTAAAGTAAAGTAAAGCAAGGTAAAGTAAAGTAAAGTAAAGTAAAGTAAAGTAAAGTAAAGTAAAGTAAAGTAAAGTAAAGTAAAGTAAAGCAAGGTAAAGTAAGTGCATTTACAGTTTGTGTATACATAGTTCCGCTAACAAGAAAACACCTGTGCGCAAATACAATCACTCGTGCACAGATCACTCGTGCACAGATCACTCGTGCACAGATCACGTCATAAGATGGAACAATAGTCTAACAAATGCTGTCTTGGAAGGGAAAAAAAAAAATGTTGGCAAAATTTTGGGTACGTTTTGGGCACAGTTTGATGAAAAAAACACAACTCGATTTTAATTTTCACTGGACGAATTCCACAATTTCGTCAACGTGCTGCATAAAGGTCGCACACAACGTGTTGCAAAAAGAGGATCGAGGTCGCACATAGCGTGTTGCCTAAAGAGGATCGAGGTCGCACATAGCGTGTTGCCTAAAGAGGATCGAGGTCGCACTGAACGTGTTGCATAAAGAAGATCAAGGTCGCACACAACGTGTTGCATAAAGAGGATCGAGGTCGCACACAAAGTCTTGCATAAAGAGGACCGAGGTCGCACACAAAGTCTTGCATAAAGAGGATCGAGGTCGCACACAAAGTCTTGCATAAAGAGGATCAAGGTCGCACACAACGTGTTGCATAAGGAGGACCGAGGTCGCACACAAAGTCTTGCATAAAGAGGATCGAGGTCGCACACAACGTGTTGCATAAAGAGGATCGAGGTCGTACACGTGTTGCATAAAGAGGACCGAGGTCGCACACAAAGTCTTGCATAAAGAGGATCGAGGTCGTACACGTGTTGCATAAAGAGGACCGAGGTCGCACACAAAGTCTTGCATAAAGAGGATCGAGGTCGCACACAACGTGTTGCATAAAGAGGATCGAGGTCGTACACGTGTTGCATAAAGAGGACCGAGGTCGCACACAAAGTCTTGCATAAAGAGGATCGAGGTCGAACACAACGTGTTGCATAAAGAGGATCGAGGTCGTACACGTGTTGCATAAAGAGGACCGAGGTCGCACACAACGTGTTGCATAAAGAGGATCGAGGTCGTACACGTGTTGCATAAAGAGGACCGAGGTCGCACACAACGTGTTGCATAAAGAGGATCGAGGTCGTACACGTGTTGCATAAAGAGGACCGAGGTCGCACACAACGTGTTGCATAAAGAGGATCGAGGTCGAACACAACGAGCTACATTGACTGAATTTTTTTTCTCAAAATTATCTAATCAGGTAATGGGATTCAAATTGGAAACCATTCTTTAGGATAACAGATATGTTATGTACTTATAAAGGGCTCAGTAGTAAATATGAACATTATTACGACATCGATGTTAATTAAAATAAAGCATTTACTATTGGAAAGAAAGGAAACCAAATGTAACAAACAGTTAACGCTGAGCGTCAAGAGACAAGAGACATTGTAACATTTTACACGTAGACGAACACTGATGGACTCTCGATAAGCCAATGGCTTCCTTGTCCACTTGCCATCTGGGCCTTTGGCTTGGATGGCAAATCTTGTTAAATCTTCATGTTAAATCATTTTAAATACTTGAGAACGCGCAATCACAAGAAAGGGAAGGAAATTATGCAAGACGGGAAATGTGACGACAACGGCATTCCGTCTCACCAAGAGCTGGTTGACTGCAGAAAGAGGGTTGAACGACTGCACGCGTTCACATCGACACGGCTAACTTTTTCAGAATCTCTCCGTCGTAAACGTCTCACTAAATCCCTGTTAAATACTTCGACTGACAGGCGGCCGTTAGAGCAGTGATTTAGCTGCCTGGCACGCAGCAAGCAACGTTTATAACGTCACCGGGAGACTACTTAACGTAACAAACTGCTGCTGAACGTTCGATATAGTGCTGCCACCTAGTGATCATTCGATAAAACATAACGATTAGTTATGACGGATGAGTTGACCAAAATAGCAATTTAAAGCTTAGGATTTTAAAGATTGTATCAAAATGACTTTCAGTTGACACGGAGGAAAGCCTCTCATAGAGACCATTCGAGTGACACGCCGTAGACGAAGTAGAGGGTGTTCAACATATACGACATTTATTTACGTATGATCACTCAGGGAAAGAATGTGTTATTATTGTGTTAACAAATATGTCGACACAATGTCAAGTCATAACTTTACTTAAGGCGGATGGATATATTAGCAGCAATATCTCACTGTTTGTATTCACACGGAGGGCTGAACTGTTCAACAATGTATTTACAATAACTTCTTTTATTGTGCTTGTTCACACAAAATTATATATGACAAACAAAACATTTGTTTATTTCATTAGTGCAGTGGACCCCGCTTAACATAATTGTTTATTTCATTAGTACAGTGGACCCCGCTTAACATAATTGTTTATTTCATTAGTACAGTGGACCCCGCTTAACATAATTGTTTATTTCATTAGTACAGTGGACCCCGCTTAACATAATTGTTTATTTCATTAGTACAGTGGACCCCGCTTAACATAATTGTTTATTTCATTAGTACAGTGGACCCCGCTTAACATAATTGTTTATTTCATTAGTACAGTGGACCCCGCTTAACATAATTGTTTATTTCATTAGTACAGTGGACCCCGCTTAACATAATTGCGTAGAGAATAATCAGGTTTTGTAGAATCAAATGTTAAATTGGCTTTAATCCACATTGGCGATACACTAAAATCCCTGCAAACTAGCGTCCTCAATAAACAATACACATGTTATATAGATGTTATTGGGAGAGTATGTGACGTGGTACCTGCCGCGCCATTTAGTGTCAATGGTGTGATGACGCAATTTCTCTCGGACTCGCTTATCGGACTTTCGCCCGAGAACTCGCAGAGAACACCAAATGTCGCTTGACCGTTGCCGTCAGGTGACATCACTGATCTGGTTTATTCATATTGGCATTATGTTTTAGTTCAGTTTAGTTTGTTCATTTGTTGCCGTTTGTTGGCCAATCAGTTGACGGACAATTAATGTAGATGCCGTCTTTCGGAAGAGACACAAAAAGCCGTTGGTCCCTTCTATCTGGTGTCTATGCCAGGAGAAGTAAAAGAACCGATGCCTAAGCGGGCTTCCACTTCTCGACAGTGGCACCGACACGCCAAAGCCAGTAGGGGTACTATATGGAACGAACACCACCAATATAACGATGACTATAATTTGTTGCGCCGCCTAACGGTCTTAGAGAGACTTACTCGGTGTGTCGTTTTAGTTTTGCGCCGAATTACTGTTCACGCTTCTGTTTACATCGCTAAAGTTGTTTTGCTAATACATTTGTGTTCAGTGCTTCGATGGTGTTTAACTGTGGCCTTCCGATCTTAGTGGCGCACGGTGTTAAATATTGATACCGCTTTATTTTATTGTGTGAATTTTTCACTATAAGTAAAATTCAAAATACTTTGTATTCAACTATAAAATGTTACTCATAACTGATGTGTTAAAATGAAAGTTCCTGATTTATACACATGTTCGGTGCATACATCCGGGTTCTGTCACATGTGGCGCCACCATTTGTCGCACGTATGCACCAGAGCGAGGATCCAAACCGTACTTCTCATTGTGATTTTAATTATGTATGCACCTAGATAATTAGGCTAATTAGGCTCTAATCCGCGGATTTGGCTAAATCATCAAATAAGTTTATGCGATGCAATTCTAATAGACTTTAAACTTTGATTATATTGACACAACTGTAACGTTGAAAAGTTAAATCATGCAAAATTATTTTTATTAATATATACAGCGTAAAATCTCTATAATGACGTTGATTGGCTGCTGGCGCTCTACGGTAGCACAAAATGTGGTAACAGTCAAACCACGTGATCGGAACTAGACTCTCTTCTCGGCGAGTTCACAAAGGCCAGCGAGGGTAAGCGAGACTTTCTACACTCAGGATCCTTGCATTGAGGGTATTCAGCGAACGGTGGCGTCACATCCTGGTGCATAGATAATCTAAGAATAAGCGTAGTATCGATTATCCAGGCCCGTGCTGTGGCGCCACCATTTGTCGCACACATCATCGCCAGGATGCAATGTGTACTTTTCATTGTGACAGAAATGATGTATACATCCAGATTCTGGGTGCATACATAATTACATAATTATATAATTACATAATTACATAACGATGTCCGGACATTTGGCTTATTCATAAAATAAGAGTGAACTTTTATCAGTTTATAAGACGGAATGGACTGAGACATGAGGGAAGGCGATGAGAGGAAGGGCGACGGGCGAGTGAAGGTGACGGGAGTGAAGGAGACGGGAGGGGAGGAGACAGGAGCGAAGGGGATGGGAGCGAAAAAGACTAGAAGGAGGGAGACGGCAGGGAGGTGATGGAAGGGAAGGCGATGGGAGCGAAGGGAACAATAGCGTCAGGAGTGAAGGCGACATACAGGGTACAGGGGGTGAGAACCAACATTTTGTATTTTTAATACAGGATTGCGTCTTACTGTTAGGGGAGAAAATATTTTAGATATAGTTTTGTCTTCACAAAATGAATTAGGGGACAATGTCAAAATACATGAACCATTTGGTAACAGTGATCATAATCGAATACATTTTGACATCAATGTAAAATCAGAAAGTAAAATAAAAATGCAGGAGAAACTTCCACAAAGGCAAATATAAAGATATGAGAAAATACTTAGCAGAGCTAGATTGGAATAACATGCCGAGGAATAAGACAACAATTGAATGTTGGAACATTCTAAAATATGAAATTGAGAGTATCATTGATCAATTTGAGCCGTAAAAAAATAAGAAAACGGTCTAAAAAGATACACTTGTAAAAAGAAGCTATTCGAAAGACAGCAGACAAGCAAACTGTGTGGAGGGTTTATAGGCGTGAAAGGATGAAGACTACACAATTTACAAAGAGGCACTTAATGCAGCCACAACTAATATCAGACAAACTAAAAGAAGCTATGAGCAAAAATTAGCGTGTAGCATAAAAAATGACAGCAAGAGTTTTTATGCATATGTCAGGAGTAAATACAACGTACGAGACAAGGTTGGACCACTAGAAGACAGTGCTGGAAATATAATATCACAAGGATTTTTAATGGCGGAAGACCTAAATAGATACTTCAGTTGAGTGTTTACCAGAGAGAATAGTAGTTCATTTCCAGTTCCAGATGTTAAATTTCAGGAGGGTAAATTGGACTATTTAGGGCAGTTAGGGAAGATAATAAATCACCTAGAGTGGATGGAATTTCACAAGACTATTAATGGAAACAATATAACTAATTAGTATACCACTTGCAAGAGTGTTCAACTTGTCATTAAAAGAGGGAGTAGTTCCTTTTGAATGGAAAGAAGCAAACATCATACCATTATTTAAAGAAGATTTGAGAAATAAGTCAGAGAATTACAGATCAGTGAGTTTAACGTCAGTGATTTGTAAATATTAGAACAATGACAGAAGACAGCGTATTTTAGTAGATGGGGAGGTTTCAAACTGGAAATAAATTTTGAATGGGGTACCACAAGGATTAGTATTATGACCTTTATTAGTCTTAACAAATATCAATGACTTGGACAATGGTATAACAAACAACGTATTGGAATTTGCGGAAGACACAAAAGTGTTTAGAAAAGTTGAAACAATGATGGTGATAAACAATATTTACAAAAGTGTCTAGACAAATTAGTTAAACGGTCCGAAAAATGGCAGTGATGTTCCCAATTTTGGGAAATGTAAATGTTTACACACAGGACGCGGGTGTAAACTATAAAATGGGAGTTACTGTTCTGGGTACTACTGTTAAAGAAAAGGACACAGGAGTTACAATAAGTGCTGATATGAAAGTTTCAGAACAGTGTGGTGTTGCAGCTTCAAAGGGGAATCAAATTCTTGGGTTGATTAGGAGAACTATAACGTACAAGGAAAAAGCTAATCATACATCTCTATAAAGCAATTGTTAAGCCTCGTTTAGAATACTGTGTACAATCCCTTATCGTAAGAAGGACATAGATGCGCTTGAACGAATACAGAGGAGATCAACTAAAATGATTCCAGAACTGAGAGACCTTAGTTATGAAGAACGTGTAAAAGAATGTGGTTTAACACTCTAGAGGAAATCATTAAGATTTAATTATAAGATTGAATTAAGAGGAAATCAAATTGAAGTTTTTAAGATATTGAATGGGTATAAAAATATGGATAGAAATATTTTTTTGTCACTCAAGAAAGATTATAGAACTAGAGAATTAGTAAAGGATCAGTGTAGATTGGACACCAGGAAGTACTCATTCTCACAGAGGACAATCAATGATTGGAACACATTTTATACAGATTTTGTAACTCCTTGCAGCGTGAATTATTTTATTTAAAAACAAGTTTGATACATATCTCAGGAGGGCGGGTTACACACAGATGAAACATGTTGAACTCTCGATAAGCCAATGGCATCCTTGTCCACTTGCCATCTGTGCCTTTTCCTTGGATGGCAATCTTGTTAAATTCGAATTAACTATAAACGTTGATTTTATAGACACAACTGTCAGACTGAAAAGTTAAATCAGGCAAAACAAGTGTTTAGTGTAGATTCTTGATAAGAATCTTTTTCTTTGGCCGCCGCCGGTTTTCAGTTGGCCATAGAACAGCGCCTTGGGTATGCGGTCATCAGTCATACGGACCAGGTGACCAGACCATCGGAGTTGTGCTCGATTGATGTGGAACTCGATTCCCATGTTCCGCATTGTTCTAGTACTTCAGTGTTTGGCACCATATCTTGCCATTTGATGTCTGCTATCTGTCGTAGGCAGCGCAAGTGAAACTGATCTAGTCGTCTGATATGTCGTCGGTACGGGGTCCATGCCTCACATCCGTAGAGCAGGGTTGTAAGTACGACGGCACAATACACGTTGATTTTCGTTCTCAGGCAGACGCCACGTTCATTCCAGAGGTGCTTGGTTAGTCTGCCGAAAGAAACACTTGCCTTTCCAAGACGGGCGGAGATGTCATCATCAATCATTGCATTTTCGGACAACGTACTTCACAGATAGGTGAATTTATCCACGACATTCAAGGGGACGTTGTCAATAGTAATATTTGGTGGTACATGGTTGGTGCCAGGCTTTGGTTGGAACATGACGTTTTCTTTAGACTGACTGTGAGTCCAAATTGGGAGGCTGCTTTAGAGTCGGTGATTCTCTTTATATCGTTGATTGAGTGTGCAATGAATGCACAGTCATCAGCAAACAGCAGGTTTCGGACAAGTGGTTCTGTAGTCTTAGTCTTGGCTTTCAAGCGCTGTAGATTTAATATGTTTCCGTTGGTGCGAAATTTAATGTAAACGCCTAGATCGTTATCGCGGAAAGCATCTTGGAGCATGATGGAAAATATAATTGAGAACAGCATTGGCGCCATCACGCAACCCTGTATAGTGCCATTTGATACAGTAAACGCATCTGATTCTGTCCCTTGGTCTTGCACTCTGGCCATCATGCCATCGTGGAAGAACCGTACTACGTCAACAAACGTGTCTCGGCAGCCAACTTTTGCTAACAGTTTCCAGAGCCCTGTTCTGTTGACTGAATCAAAAGCCTTGGTAAGGTTTATGAAGACCATGTAGAGGTCTTAGTTATGTTCGCGAAAATTTTCTTGTATTTGTCGCATTGCGAAGATCATGTCAGTAGTTCCACGCCCTACCCGGAAGCCACTTTGACTCTGGTAGGACATTGTCGGCTATAAGGTGTGCCAGCCAATTGAACATAATCCGGGCGAGTATTTTGTCAGCTATGCATACTAGGGATATTGAAAATAGAAAAATAGAAAATTTAAAAACTTTATTGTCCATTAAATGTATCACATAAAATGGAAATTTTCCTTTTGGCTCACACTGTTAAGGTATAAACAATAAGACAAATGATTAATATATGAGACAAGTAAAACATATAAAACATGTTTGTGAGTTCTGTACATCATTGCTATCCCATCAATTCAATTTCAGCACAGGTATGTACAGACACAATTGCTCATTTAATCAGCTGATATGCCACGGAGGTTGTTGCAGATGGCTATGTCACCCTTTCGCTTGTAGATATGTACAGGCGACGCGTCTTTGAAGCTCTGCGGGAAGGATCTGCTGTCCCAGATGATGGTGGAGAATTTGACAAGTCGTTTAGTGAGGTTTATTCCTCCTTCTTTGTATATTTCTGCAGCAATTGCATCTGAACCCGCAGCTTTTCCACTTATCAGTTTCTTTACCGCTTGAGTGGTTTCCACGATATTTGGACGTGCTTCTAGTTCATGGATGATTGGATGTTGTGTTATATCATCGAGTGCTGCCAACGAGATGGTTGATGGTTGGTTTAGCATATCATTAAAATGTTCAGCCCATCGTTTGAGAATTTCACTTCGATCTGTAAAACGTGTTGTTCCGTCGGCACGCATGAGTCGTGTCGCCCCACATGACTGGTTCCTATATATTGCTTTCATAGAAACATGTAAAGGTGTCTACGGTGTTGCAAACGTAGCGCCGATTGTCCACTTTCCGAGATGTGGCGCCACTGTTTGTCGCACACACGAGAGCCTGTATTCAAAGTTCACTTTCCATTGAGACGAATGTGATTGATCACCCGGAATGTGGGCAAACAATTAAATTCGCTCTCAAGTTAATTTATCAAAGAAGAGGATATTTTTTGTGAAGTTTATACGAAGAATTCGAAACTAATTTAAACATCAATTATATTGACTCAAGGACAAGTCGCGCAATGAAATAAAGCGGAATTCATATTTAACGGTTTTGCCGCAGATTCGAATCCCATAAAGGAATAAAAAAAATTATGTACCTTTTATTTTGCATAAAACTGTTAGAAACGTAATTTTGTTTTCCAAAAGATACACAGGTAGCTACACCAATCAGTAGTGCAACCTGACGGTAACAATCAAACCACGTGTCTACAGCTGGACTATTATCCGGAGAGTCGGATGAACGGGACTATCGTAGATTCAACATTTGTAGCGACTAAACAGGCGTGAAGTAAATATTCTTCTTCTTCTTACTCTGCCACCTCTCTCCAATACTTCATCTCCAAGGCTTACAGACTTGGTCTTCAAGTCTTCAAGTATATACTGCTAAAAAGTTACAATTTACCATCCTGCAATTTGTAACGTCCTCTCCCAAGGTGGGGTGATCTAAAATGTTTGTATGTACAATAAATTTGTGCAGTTCATGGTTAAAATGGACGTCTACGATGACTTAATAACTTCGAGGGCGGCTTTCTGAAATGCTTCTGCCATTGGTGTCGTGACGGCTTCATGGGTGAGGGAATTCCACATTGGGATAGAGCGAACATAGAATGAGTGCTGGTAGATGATGCAGGAGGCTGGTAGTGGTCGGAGTTTATACTCGTGTTGGTGTCTAGTGCGACCATCTGCTGAGACAATGATGGTAGGCAAACTGATGTGAACTTGCCCATGGTGAATCTTATAAAACAGAGTAGCATCTCTGATCCAACGTCTAGTATGCAATGTATCCCACATGAGGTTAGCACACATGGCAGTGACACTTGAAGTTCTCCGGTAGTCACCAGTGACAAAACGAAATGCGGAACGCTGCACTTTTTTCAACTTTCTGAATGTCTGTCTTTGTGTGGGGTGTCTTTGTGTGGGGTGTCTTTGTGTGGGGCGACTTTGTGTGGGGTGACTTTGTGTGAGGTGACTTTGTGTGGGGTGACCAGGCGCAAGTAGCAGACTCAAGCGTTGGTCGGACGAGAACCTCGTACCTCGCAGTTTTCCTCACTTGGGGCAGGGGTAAACGTTGGGGGATGAGGTCCAAGGCGACTATGACAAGTTGAATGTCAACCCTCTGTTGTTGGAGGCTGCGCCATGTTGTTGAGCATGGTGGTGACACTGGCTTCACGACTGTAGTTGTTGCGGACACATCCTGCTGCCCGTCTTTCGATCATCTCTATTTTGTTTTTGCATGTTTGGGTGTAGGGATCCCATATGGCAGCATCATACGCCAGTTGGGGTTTAACGAATGTGAACTAAGCACTGGTTTTTAAGTGTTCCTGGCCAACTTGGAGATTTCTTTGTAGGAAAACTAAAGATACATTTGCCTTTTGTGTGACACAATCGATATGGTCATTCCAGGACAATATCTTATTTATGACCACACCAAGACATTTCGATTTGTCCTCCTTTACGAGTAAGTGGCCTTGAAGAATATAATGTTTCTACTCGGGGATACTGGGTCTGGTTATGTGGAACACACTACATTTCTGGGGATATAACTCCATTTGCTACATTTTTTTCCACGTGGCCAATTTGTTTAGATCTTGTTGAAGGGCTGTCGTGTCAGTACCGTTGGATATTGTCATGTAGATAATAGTGTCGTCAGCAAAAAGTTGGACAGTTGATTTGAGGCTATTAGGTAGGTCGTTTATATAGATAAGAAAGACGATGGGGACAATCACTGAACCTTGTGGGACTCCACCGATAACCGGAGCCCAATCGGAATACATACCTTCACATGCCACACTTTAGTTTCTATCCTTCAAGAATGTCTAAACCCAAGTGTCTTGGGGCCAGTAATTCTATATTTCTCAAGTTTCTGAATTAGTTTCTGGTGTGGTACTTTGTCGAACGCTTTGGCAAAATCCATATTGAAAACATCAGTTTGTATCCCGCCGCATACATTTTCCAGGAGTTATTTAAATGCCTTCTGTGGTGATATTAAATTTGAAAATCGGGGGATACTGGAGTATTGGAGCAGCTTCCCGTAGGGGTGAATTTAAGGGGTTGTTGTTGGTGATCACAGAGCTTAACTGTGCATTTAGGATCATGGCTTTGTCCAGGAGGTGTCCTTCAAGATGAGGTGCGATACCAAATGAGTCCATTCGCCTGTGTTTGAATAAAGACAATATCGTTTGCCATTTCTTTTGGAGTCATCCTGGTTTGTTGTATTTACCGACTCTACGTATGTCCAATAGGCTGTTCTGGTTTCTTTCCTAATCTTGTTTTTATGTTCTGAAATATAGTTGTCCGATGGTTGAATTTCTGTTATCCTTTTTCTTCTTAAATATTCGATCCCTGGCTTTCATTAGTTACTTCACTTTATTATTTATCCATGGGGGTCTATCCGGTTTGATGTATTCCTGTGGGGATATGGGACTCTACAGCTTCATTCATGACTGCTTTAAATTTATTCCAAAGGACACTAGCGGACAGGGTGTCTCGGTTGGTGTTGATATATTCTCGAGTCATGTTGAGTACCCTTTCTATGTCCCCCCAGTTGGCTTTCCTATATATGGGCATATTACGTTTGTTGGGGCGTATATCTATTTCAGTGAAAACGATATCGCAGTCCTATTGATAAACGTTGGATTGTTCATTGCAATAAGATCTAAGACGTTGTCTCCTTTGGTGGGTTGGTCAACGACCTGGGTCAAGCCATGATCGGATAGAAGTCTAGAAACAGGCTATGTTGTGAAGGAGAAGACCAAGAGGACTTCAGTTGAGCGGACGGCCATTTCAGGCCTGGGAGGTTCAATTCACCAGCTAGCCATGGCAGTTGTCATGTCACCAGGTAGCCATACACGAGAGTAACTGTCACATGACAACTGCCATATATGGCTAGCTGGTGATATGAAAACTGTTGTCATGTCACCAGCTAGCCATATATGGCAGTTGTCATGTCACTAGCTAGCCATACATGAGAGTTGTCATGTCACCAGCAAGTCATACATGACAGTTGTCATGTCACTAGCTAGCCATACATGACAGTTGTCATGTCACCAGCTAGCCATATATGGCAGTTGTCATGTCACCAGCTAGCCATACATGAGAGTTGTCATGTCACTAGCTAGCCATACATGACAGTTGTCATGTCACCAGCAAGTCATACATGACATTTGTCATGTCACCAGCAAGTCATACATAACAGTTGTCATGTCACCAGCTAGCCATACATGGCAGTTGTCATGTCACCAGCTAGCCTTACATGGCAGTTGTCATGTCACCAGCAAGTCATACATGGCAGTTGTCATGTCACCAGCTAGTCATACATGGCAGTTGTCATGTCACCAGCTAGTCATACATGGCAGTTGTCATGTCACCAGCTAGCCTTACATGGCAGTTGTCATGTCACCAGCTAGCCTTACATGGCAGTTGTCATGTCACCAGCTAGTCATACATGGCAGTTGTCATGTCACCAGCTAGCCTTACATGGCAGTTGTCATGTCACCAGCAAGTCATACATGGCAGTTGTCATGTCACCAGCTAGCCATACATGACAGTTGTCATGTCACCAGCAAGTCATACATGGCAGTTGTCATGTCACCAGCTAGCCATACATGGCAGTTGTCATGTCACCAGCAAGTCATACATGACAGTTGTCATGTCACCAGCTAGACATACATGACAATTGTCATGTCACCAGCTAGCCATACATGGCAGTTGTCATGTCACCAGCATGTCATACATGGCAGTTGTCATGTCACCAGCTAGCCATACATGACAGTTGTCATGTCACCAGCAAGTCATACATGGCAGTTGTCATGTCATCAGCTAGCCATACATGGCAGTTGTCATGTCACCAGCTAGCCATACATGGCAGTTGTCATGTCACCAGCAAGTCATACATGGCAGTTGTCATGTCACCAGCAAGTCATACATGGCAGTTGTCATGTCACCAGCTAGACATACATGACAGTTGTCATGTCACCAGCAAGTCATACATGGCAGTTGTAATGTCGCCACCACCACCACCACCACCACCACCACCACCACCACCACCACCACCACCACCACCACCACCACCACCACCACCACCACCACCACCACCACCACCACCACAACCACCACCCACCCACCCACCACCACCACCACCACCACCACCACCACCACCACCACCACCACCACCACCACCACCACCACCACCACCACCACCACCACCACCACCACCACCACCACCACCACCACCACCACCACCACCACCACCACCACCACCACCACTGCGGTTTTCCGTAGTATATGGTACGCACGCATTCGCTATCTATATAGTGTTATATATAATATGCAATTGTTCTTAAAGTGAGTTGTTTTGTACAAAAGTAACGTTTTCCTGTTGATAAACTTATGTATAAATATATAACTTATGTTATTGAAAGTGTCTTGTCATTTTCTATCACTGTCTGGTTTGGTCGCGCCAGCCAAGATGAAATTAATCAAATTGAATCAGTCGTCAAGTACGCCTCTAAACTAATCGGGTTAAATATGCCGTCCATCAGATCTCTTTATCTATCTCGCAGTTTGCGCAAATCCAAGCGCATTGTACAAGACGAATATCATCCAGCCAACCATCTCTTTGAACTCCTTCCCTCCGGTAAGCGCTACCGTAGCATAAAAACTAAAACGACGCGATTTAACAATAGTTTCTATCCTCAAGCGCTGAGATTTTTAAACGGAGAGCCATCATAAATGTCTTGCCTCTGGTAGGTAGATGCAATGTCGCCTTTTTAATTTTTTATTTATTTATTTATTTTTTTTTTTTTAATCTTTAATTTTTTTTATTTTTTAATCTTGCAACCTATTATATTACTCTCGCTTGTTTTCAACTGTTTTTAGTATTACGATTGTGATATGTAATGTTTAGTTCCGTGTGTGATTGGGTGCATGAGTGTATGTTTGTGCTAACGCCACAACACTACAAATTCCTTGTACTTGCTACTTGGTAATAAAACGTATCTTATCTTATCTTATCTTATCTTATCTTATCTTATCTTAAAGTTTACCTACTTTACTTATGTAGGCCGGTTTACTCGCTGTGCTACCTGTCATATTGTGCCACCACCACCACCACCACCACCACCACCACCACCACCACCACCACAACCACAACCACAACCATCACCACCACAACCACAACCACCACAACCACCACCGCTCGCTGTGCTACTGTTGTTATTTCATTCCACGTTCACCGCCAGGGGTTTCTGGGCCGTCCTCTTTTCTTCTTCCCTTGTCTGATGATATTTGATGTGGGTTTTCGTAGTGAATGAACAATTCACCTCCATTTTCTCTTTTTTTATTTATTTTCCAATGTAAACTGTTGGGCCCTTTCCCAGAAAATGTAGTTGCTAGATATGTCAGACCATTTTAAATTTATGATTTTGTGCCGGCATTTATTTATGAAAGTCTGTATAATTTTCAGCAGTTTTAGTTAAATATCATCAGCTTGGTGTTAAACTTGTTCTGCTTTGCCTTCCGGATTTTCCTTAACGTGAGGAAAGCTTGTCTGGAGAAGAAGGTATAGTTTGACTACTACCGTCAGAGGGCACTACATGTCGGATTCTGCCGCTGCTATGGTTATGAAGCAACTCAAATAAATACCTTTGTTCTGTATAAAGCTTTTTGAGCCATTAAAATAATGGTGTAATATATGCTTACTTTCGTCGTAATGGAACTATTCCCAAGCGGTTGCCATTAATAGGGATTGACTTTTCCAGTTTTGGGAATTCTTGACAATATTAGTCCGTAAAGGTTCTCTTATAGTATCCACTATGACATGATAATTCTAGCATCAACTATGACATGATAGATCTAGAATCAACTATGACATGATAGTTCTAGTATCCACTACGACATGATAGTTCTAGTATACACTATGACATGATAGCTATAGCATCAACTATAACATGATAGTTTTAGCATCCACTATGCCATGATAGATCTAGCATCCACTATGACATGATTGTTCTAGCATCCACTATGACATAATATTTCTAGCATCCACTATGACATGATTAATTTAGAATCCACTACGACATGATAGTTTTAGCATCCATTATGACATGATAGTTCTGGCATCCACTGGACATGATAGTTCTAGCATCCACTAGGGCAAGATAGTTTTAGCATCCACTGTGACATGCTAGTTCTAGCATCCACTATGGCACGATAGTTCTAGCGTCCACTATGACATGATAGTTCTAGCATCCACTAGGACATGATAGTTCTAGCATCCACTAGGACATGATAGATCTAGCATCCACTATGACATGATAGTTCTAGCATCCACTAGTACACGATAGTTCTAGCATCCTTTATGACATGATATTTCTAGCATCCACTAGGACATGCTAGTTCTACCAGCCACTATAACATGATAGTTCTAGCATCCACTGTAACATGATAGTCCTAGCATACACGAGGACACGATAGTTATAGAATCCACTCTGATATATATATATATATATATATATATATATATATATATATAATATCCATAGCATCCAATATGACATGATAGTTCTAGTATCCACTAGGACACGATAGTTCTACCATCCACTAGGACATTATTGTTTTAGCATCCAAAATGACATGGTAGTTCTAGCATCCACTAGGACATGATAGTTCTAGCATCCACTATAACATGATAGTTCTAGCATGCACGAGGAAATGATAGTTATAGCATCCACTCTGATATATATATATATATATATATATATATATATATATATATATATATATATATATATATATATATATATATATATATATATATATATATAATATCCTCTAGGACATGATAGTTCTAGCATCCACTATGGCACGATAGTTCTAGCATCAACTAGGACATGATAGTTTTAGCATCCACTGTGAAACGATAGTTCTAGCATCAACTGTGACATGCTAGTTCTAGCACCCGCTATGGCACGATAGCTCTAGCGTCTACTATGACATGATAGTTATAAACATCCACAAGGACATGGTAGTTCTAGTATCCACTAGGACATGTTAGTTCTAGCAATCACTATGACATGATAGTACTAGCATGCACTAGGACATGATAGTTCTAGCATCCAATAGAACACGAGAGTTCTAGCATCCACTGTGACACGATAGTTCTAGCATCCACTAGGACACGATAGTTCTAGCATCCATTAGGACATGATAGTTTTAGCATCCACTGTGACATGCTAGTTCTAGCATCCACTATGGCACGATAGTTCTAGCGTCCACTATGACAAGATAGTTCTAACATCCACTAGGACATGGTAGTTCTAGCATCCACTAGGACATGATAGTTCTAGCATCCATTATGACATGATAGTTCTAGCATCCACTATGACATGATAGTTCCAGCATCCACTAGGACACGAGAGTTCTAGCATCCAGTAAGACATGATAGTTCTAGCATCCACAATGACATGATAGTTCTAGCATCCACAATGACATGATAGTACTAGCATCCAATATGACATGATAGTTCTAGTATCCACTAGAACACGATAGTTCTAGCATCCGCTAGGACATGATAGTTTTAGCATCCACACTGACATGGTAGTTCTAGCATCCACTAGGACATGATAGTTCTAGCATCCACTAGGACATGATAGTTCTAGCATCCACAATACCATGATATTTCTAGCATCCACTATGACACGATAGTTCTAGCATCCACTAGGACATGCTAGATCTAGCATCCACTATGGCACGATAGTTCTAGCGTCCACTACGACATGATAGTTCTAACATCCACTAGGACATGGTAGTTCTAGCATCCACTAGGACATGATAGTTCTAGCATCCACTATGACATGATAGTTCCAGCATCCACTAGGACACGAGAGTTCTAACATCCAATAAGACATGACAGTTCTAGCATCCACAATGACATGAGAGTTCTAGCATCCACTATGACATGATAGTTCTAGCATCCAATATGACATGGTAGTTTTAGCATCCACTAGGACATGATAGTTCTAGCATCCACTAGGACATGATAGTTCTAGCATCCACAATACCATGATATTTCTAGCATCCACTATGACATGATAGTTGTAGCATCCACTATGACATGATAGTTGTAGCATCCACTAGTACATGATAGTTCTAGCATTCACCAGGACATGATAGGCCCAGTGTGATATATATATATATATATATATATATATATATATATAATATCCACTATGATATGATAGTTCTAGCATCCATTATGACATGATAGTTTTAGCATCCACTATAACCTGATAGTTCTAGTGTATACACGAGGAAATGATAGTTATAGCAACCACTCTGATATATATATATATATATATATATATATATATATATATATATATATATATATATAATATCCACTAGGACATGATAGTTCTAGCATCCACTATGGCACCATAGTACTAGCATCAACTAGGACATGATAGTTTTAGCATCCACTGTGAAACGATAGTTCTAGCATCAAGTGTAACATGATAGTTCTTGCATCCACTATGGCACGATAGTTCTAGCGTCCACTATGACATGGTAATTCTAACATCCACTAGGACTTGGTAGTTATAGCATCCACTAGGACATGCTAGTTCTAGCATCCACTAAAACATAACAGTTCTAGCATTCACTAGGACATGATAGCTATAGCATCCACTGTGATATATATATATATATATATATATATATATATATATATATATATATATATATATATATATATATATATAATATATATACATATATATATATATAATATCCACTATGACATGATAGTTCTAGCATCCATTATGACATGATATTTCTAGCATCTACTAGGACATGATATTTCTAGCATCCACTGTAACATGATAGTTCTAGCATACACGAGGAAATGATAGTTATAGCAACCACTCTGATATATATATATATATATATATATATATATATATATATATATATATAATATCCACTAGGACATGATATTTCTAGCATCAACTAGGACATGATAGTTTTAGCATCCACTGTGAAACGATAGTTCTAGCATCCACTGTGACATGCTAGTTCTAGCATCCACTATGGCACGATAGTTCTAGCATCCACTAGGACATGATAGTTCTAGCATCCACTATCACATAATAGTTCTAGTATACACGAGGAAATGATAGTTATAGCAACCACTCTGATATATATATATATATATATATATATATATATATATATATATATATATATATAATATCCACTAGGACATGATAGTTCTAGCATCCACTATGGCACGATAGTTCTAGCATCAACTAAGACATGATATTTTTAGCATCCACTGTGAAAAGATAGTTCTAGCATCCACTGTGACATGAAAGTTCTAGCATCCACTATGGCACGATAGTTCTAGCGTCCACTATGACATGATAATTCTAACATCCACTAGGACATGGTAGTTCTAGCATCCACTATGACATGCTAGTTCTAGCATCCAATATAACATGATAGTTCTAGCATTCACTAGGACATGATAGTTATAGCATCCACTGTGATATATATATATATATAAATATATATATAGGACATGAGAGGACATATATACTAGGACATGAGAGTTTTAGCATCCACTGTGAAACGATAGTTCTAGCATCCACTGTGACATGCTAGTTCTAGAATCCACTATTGTACAAAAGTTCTAGCGTCCACTATGACAGGATAGTTCTAACATCCACTAGGACATGGTAGTTCTAGCATCCACTGGGACATGATAGTTCTAGCATCCGCTATGACATGATAGTTCTAGCTTCCACTATGACATGATAGTTCTAGCATGCACTAGGACATGATAGTTGTAGCATCCACTAGGACATGAGAGTTCTAGCATCGACTAAGACATGATAGTTCTAGCATCTACATTGACATGATAGTTCTAGCATCCACTATGATATGATAGTTCTAGCATCCAATATGACATGATAGTTCTAGTATCCACTAGGACACGATAGTTCTAGCATCCACTAGGACATGATAGTTTTAGCATCCACAATGACATGGTAGTTCTAGCATCCACTAGGACATGATAGTTCTAGCATCCACTATAACATGATAGTTCTAGCATCCACTATAACATGATAGTTCTAGCATGCACGAGGAAATGATAGTTATAGCATCCACTCTGATATATATATATATATATATATATATATATATATATATATATATATATATATATATATAGATATATATATATATATATATATATATATATATATATATCTATATATATAATATCCTCTAGGACATGATAGTTCTAGCATCCACTATGGCACGATAGTTATAGCATCAACTAGGACATGATAGTTTTAGCATCCACTGTGAAACGATAGTTCTAGCATCAACTGTGACATGCTAGTTCTAGCACCCGCTATGGCACAATAGTTCTAGCGTCTACTATGACATGATAGTTCTAAACATCCACTAGGACATGGTAGTTCTAGTATCCACTAGGACATGATAGTTCTAGCATTCACTATGACATGATAGTACTAGCATGCACTAGGACATGATAGTTCTAGCATCCAATAGGACACGAGAGTTCTAGCATCCATTGTGACCCGATAGTTCTAGCATCCACTAGGACACGATAGTTCTAGCATCCACTAGGACATGATAGTTTTAGCATCCACTGTGACATGCTAGTTCTAGCATCCACTATGGCACGAATGTTCTAGCGTCCACTATGACATGATAGTTCTAACATCCACTAGGACATGGTAGTTCTAACATCCACTAGGACATGATAGTTCTAGCATCCACTATGACATGATAGTTCCAGCATCCACTAGGACACGAGAGTTCTAGCATCCAGTAAGACATGATAGTTCTAGCATCCACAATGACATGATAGTTCTAGCATCCACTATGACATGATAGTTCTAGCATCCAATATAACATGATAGTTTTAGTATCCACTAGGACACGATAGTTCTAGCATCCACTAGGACATGATAGTTTTAGCATCCACAATGACATGGTAGTTCAAGCATCCACTAGGACATGATAGTTCTAGCATCCACTAGGACATGATAGTTCTAGCATCCACAATACCATGATATTTCTAGCATCCACTATGACACGATAGTTCTAGAATCCACTAGGACATGCTAGTTCTAGCATCCACTATGGCACGATAGTTCTAGCGTCCACTATGACATGATAGTTCTAACATCCACTAGGACATGATAGTTGTAGCATCAACTAGGACACGAGAGTTCTAGCATCCACATTGACATGATAGTTCTAGCATCCACATTGACATGATAGTTCTAGCATCCACTATGATATGATAGTTCTAGCATCCAATATGACATGATAGTTCTAGTATCCACTAGGACACGATAGTTCTAGCATCCACTAGGACATGATAGTTTTAGCATCCACAATGACATGGTAGTTCTAGCATCCACTAGGACATGATAGTTCTAGCATCCACTATAACATGATATTTCTAGCATGCACGAGGAAATGATAGTTATAGCATCCACTCTGATATATATATATATATATATATATATATATATATATATATATATATATATATATATATATATATATATATATATATATATATATATATATATATATATATATATATATATATATATATATATAATATCCTCTAGGACATGATAGTTCTAGCATCCACTATGGCACGATAGTTCTAGCATCAACTAGGACATGATAGTTTTAGCATCTACTTTGAAACGATAGATCTAGCATCAACTGTGACATGCTAGTTCTAGCACCCGCTATGGCACGATAGTTCTAGCGTCTACTATGACATGATAGTTGTAAACATCCACTAGGACATGGTAGTTCTAGTATCCACTAGGACATGATAGTTCTATCATTCACTATGACATGATAGTACTAGCATGCAATAGGACATGATAGTTCTAGCATCCAATAGAACACGAGAGTTCTAACATCCACTGTGACACGATAGTTCTGGCATCCACTAGGACACGATAGTTCTAGCATCCACTAGGACATGATAGTTTTAGCATCCACTGTGACATGCTAGTTCTAGCATCCACTATGGCACGATAGTTCTAGCGTCCACTATGACATGATAGTTCTAACATCCACTAGTACATGGTAGTTCTAGCATCCACTAGGACATGATAGTTCTAGCATCCACTATGACATGATAGTTCCAGCATCCACTAGGACACGAGAGTTCTAGCATCCAGTAAGACATGATAGTTCTAGCATCCACAATGACATGATAGTTCTAGCATCCACTATGACATGATAGTTCTAGCATCCAATATGACATGATAGTTCTAGTATCCACTAGGACACGATAGTTCTAGCATCCACTAGGACATGATAGTTTTAGCATCCACAATGATATGGTAGTTCAAGCATCAACTAGGACATGATAGTTCTAACATCCACTAGGACATGATAGTTCTAGCATCTACATTGACATGATAGTTCTAGCATCCACTATGATATGATAGTTCTAGCATCCAATATGACATGATAGTTCTAGTATCCACTAGGACACGATAGTTCTAGCATCCACTAGGACATGATAGTTTTAGCATCCACAATGACATGGTAGTTCTAGCATCCACTAGGAAATGATAGTTCTAGCATCCACTATAACATGATAGTTCTAGCATGCACGAGGAATTGATAGTTATAGCATCCACTCTGATATATATATATATATATATATATATATATATATATATATATATATATATATATATATATATATAGATATATATATATATATATATATATATATATATATATATATATATATATATATATATATCTATATATATAATATCCTCTAGGACATGATAGTTCTAGCATCCACTATGGCACGATAGTTATAGCATCAACTAGGACATGATAGGTTTAGCATCCACTGTGAAACGATAGTTCTAGCATCAACTGTGACATGCTAGTTCTAGCACCCGCTATGGCACAATAGTTCTAGCGTCTACTATGACATGATAGTTCTAAACATCCACTAGGACATGGTAGTTCTAGTATCCACTAGGACATGATAGTTCTAGCATTCACTATGACATGATAGTACTAGCATGCACTAGGACATGATAGTTCTAGCATCCAATAGGACACGAGAGTTCTAGCATCCATTATGACCCGATAGTTCTAGCATCCACTAGGACACGATAGTTCTAGCATCCACTAGGACATGATAGTTTTAGCATCCACTGTGACATGCTAGTTCTAGCATCCACTATGGCACGAATGTTCTAGCGTCCACTCTGACATGATAGTTCTAACATCCACTAGGACATGGTAGTTCTAACATCCACTAGGACATGATAGTTCTAGCATCCACTATGACATGATAGTTCCAGCATCCACTAGGACACGAGAGTTCTAGCATCCAGTAAGACATGATAGTTCTAGCATCCACAATGACATGATAGTTCTAGCATCCACTATGACATGATAGTTCTAGCATCCAATATGACATGATAGTTTTAGTATCCACTAGGACACGATAGTTCTAGCATCCACTAGGACATGATAGTTTTAGCATCCACAATGACATGGTAGTTCAAGCATCCACTAGGACATGATAGTTCTAGCATCCACTAGGACATGATAGTTCTAGCATCCACAATACCATGATATTTCTAGCATCCACTATGACACGATAGTTCTAGAATCCACTAGGACATGCTAGTTCTAGCATCCACTATGGCACGATAGTTCTAGCGTCCACTATGACATGATAGTTCTAACATCCACTAGGACATGATAGTTGTAGCATCCACTAGGACACGAGAGTTCTAGCATCCACATTGACATGATAGTTCTAGCATCCACATTGACATGATAGTTCTAGCATCCACTATGATATGATAGTTCTAGCATCCAATATGACATGATAGTTCTAGTATCCACTAGGACACGATAGTTCTAGCATCCACTAGGACATGATAGTTTTAGCATCCACAATGACATGGTAGTTCTAGCATCCACTAGGACATGATAGTTCTAGCATCCACTATAACATGATATTTCTAGCATGCACGAGGAAATGATAGTTATAGCATCCACTCTGATATATATATATATATATATATATATATATATATATATATATATATATATATAATATCCTCTAGGACATGATAGTTCTAGCATCCACTATGGCACGATAGTTCTAGCATCAACTAGGACATGATAGTTTTAGCAACTACTTTGAAACGATAGTTCTAGCATCAACTGTGACATGCTAGTTCTAGCACCCGCTATGGCACGATAGTTCTAGCGTCTACTATGATATGATAGTTGTAAACATCCACTAGGACATGGTAGTTCTAGTATCCACTAGGACATGATAGTTCTAGCATTCACTATGACATGATAGTACTAGCATGCAATAGGACATGATAGTTCTAGCATCCAATAGAACACGAGAGTTCTAACATCCACTGTGACACGATAGTTCTAGCATCCACTAGGACACGATAGTTCTAGCATCCACTAGGACATGATAGTTTTAGCATCCACTGTGACATGCTAGTTCTAGCATCCACTATGGCACGATAGTTCTAGCGTCCACTATGACATGATAGTTCTAACATCCACTAGTACATGGTAGTTCTAGCATCCACTAGGACATGATAGTTCTAGCATCCACTATGACATGATAGTTCTAGCATCCACTATGACTTGATAGTTCCAGCATCCACTAGGACACGAGAGTTCTAGCATCCAGTAAGACATGATAGTTCTAGCATCCACAATGACATGATAGTTCTAGCATCCACTATGACATGATAGTTCTAGCATCCAATATGACATGATAGTTCTAGTATCCACTAGGAAACGATAGTTCTAGCATCCACTAGGACATGATAGTTTTAGCATCCACAATGATATGGTAGTTCAAGCATCAACTAGGACATGATAGTTCTAACATCCCCTAGGACATGATAGTTCTAGCATCTACATTGACATGATAGTTCTAGCATCCACTATGATATGATAGTTCTAGCATCCAATATGACATGATAGTTCTAGTATCCACTAGGACACGATAGTTCTAGCATCCACTAGGACATGATAGTTTTAGCATCCACAATGACATGGTAGTTCTAGCATCCACTAGGACATGATAGTTCTAGCATCCACTATAACATGATAGTTCTAGCATGCACGAGGAATTGATAGTTATAGCATCCACTCTGATATATATATATATATATATATATATATATATATATATATATATATATATATATATATATATATATATATAATATCTTCTAGGACATGATAGTTCTAGCATCCACTATGGCACGATAGTTCTAGCATCAACTAGGACATGATAGTTTTAGCATCCACTGTGAAACGATAGTTCTAGCATCAACTGTGACATGCTAGTTCTAGCACCCGCTATGGCACGATAGTTCTAGCGTCTACTATGACATGATAGTTCTAAACATCCACTAGGACATGGTAGTTCTAGTATCCATTAGGACATGATAGTTCTAGCATTCACTATGACATGATAGTACTAGCATGCACTAGGACATGATAGTTCTAGCATCCAATAGGACACGAGAGTTCTAGCATCCACTGTGACCCGATAGTTCTAGCATCCACTAGGACACGATAGTTCTAGCATCCACTAGGACATGATAGTTTTAGCATCCACTGTGACATGCTAGTTCTAGCATCCACTATGGCACGAATGTTCTAGCGTCCACTATGACATGATAGTTCTAACATCCACTAGGACATGGTAGTTCTAGCATCCACTAGGACATGATAGTTCTAGCATCCACTATGACATGATAGTTCCAGCATCCACTAGGACACGAGAGTTCTAGCATCCAGTAAGACATGATAGTTCTAGCATCCACAATGACATGATAGTTCTAGCATCCACTATGACATGATAGTTCTAGCATCCAATATGACATGATAGTTTTAGTATCCACTAGGACACGATAGTTCTAGCATCCACTAGGACATGATAGTTTTAGCATCCACAATGACATGGTAGTTCAAGCATCCACTAGGACATGATAGTTCTAGCATCCACTAGGACATGATAGTTCTAGCATCCACAATTCCATGATATTTCTACCATCCACTATGACATGATAGTTGTAGCATCCACTAGTACATGATAGTGCTAGCATCCACTATGACATGATAGTTCTAGCATCCACTAGGACATTCTAGTTCTAGCATCCACTATGACATGATAGTTCTAGCATCCACTATGACATGATAGTTCCAGCATCCACTAGGACACGAGAGTTCTAGCATCCAGTAAGACATGATAGTTCTAGCATCCACAATGACATGATAGTTCTAGCATCTACAATGACATGATAGTTCTAGCACCCAATATGACATGATAGTTCTAGTATCCACTAGGACACGATAGTTCTAGCATCCACTAGGACATGATAGTTTTAGCATCAACAATGACATGGTAGTTCTAGCATCCACTAGGACATGATAGTTCTAGCATCCACAATACCATGATATTTCTAGCATCCACTATGACATGATAGTTGTACCATCCACTAGTACATGATAGTGCTAGCATCCACTATGACACGATAGTTCTATCATCCACTAGGACATGATAGTTTTAGCATCCACAATGACATGGTAGTTCTAGCATCCACTAGGACATGATAGTCCTAGCATCCACTATAACATGATAGTTCTAGCATCCACTATAACATGATAGTTCTAGCATGCACGAGGAAATGATAGTTATAGCATCCACTCTGATATATATATATATATATATATATATATATATATATATATATATATATATATATATATATATATAGATATATATATATATATATATATATATATATATATATATATATATATATATATATATATCTATATATATAATATCCTCTAGGACATGATAGTTCTAGCATCCACTATGGCACGATAGTTATAGCATCAACTAGGACATGATAGGTTTAGCATCCACTGTGAAACGATAGTTCTAGCATCAACTGTGACATGCTAGTTCTAGCACCCGCTATGGCACAATAGTTCTAGCGTCTACTATGACATGATAGTTCTAAACATCCACTAGGACATGGTAGTTCTAGTATCCACTAGGACATGATAGTTCTAGCATTCACTATGACATGATAGTACTAGCATGCACTAGGACATGATAGTTCTAGCATCCAATAGGACACGAGAGTTCTAGCATCCATTATGACCCGATAGTTCTAGCATCCACTAGGACACGATAGTTCTAGCATCCACTAGGACATGATAGTTTTAGCATCCACTGTGACATGCTAGTTCTAGCATCCACTATGGCACGAATGTTCTAGCGTCCACTCTGACATGATAGTTCTAACATCCACTAGGACATGGTAGTTCTAACATCCACTAGGACATGATAGTTCTAGCATCCACTATGACATGATAGTTCCAGCATCCACTAGGACACGAGAGTTCTAGCATCCAGTAAGACATGATAGTTCTAGCATCCACAATGACATGATAGTTCTAGCATCCACTATGACATGATAGTTCTAGCATCCAATATGACATGATAGTTTTAGTATCCACTAGGACACGATAGTTCTAGCATCCACTAGGACATGATAGTTTTAGCATCCACAATGACATGGTAGTTCAAGCATCCACTAGGACATGATAGTTCTAGCATCCACTAGGACATGATAGTTCTAGCATCCACAATACCATGATATTTCTAGCATCCACTATGACACGATAGTTCTAGAATCCACTAGGACATGCTAGTTCTAGCATCCACTATGGCACGATAGTTCTAGCGTCCACTATGACATGATAGTTCTAACATCCACTAGGACATGATAGTTGTAGCATCCACTAGGACACGAGAGTTCTAGCATCCACATTGACATGATAGTTCTAGCATCCACATTGACATGATAGTTCTAGCATCCACTATGATATGATAGTTCTAGCATCCAATATGACATGATAGTTCTAGTATCCACTAGGACACGATAGTTCTAGCATCCACTAGGACATGATAGTTTTAGCATCCACAATGACATGGTAGTTCTAGCATCCACTAGGACATGATAGTTCTAGCATCCACTATAACATGATATTTCTAGCATGCACGAGGAAATGATAGTTATAGCATCCACTCTGATATATATATATATTATATATATATATATATATATATATAATATCCTCTAGGACATGATAGTTCTAGCATCCACTATGGCACGATAGTTCTAGCATCAACTAGGACATGATAGTTTTAGCAACTACTTTGAAACGATAGTTCTAGCATCAACTGTGACATGCTAGTTCTAGCACCCGCTATGGCACGATAGTTCTAGCGTCTACTATGATATGATAGTTGTAAACATCCACTAGGACATGGTAGTTCTAGTATCCACTAGGACATGATAGTTCTAGCATTCACTATGACATGATAGTACTAGCATGCAATAGGACATGATAGTTCTAGCATCCAATAGAACACGAGAGTTCTAACATCCACTGTGACACGATAGTTCTAGCATCCACTAGACACGATAGTTCTAGCATCCACTAGGACATGATAGTTTTAGCATCCACTGTGACATGCTAGTTCTAGCATCCACTATGGCACGATAGTTCTAGCGTCCACTATGACATGATAGTTCTAACATCCACTAGTACATGGTAGTTCTAGCATCCACTAGGACATGATAGTTCTAGCATCCACTATGACATGATAGTTCTAGCATCCACTATGACTTGATAGTTCCAGCATCCACTAGGACACGAGAGTTCTAGCATCCAGTAAGACATGATAGTTCTAGCATCCACAATGACATGATAGTTCTAGCATCCACTATGACATGATAGTTCTAGCATCCAATATGACATGATAGTTCTAGTATCCACTAGGAAACGATAGTTCTAGCATCCACTAGGACATGATAGTTTTAGCATCCACAATGATATGGTAGTTCAAGCATCAACTAGGACATGATAGTTCTAACATCCACTAGGACATGATAGTTCTAGCATCTACATTGACATGATAGTTCTAGCATCCACTATGATATGATAGTTCTAGCATCCAATATGACATGATAGTTCTAGTATCCACTAGGACACGATAGTTCTAGCATCCACTAGGACATGATAGTTTTAGCATCCACAATGACATGGTAGTTCTAGCATCCACTAGGACATGATAGTTCTAGCATCCACTATAACATGATAGTTCTAGCATGCACGAGGAATTGATAGTTATAGCATCCACTCTGATATATATATATATATATATATATATATATATATATATATATATATATATATATATATATATAATATCTTCTAGGACATGATAGTTCTAGCATCCACTATGGCACGATAGTTCTAGCATCAACTAGGACATGATAGTTTTAGCATCCACTGTGAAACGATAGTTCTAGCATCAACTGTGACATGCTAGTTCTAGCACCCGCTATGGCACGATAGTTCTAGCGTCTACTATGACATGATAGTTCTAAACATCCACTAGGACATGGTAGTTCTAGTATCCATTAGGACATGATAGTTCTAGCATTCACTATGACATGATAGTACTAGCATGCACTAGGACATGATAGTTCTAGCATCCAATAGGACACGAGAGTTCTAGCATCCACTGTGACCCGATAGTTCTAGCATCCACTAGGACACGATAGTTCTAGCATCCACTAGGACATGATAGTTTTAGCATCCACTGTGACATGCTAGTTCTAGCATCCACTATGGCACGAATGTTCTAGCGTCCACTATGACATGATAGTTCTAACATCCACTAGGACATGGTAGTTCTAGCATCCACTAGGACATGATAGTTCTAGCATCCACTATGACATGATAGTTCCAGCATCCACTAGGACACGAGAGTTCTAGCATCCAGTAAGACATGATAGTTCTAGCATCCACAATGACATGATAGTTCTAGCATCCACTATGACATGATAGTTCTAGCATCCAATATGACATGATAGTTTTAGTATCCACTAGGACACGATAGTTCTAGCATCCACTAGGACATGATAGTTTTAGCATCCACAATGACATGGTAGTTCAAGCATCCACTAGGACATGATAGTTCTAGCATCCACTAGGACATGATAGTTCTAGCATCCACAATTCCATGATATTTCTACCATCCACTATGACATGATAGTTGTAGCATCCACTAGTACATGATAGTGCTAGCATCCACTATGACATGATAGTTCTAGCATCCACTAGGACATTCTAGTTCTAGCATCCACTATGACATGATAGTTCTAGCATCCACTATGACATGATAGTTCCAGCATCCACTAGGACACGAGAGTTCTAGCATCCAGTAAGACATGATAGTTCTAGCATCCACAATGACATGATAGTTCTAGCATCTACAATGACATGATAGTTCTAGCACCCAATATGACATGATAGTTCTAGTATCCACTAGGACACGATAGTTCTAGCATCCACTAGGACATGATAGTTTTAGCATCAACAATGACATGGTAGTTCTAGCATCCACTAGGACATGATAGTTCTAGCATCCACAATACCATGATATTTCTAGCATCCACTATGACATGATAGTTGTACCATCCACTAGTACATGATAGTGCTAGCATCCACTATGACACGATAGTTCTATCATCCACTAGGACATGATAGTTTTAGCATCCACAATGACATGGTAGTTCTAGCATCCACTAGGACATGATAGTTCTAGCATCCACTATAACATGATAGTTCTAGCATCCACTATAACATGATAGTTCTAGCATGCACGAGGAAATGATAGTTATAGCATCCACTCTGATATATATATATATATATATATATATATATATATATATATATATATAGATATATATATATATATATATATATATATATATATATATATATATATATATATATATATATATATATATATATATATATATATATATATCTATATATATAATATCCTCTAGGACATGATAGTTCTAGCATCCACTATGGCACGATAGTTATAGCATCAACTAGGACATGATAGGTTTAGCATCCACTGTGAAACGATAGTTCTAGCATCAACTGTGACATGCTAGTTCTAGCACCCGCTATGGCACAATAGTTCTAGCGTCTACTATGACATGATAGTTCTAAACATCCACTAGGACATGGTAGTTCTAGTATCCACTAGGACATGATAGTTCTAGCATTCACTATGACATGATAGTACTAGCATGCACTAGGACATGATAGTTCTAGCATCCAATAGGACACGAGAGTTCTAGCATCCATTATGACCCGATAGTTCTAGCATCCACTAGGACACGATAGTTCTAGCATCCACTAGGACATGATAGTTTTAGCATCCACTGTGACATGCTAGTTCTAGCATCCACTATGGCACGAATGTTCTAGCGTCCACTCTGACATGATAGTTCTAACATCCACTAGGACATGGTAGTTCTAACATCCACTAGGACATGATAGTTCTAGCATCCACTATGACATGATAGTTCCAGCATCCACTAGGACACGAGAGTTCTAGCATCCAGTAAGACATGATAGTTCTAGCATCCACAATGACATGATAGTTCTAGCATCCACTATGACATGATAGTTCTAGCATCCAATATGACATGATAGTTTTAGTATCCACTAGGACACGATAGTTCTAGCATCCACTAGGACATGATAGTTTTAGCATCCACAATGACATGGTAGTTCAAGCATCCACTAGGACATGATAGTTCTAGCATCCACTAGGACATGATAGTTCTAGCATCCACAATACCATGATATTTCTAGCATCCACTATGACACGATAGTTCTAGAATCCACTAGGACATGCTAGTTCTAGCATCCACTATGGCACGATAGTTCTAGCGTCCACTATGACATGATAGTTCTAACATCCACTAGGACATGATAGTTGTAGCATCCACTAGGACACGAGAGTTCTAGCATCCACATTGACATGATAGTTCTAGCATCCACATTGACATGATAGTTCTAGCATCCACTATGATATGATAGTTCTAGCATCCAATATGACATGATAGTTCTAGTATCCACTAGGACACGATAGTTCTAGCATCCACTAGGACATGATAGTTTTAGCATCCACAATGACATGGTAGTTCTAGCATCCACTAGGACATGATAGTTCTAGCATCCACTATAACATGATATTTCTAGCATGCACGAGGAAATGATAGTTATAGCATCCACTCTGATATATATATATATATATATATATATATATATATATATATATATATATATATAATATCCTCTAGGACATGATAGTTCTAGCATCCACTATGGCACGATAGTTCTAGCATCAACTAGGACATGATAGTTTTAGCATCTACTTTGAAACGATAGTTCTAGCATCAACTGTGACATGCTAGTTCTAGCACCCGCTATGGCACGATAGTTCTAGCGTCTACTATGATATGATAGTTGTAAACATCCACTAGGACATGGTAGTTCTAGTATCCACTAGGACATGATAGTTCTAGCATTCACTATGACATGATAGTACTAGCATGCAATAGGACATGATAGTTCTAGCATCCAATAGAACACGAGAGTTCTAACATCCACTGTGACACGATAGTTCTAGCATCCACTAGGACACGATAGTTCTAGCATCCACTAGGACATGATAGTTTTAGCATCCACTGTGACATGCTAGTTCTAGCATCCACTATGGCACGATAGTTCTAGCGTCCACTATGACATGATAGTTCTAACATCCACTAGTACATGGTAGTTCTAGCATCCACTAGGACATGATAGTTCTAGCATCCACTATGACATGATAGTTCTAGCATCCACTATGACTTGATAGTTCCAGCATCCACTAGGACACGAGAGTTCTAGCATCCAGTAAGACATGATAGTTCTAGCATCCACAATGACATGATAGTTCTAGCATCCACTATGACATGATAGTTCTAGCATCCAATATGACATGATAGTTCTAGTATCCACTAGGACACGATAGTTCTAGCATCCACTAGGACATGATAGTTTTAGCATCCACAATGATATGGTAGTTCAAGCATCAACTAGGACATGATAGTTCTAACATCCACTAGGACATGATAGTTCTAGCATCTACATTGACATGATAGTTCTAGCATCCACTATGATATGATAGTTCTAGCATCCAATATGACATGATAGTTCTAGTATCCACTAGGACACGATAGTTCTAGCATCCACTAGGACATGATAGTTTTAGCATCCACAATGACATGGTAGTTCTAGCATCCACTAGGACATGATAGTTCTAGCATCCACTATAACATGATAGTTCTAGCATGCACGAGGAATTGATAGTTATAGCATCCACTCTGATATATATATATATATATATATATATATATATATATATATATATATATATATATATATATAATATCTTCTAGGACATGATAGTTCTAGCATCCACTATGGCACGATAGTTCTAGCATCAACTAGGACATGATAGTTTTAGCATCCACTGTGAAACGATAGTTCTAGCATCAACTGTGACATGCTAGTTCTAGCACCCGCTATGGCACGATAGTTCTAGCGTCTACTATGACATGATAGTTCTAAACATCCACTAGGACATGGTAGTTCTAGTATCCATTAGGACATGATAGTTCTAGCATTCACTACGACATGATAGTACTAGCATGCACTAGGACATGATAGTTCTAGCATCCAATAGGACACGAGAGTTCTAGCATCCACTGTGACCCGATAGTTCTAGCATCCACTAGGACACGATAGTTCTAGCATCCACTAGGACATGATAGTTTTAGCATCCACTGTGACATGCTAGTTCTAGCATCCACTATGGCACGAATGTTCTAGCGTCCACTATGACATGATAGTTCTAACATCCACTAGGACATGGTAGTTCTAGCATCCACTAGGACATGATAGTTCTAGCATCCACTATGACATGATAGTTCCAGCATCCACTAGGACACGAGAGTTCTAGCATCCAGTAAGACATGATAGTTCTAGCATCCACAATGACATGATAGTTCTAGCATCCAATATGACATGATAGTTTTAGTATCCACTAGGACACGATAGTTCTAGCATCCACTAGGACATGATAGTTTTAGCATCCACAATGACATGGTAGTTCAAGCATCCACTAGGACATGATAGTTCTAGCATCCACTAGGACATGATAGTTCTAGCATCCACAATTCCATGATATTTCTAGCATCCACTATGACATGATAGTTGTAGCATCCACTAGTACATGATAGTGCTAGCATCCACTATGACATGATAGTTCTAGCATCCACTAGGACATTCTAGTTCTAGCATCCACTATAACATGATAGTTCTAGCATTCACCAGGACATGATAGGCCCAGTGTGATATATATATATAAATATATATATATATATATATATATATATAATATCCACTATGATATGATAGTTCTAGCATCCATTATGACATGATAGTTTTAGCATCCACTATAACCTGATAGTTCTAGTATACACGAGGAAATGATAGTTATAGCAACCACTCTGATATATATATATATATATATATATATATATATATATATATATATATATGATACATGATAGTTCTAGCATCCACTAGGACATGATAGTTCTAGCATCCACTATGGCACGATAGTACTAGCATCAACTAGGACATGATAGTTTTAGCATCCACTGTGAAACGATAGTTCTAGTATCAAGTGTAACATGATAGTTCTAGCATCCACTATGGCACGATAGTTCTAGCATCCACTATGGCAAGATAATTCTAACATCCACTAGGACTTGGTAGTTCTAGCATCCACTATGACATGATAGTTCTAACATCCACTAGGACATGGTAGTTCTAGCATCCACTAGGACATGATAGTTCTAGCATCCACTATGACATGATAGTTCTAGCATCCACTATGACATGATAGTTCCAGCATCCACTAGGACACAAGGGTTCTAGCATCCAGTAAGACATGATAGTTCTAGCATCCACAATGACATGATAGTTCTAGCATCCACTATGACATGATAGTTCTAGCATCCAATATGACATAATAGTTCTAGTATCCACTAGGACACGATAGTTCTAGCATCCACTAGGACATGATAGTTTTAGCATCCACAATGACATGGTAGTTCAAGCATCAACTAGGACATGATAGTTCTAGCATCCACTAGTACATGATAGTTCTAGCATCCACAATACCATGATATTTCTAGCATCCACCATGACACGATAGTTCTATCATCCACTAGGACATGCTAGTTCTAGCATCCACTATGGCACGATATTTCTAGCGTCCACTATGACATGATAGTTCTAACATCCACTAGGACATTGTAGTTCTAGCATCCACTAGGACATGATAGTTCTAGCATCCACTATTACATGATAGTTCTAGCATCCACTATGACATGATAGTTCCAGCATCCACTAGGACACGAGAGTTCTAGCATCCAGTAAGACATGATAGTTCTAGCATCCACAATGACATGATAGTTCTAGCATCTACAATGACATGATAGTTCTAGCACCCAATATGACATGATAGTTCTAGTATCCACTAGGACACGATAGTTCTAGCATCCACTAGGACATGATAGTTTTAGCATCAACAATGACATGGTAGTTCTAGCATCCACTAGGACATGATAGTTCTAGCATCCACAATACCATGATATTTCTAGCATCCACTATGACATGATAGTTGTACCATCCACTAGTACATGATAGTGCTAGCATCCACTATGACATGATAGTTCTAGCATCCACTAGGACATGCTAGTTCTAGCATCCACTATAACATGATAGTTCTAGCATTCACCAGGACATGATAGGCCCAGTGTGATATATATATATATATATATATATATATATATATATATATATATATATATATATATATATATAATATCCACTATGATATGATAGTTCTAGCATCCATTATGACATGATAGTTTTAGCATCCACTATAACCTGATAGTTCTATTATACACGAGGAAATGATAGTTATAGCAACCACTGTGATATATATATATATATATATATATATATATATATATATATATATATATATATATATATATATATATATATATATATATTATCCACTAGGACATGATAGTTCTAGCATCCACTATGGCACGATAGTACTAGCATCAACTAGGACAAGATAGTTTTAGCATCCACTGTGAAACGATAGTTGTAGTATCAAGTGTAACATGATAGTTCTAGCATCCACTATGGCACGATAGTTCTAGCATCCACTATGGCACGATAATTCTAACATCCACTAGGACTTGGTAGTTCTAGCATCCACTAGGACATGCTAGTTCTAGCATCCACTAAAACATAACAGTTCTAGCATTCACTAGGACATGATAGCTATAGCATCCACTGTGATATATATATATATATATATATATATATATATATATATATATATATATATATATAATATCCACTATGACATGATAGTTCTAGCATCCATTATGACATGATATTTCTAGCATCCACTAGGACATGATACTTCTAGCATCCACTATGACATGATAGTTCTACCATACACGAGGAAATGATAGTTCTAGAATCCACTATGACATGATAGTTCTAGCATCCACTAGGACATGATAGTTTTAGCATTCACTGTGAAACGATAGTTCTATCATCCGCTCTGACATGATAGTTCTAGCATCCACTATGGCATGATAGTTCTAGCATACACTTGGACATGATAGTTCAAGCATTCACTAGGACATGATAGTTCTAGCATCCACAATGACATGATAGTTCTAGCATCCACTATGACATGATAGTTCTAGCATCCACTATGACACGATAATTCTAGTATCCACTAGGACACGATAGTTCTAGCATCCACTAGGACATGATAGTTTTAGGATCAACAATGACATGATAGTTCTAGCATCCACTATGACATGATATTTCTAGCATCCACTAATACATGATAGTTCTAGCATCCACTATGGCATGATAGTTCTAGCATCCACTATGACATGATAGTTCTAGCATCCACTATGACATGATAGTTCTAGCATCCACTATGACATGATAGTTCTAGCGTTCACTATGACATGATAGTTCTAGCATCCACTATGACATGATAGTTCTAGCATCCACTACTTACACTATTTACTTTTACTAGTCTTTAGACAATGCCACATCGTCTCGTAATCTTCCTATGTCCTTCTTGCCAATCACGATCGAATATGAATTCCTTATTTTGAAGTAAATGAAGTTGTGGTAAAGGTCCTGTTGGTAATCAATATTCAACTATTCAACAAGTTGTCTGATGTTGAAAATGTGATTGTTCTTGGTGTTGGTCTGAAACCTGCTTGTTCCCATCCGTGACACTTCCTCTACTTTTCCCTTGAGTGTGTTTTATATAATGCTTAACATTATTATAGTAGGATAACATATCAAGCTGGTGGTAACTATGTTTCACCAAATTGCTCTCTTGCTATATGCTTCCCCTTCCAATTTTATTTGATACGTTACAATATATATATATATATATAAATTTATATATATATATATATATATATATATATATATATATATATATATATATATATATATATATATATATATATATATATATATATATACATATATATATATATATATATATATATATATATATATATATATATATATATATATATATATATAATATATATATATATATATATACATATATATACATATATATATATATATATATATATATATATATATATATATATATATATATATATATATATATATATATATATAATATATATATATATGTGTGTGTATGCCTATGTATTCCTGTATGGTTATATTTTTATTCATTCATAAATGTTCGTGTATGCCATATATTCCAGTATGTCTGAATAATTTATATTATATTCCTGCATGCTCACATATTCCTGTATGCAATAGATTCATGTATGCTCACAGGTTCAAATAAGCTTCTATAATTTTATAAACCTTAATAGAGTCGTATGTACTTCAATAAAACCCCCATCATTTACATTGGGGTGGAAGCAGAAAGAAACACCGCAGTGACGTCATTGCCGTTACCGAAATGTCATGATTACACATAACGGTATTCCATGAACAAGCTTCTTCGCACCGATTACATATACAACACTGGGGCTGTAAACGTGTGATTTGTTTGCAGGGACTGCCAGTGGCGTGATTCCTAGTCGAACTACAGTTTATTTGTCATGCCGCAGCCTGGGTCCGGAGTTTACAAACAACCTGAAGGCACTACTTGTCTCTTTAACTAATTTTGCCGTCATGTTCGTTAGTAGAATTATCGCTAAAATCTGTTTGGAATAAATAATAACAACAATAATAATGTACATATATAATGCATATCGAAATGACATTAATGGCATTTAGATGTTTGATACAAAAATGTGGCTTGGACGGGATTCATGTTGAGTAAACGTGATAAGTGTATTGAGTTGGTATCGACATTCCGGGTAAACACCCCAGAGCTCTAGCGACGTATGGTAGAGATGTATGACGAGTAAACGTGATAAGTGTATTGAGTTGGTATCGACATTCCGGGTAAACACCCCAGAGCTCTAGCGACGTATGGTAGATATGTATGATGAGTAAACGTGATAAGTGTATTGAGTTGGTACCGACATTCCGGGTAAACAAAATCTCCGCACAACGGTCAGAAGATCGGTCAGAATGCAGACTGAATGAGCGGAAGAAAAGGTAGCGCCACCTGATGGGGTCTGAACAGTTCGGGGCTGACCATTGACTTCCCAATCGTCTTCCCAGCTCCTCTGGTTCCCCTGCTCCCCATGCTCCCCTTCTCATCCTGCTCCCCTGCTCCCTCTGTTGCCCCCGCTTCTCTGTTCCCCCTGCTCCCCATGTTCCCCTTCTCTCCATGCTCCTCTGTTCCCCTTCTCCCCCTGCCCACCCGTTCCTCTGCTCCCCCTGCTCCCCTTCTCCCCCTGCCCACCCGTTCCTCTGCTCCCCCTGCTCCCCACGCTTCTCTGTTCCCTCTGCTCTCCATGTTCCCCTTCTCTCCATGCTCCCCTGATCCCCCTGCTCCCCATGGTCCCTTTCTTCCTATGCTCCTGTTTTCCCCCTCTCCCCATGCTACCCTTATCTCCATGCTCCTCTGTTCCCAATGCTCCCCCTGCTCCCCAAGTTACCCTGCTCCCCACGTTCCCCTGCTCCCCATGCTATACATCTACCCAAGCTCCCCTAATACTGTAACATCTCACGTCCAGTACTACTAGCACCAATGATATCTGGTGACACGACACTAAGTCGGCTCACCGATGTTTAGTCGGTGCCACTGAGAGGATCTCGACAGGAGACGGTAGACACACTCGAGTGAACGCGGCGCGGACGATGCGGCGAAAATATGAGTTGTTTTCGTGTTTGCTAAGCGTATGCGTTAGCCGTCGTAAACGATACGACGGTGGGTGTGACTGCGAGTCTGCCGCCCAGACCCGCATACATCAGGTGTGCTGCATAACACGTTAATGTTTTGTCGGTACTGAGCAGACGATTCGACTCGTGACCTTTACACATTTCTTTTGTGCGCGTAAAAGTTGTTTTTCTCGTTGGTGCAATTACGAAGGTTATTGGTTTGCAAATGTTGTTTACTGGCTCCTTTACTTGACAGTCTAGAGAGGGGCTCTCCCAGTAAAAGGTGCATGCAAGGAATTCATTTTTCATTTTCCAGACCAGCATTTCATTAGTAGTAGGGTAGGAGCTCCGTCACTTTGTAGATATGGTGACGTGCAATAAAGTATCATCTGATTACCATATTAATAATAATAACTATCTAATAAGCTATCTAATGTGTACCTGTTTTTTCCTAGTATTTATCAACAATTAATGGATTAGTGCGTTGTCTTAATGTGTGGGTTGTGTTGGTTTCGAATGATTTGATTGTGTTATATTAGCTTTGTGTTGTTTGTTGTTTTGCTTAAATAGTAAATTTATTGCTGTAAAAGGACGGATACACTTTCTTAAATCTTAAAAACGTTAAACATATCGATAAGTGGATGAATAAACTGGCGTCGGTCTGTACCCGGCTGTTCAGACTGGTAAACGCACCAGTTAGAACACACAAGCGAGGCGATGAAATATCGCTCGCTTGTTTATGACGTTCACGATCGCTGCTGTTTTCGCTAAGTTTTTTGGTTAGTAAAACGTATTCCGTTCAGCCACATAGCATGTAGGCCTGTCTCACGTGATTCATGTGTCAACTGGTGTATGGTTTTTAGTTTCTCACGTCGGTAGAGTGGGATGCACGAGACAGCTGGGTCACTTACAGATGGTCAGTGTTCGTGAATCTCAGGAACTGATTGACCCATCGTCAAAGTCGAACAGAAGCGACGCATTATGTACGTCTATCTACGGATATTACTGCAGATTGTTTCAATGTGTGGCGACGCGTGACGTTGTCAATGTGTGGAGACACGCAGTCGCAACGGATAGCAGCAGGAACAACCGACGTGGATTATACTGCAGGTAAATCGTTCCTAATTGGGTTAGGAGCAGGTGCAGACTAGTGATACTTAGAGTCGCGTTGTTTTTGATTTAGTTTATTATGTTTTTTTCCGTAGCTTGGGAAATGTGAAATGTTGACCTACTTAAAAATGACATACATTACCGCCTTCAACCAATCAAAAGCGAGCGTGTCAGTTTGCGTGTGTCAGGACAATCAGCCGCCTTTTTCGCACATATTGCAATGTAGATTAACCATTCCATAACATTTGTCTGAACAAAACACTAACTCTAACGTCGACACGATCTTATTTGGAGTTTGTAGGCTCACTCTAGTGGTCAGTAGCCACTACCGTTAGAAATGACGTGAATCAAAAACATATTCTTAACTTTATGTAAATTCCGTATCAGTGGGAATGTATGCGAATTGCAGAAACAATACACACAGTTTAGTTAAACATAGGTTATTGCACAGTGAATTAAATAGTAACATAATAGCCTTTGGTTAGCTCCGAACGGGTCCTAATGTTCTGCATGGGAGATTACATATACTTGATTACGTTTACTCGTATCAGCCGTCTAGGCGTTACACGCATCAGTTGCTCAAACCTTTGAATATCTCACTCAGCTGAAGTCTTGCCGTGAAAGAAATCATGCCAAATTGCAAGCATCTATACCGGCACGATTATATTGGTAAATACAAATGGGCAAGTTTTTATAAGGTATATATAAATAAATATTGATTGACGAGGACAGCTATTGTCAATGATATTTCAGAGGGTAAATCAACTCGTTGTTTTGCTGTGAGGAAGATGATTGCCTTTGACTTCTTTACGGTCAACTTCTGTTGATTTATCTCCATCCAGTCTGCCACCTCCGCTACACATGCCACGTCCTTAGTCAGGGCCGCAATTATGCATTCATCACTTTCTACCGTCATATACATTTGCGTGTTATTCCTATAACAATGGTATTGCATTTTGTTCCGAGCAATAATATCGCCGATCGGTCATGTATACTATTATATAGAGTACAATATTGGAACAAGCGCTGACCCTTGTGGGACGCCACATTTCAAAGCGCAATCAATCGACATTGAGCTGTCCACGGCAACTTTCTGACAACGTTCGCTGATGTACGACCGGAGCCATGCAAGCGCCGAGTCTGTGATGCCAAATGAGTATTCAAGTCGAGTCATCAAGAACTCGTGATCGATTGTATCGAATGAGTGTTCAAGTCGAGTCATCAAGAACTCGTGATCGATTGTATCGAATGAGTGTTCAAGTCGAGTCATCAAGAACTCGTGATCGATTGTATCGAATGAGTGTTTAACAAGATTTAACAAGATTTGCCATCCAAGCCAAAGGCCCAGATGGCAAGTGGACAAGGAAGCCATTGGTTTATCGAGAGTCCAACAATGTTCATCTACTTATAGCCCGCCCTCCTGAGATATGTGTCAACCTTGTTTTTAAACATATTCACGCTGCTAGCAGTTACACAATCTGTAGACAATTTGTTCCATTCATTTATTGTCCTCTGTGAGAACGAGTGCTTCCTGATGTCCAATCTACATTGATCCTTTACTAATTTTACCTCATGTCCTCTAGTTCTGCTATCCTTCTTGAGTGAGAAAAACATATTTCTATCAATATTTTCATACCCATTCAATATCTTAAAAACTTCAATCTGATCTCCTCTTAACCTCCTTGTCTCTAGAGTTGTTAAACCACATTCTTTCAGGCGTTCTTCATAACTAAGGTCTCTCAGTTCTGGAATCATTTTAGTTGCTCTCCTTTGTATGCGTTCAAGCGTATCTATATCCTTCTTACGATATGGTCTCCATGCTTGTATACAGTATTCTAAATGAGGTCTAACTATTGCTTTATAAAGAGGTATAATTAACTTTTTTCCCTTGTATGTTATGTTTCTTCTAATCAATCCAAGAATTTGATTACCCTTTGAAGCTGCAATACCACACTGCTCTGAAACTTTCATATCAGCGCTTATTGTAACTCCTAAGTCCTTTTCTTTTACAGTAGTACCCAGAACAGTATCTCCCATTTTATAGTTTACATTCAAGTTCCCATGTCCTGTATGTAGGCATTTACATTTCCCAAAATTGAACAACATCTGCCATTTCTCAGACCATTTCACTAATCTGTCTAGATCGTTTTGTAAATGTTGTTTATCACCATCAGTATTAACCTTTCTAAACAGTTTTGTGTCATCCGCAAATTTCAGTACGTTACTTGTTATACTGTCGTCCAAGTCATTGATATAAATTAAGAATAATATAGGTCCTAATACTGATCCTTGAGGTACCCCACTCAAAACCGATTTCCAATTTGAAACTTCTCCATCTACTACAACTCGTTGTCTTCTGTCAGTCAGCCATTGTTCTATCCAGTCAGTTATGCTATCCCCGATACCATGGGCTTTTAATTTAAGTAGTAATCTTTGATGTGGCACTTTGTCAAAAGCTTTCTGAAAATCTAAGTATATAATATCTACTGGCGATCCCACGTCTATCCATTTAGTGATTTCTTCCAAAAAACAACATATTTGTTAAGCATGACCTCGCTTTAAGGAATCCATGTTGAGATGAATTTAATAATTTATGCTTAACGAGGAAGTCCACCATATGGTCTTTAATTAACCTTTCTAATAATTTACAAATCACTGACGTTAAACTCACTGGTCTGTAATTCTCTGACTTATTTCTCGAACCCTTTTTAAATAATGGTATGATGTTTGCTTCTTTCCATTCAAACGGAACAACTCCCTCTTTTAATGACAAGTTGAATACTCTTGCAAGTGGTATACTGATTTGTTCTACTGTTTCCATTAGTAATTTTGGAGGAATCCCATCCACTCCCGGTGATTTGTTATCCTTCATTGCCTTTATTCAAGTCGAGTCATCAAGAACTCGTGATCGATTGTATCGAATGAGTGTTCAAGTCGAGTCATCAAGAACTCGTGATCGATTGTATCGAATGAGTGTTCAAGTCGAGTCATCAAGAACTCGTGATCGATTGTATCGAATGAGTGTTCAAGTCGAGTCATCAAGAACTCGTGATCGATTGTATCGAATGAGTGTTCAAGTCGAGTCATCAAGAACTCGTGATCGATTGTATCGAATGAGTGTTCAAGTCGAGTCATCAAGAACTCGTGATCGATTGTATCGAATGAGTGTTCAAGTCGAGTCATCAAGAACTCGTGATCGATTGTATCGAATGAGTGTTCAAGTCGAGTCATCAAGAACTCGTGATCGATTGTATCGAATGAGTGTTCAAGTCGAGTCATCAAGAACTCGTGATCGATTGTATCGAATGAGTGTTCAAGTCGAGTCATCAAGAACTCGTGATCGATTGTATCGAATGAGTGTTCAAGTCGAGTCATCAAGAACTCGTGATCGATTGTATCGAATGAGTGTTCAAGTCGAGTCATCAAGAACTCGTGATCGATTGTATCGAATGAGTGTTCAAGTCGAGTCATCAAGAACTCGTGATCGATTGTATCGAATGAGTGTTCAAGTCGAGTCATCAAGAACTCGTGATCGATTGTATCGAATGAGTGTTCAAGTCGAGTCATCAAGAACTCGTGATCGATTGTATCGAATGAGTGTTCAAGTCGAGTCATCAAGAACTCGTGATCGATTGTATCGAATGAGTGTTCAAGTCGAGTCATCAAGAACTCGTGATCGATTGTATCGAATGAGTGTTCAAGTCGAGTCATCAAGAACTCGTGATCGATTGTATCGAATGAGTGGTCAAGTCGAGTCATCAATAACTCGTGATCGATTGTATCGAATGAGTGTTCAAGTCGAGTCATCAAGAACTCGTGATCGATTGTATCGAATGAGTGTTCAAGTCCAGTCATCAAGAACTCGTGATCGATTGTATCGAATGAGTGTTCAAGTCCAGTCATCAAGAACTCGTGATCGATTGTATCGAATGAGTGTTCAAGTCCAGTCATCAAGAACTCGTGATCGATTGTATCGAATGAGTGTTCAAGTCGAGTCATCAAGAGCTCGTGATCGATTGTATCGAATGCGCCTAACAAAATCAAGCATCTCGAGGACAGTATTGCATTTTCTGTCCAGTGCCACATCGATGTCATTCTCGACTCGCAGGAGTGCCGTCTCCATCGAGTGGCCGCGGCGATTTACCGTTTGAAATATGTCGCGTAAGTTGTTCGTATCAACATGGGTATTGATTTGTCGTGCCACCACTTTTGCCACAAATTTTGAAATGAATGTGAGGTTGGAAATAGGGCTGTAGTTGCGAATGATATCCTTAAACAACGTCGTTTGTTCAGAAGTGAAGTTTGAAGACAGCGGGTACGACTGATTTGGTCAGCGATGTGGTTATCAGGACGGTGATCAGTGGCACTAGTTGAGATGAACACTGTTTGAGTAGCCAAGCTAGTAATGGGTCCAGCTCGCATGACTTACACGGCGCAGCTGCAACCAATCGCATGACGTCTGACTCGGTGACTGACGCGAAGCATGTTAGTGGGACACCACATAAAGCAGTGTCATCGCTGGTTGCTGACGTCATTGCGTCCGAACGATTGTTGCCCCGAGAGCCTATGAAGTTGTCGCCATAACGTTGTGCCATATAATATTAATAATAATAATACATTTATTTCCAACATTACATATATGCAGTGTATACACATACATTGCTAATGCAGAACATTTCTAGATAATGCTCATTTAAATCATGTATATTTAAAAGATGAATAGTAACAATTATAATTATAATCTTATCTTGGAAACGGAGATAATTAAAATGTAGACTTATGTGTATTCTCCCCTGTTACATTGATTTGTTATAATATTATGTGTACATATATACATAGACACAAATACACTTATACATATATATTATTACTCTTTTAAATAGTAATCCCTTCTATCATTCTGATAAAACACATATAATTAATGCATAAATATACCAAAAGTTAATACAGTAAACATATTACATCTCATTATAAAATATCCGTTTTGTATCTATCAAGTATAGATGTTTTGTAATTTTTTTTTAAAGAAAAATATTTTTACAGTTTCTTAGTGCAATACGTAGGCCATTCCAAAGCTTAAACCCAGCGATAGAAACACATTTAGCCCTTAATGCAATAGGTAGGCCATTCCAAAGCTTAAACCCAGCGATAGAAACACATTTAGCCCTTAGTGCAGTACGAACTAAATTGTTATTTATTTGTCCATTTGCCTTGTGTTGTGCAAACTATCTTCATTAGAATAAAATAATCTTTGAACGCTATTGGGCAATAGTTTATATTTCACTTAGTTCATAAATATAGATGTTTCATATTCAATTAGGTCAAAAAAATTAATAAATGCAAGATTAATAAATAAGATATTTGTATGGTCACGAACCTTTGCTCCACAAACAATTCTCACAACTATCTTTTGTAGAGTGAAGAGAGGCTTTAGATTTGTGCGATAAGTATTGCCCCATATCTCTGAGCAGTAATATATATCGGGCAAGAAAAGTGAGAAGTATAAAGTAATCAATGCCGAGGCCTTTAAGAAAAATTTGGCCAATTTGGATTTTACCGATTGCATGTGCTTTTCAAGAAGACTTATCATCGATAATTATGCCAAAAATATAGACTCTTTCTATAATGTTTTGGTTTGTTGTTATTGCTATATCTGAAGTAACCCTTCGTTTTTCAAATACTATGTAATTAGTTTTATTAATATTAAGAAACAGTTTGGTGACTGCATATAATTATTAGTGTCATCCGCGATAAATTTGAGTATACAAGAAACATTACACAAATCTTTTATGCATATATATCAAAAATAACTTGGGTCCAAGTATTGCATCTTGTGGCACGGCACGTACTACTTCTAAGAGATCCGATTTTGCATAATCAACATATACAGATTGTGTCTTTTTTGTATTAAATAGCTAACTAACCATTTAACTACTATACCGCGAATGCCATTAACCTTTGTATAAGTAAATTATGATTGACAGTATCGAAAGCTTTTTTCAAGTGTATGAACACCCCGATTGAAGCTTTTTTATTGTCAATTGCACTAGTTATTTCTTCGATCATTTCTAGTAAAGCCAAAAATGTAGATCTGTTTTTTCCGAAAACCATACTAGCTGTCATTTAGTATTTTGTTTTGTTTCATGAATTTTTCCCCTCTGTTCAAGAATTTGTGAGACCTGCGGCAATAGAGAGATAGGCATGTAGTGGTTAAATGGATTTTCCGGCAATTTTGTAATGCCATTGTTTTCCATGAGGTTCTTTATTACGTTGAAGAGATATTCTCGGTTATTCCCGCAATTGGCGATCTTAGCCAAATAGTAGTTTCGCTTCTCAGTGAGCAACATAAGGTTGAACATGACGCATTGCGGTCGATACGCCTGTGGTTTTACTTATTGGCCAGTGCGCAGCCAAGTCCCTTCAGCTCACCGTCGATCGTATTCTCCCGTCGGTTCGTCGGTGTACCACGGCGAGTCTGATTGCACTGCTACAATCGTCTCGCGCAAAGGAGCGTGGTGGTCGACAATCCGAAGTAAACAGGTGTCGTATGCCTCAGTCATTACCTCAGCAGTTTCGTCAAAATTCAGATCCAGCGACGAGACAATATCTTGGCCGAAACCTGAAACGCATATCCGACGTAATCGCCGAAAGGTTATCTCTTTCCGCACCCGAGCCGGCTTACTCCCATTTACGTAAAACATAATAACCATGTGATCACCGGATGGGTTGCCATGTGTGTCGCATAAGCACGGGTCATAAACACTTGGTCGTGTCGGTATTATCAGGGAGATACTCTCCCGAACGATGACAGCGTCCACGGTGCGACCCGTATTTTGCTTGGCATTTGTAACGAGTTGCGTCATTCCACCGTCAGCAAGTGTGTCGTAAAAACGCCGGACATTCGGTTCCTTTGGGATGTCCAGGTGGAAGTTTAAATCACCAGTCATAATAATGTCATGCGTGTCCAGCATCATATCGTCTAAATAAGCGGACCACTGATCGAAGAAAACGTTGTTGGTGAAACCGTTTCGTTGCGATGGCGGAGGACGATACACGACACACAACCTGAAGGTGACACCACGTGTTGTTATATAGTAATCGCTGTGTTCAAAATGACTGTAATTTATGCGAGTTGACGTCGTCTTCAATGTCATGCCTGATTTGTATAACATCGCCAAACCACCGCCGCGCTTTACACCAGGTCGTGAAACGGCATGACACCCGTGTCCACGCGGAACTAGTGCGCTTATTACGTGATCGTCGGTGACGCTACCGAGCCACGTCTCGGTCAGCGCCAAAAATATAAATGTCCTGGGAAATCACGACGTCAGAGACAGACAAAACTCCATTTTACATGACCGTACATTGATACAATGCACATCCAGTTGTTTGATTTAAGATTTAACAAGATTTGCCATCCAAGCCAAAGGTCCAGATGGCAAGTGGACAAGGAAGCCATTGGCTTATCGAGAGTCCAACAATGTTCATCTACTTATAACCCGCCCTCCTGAGATATGTGTCAACCTTGTTTTTAAACATATTCACGCTGCTAGCAGTTACACAATCTGTAGACAATTTGTTCCATTCATTTATTGTCCTCTGTGAGAACGAGTGATCCTTTACTAATTTTACCTCATGTCCTCTAGTTCTGCTATCCTTCTTGAGTGAGAAAAACATATTCCTGTCAATATTTTCATACCCATTCAATATCTTAAAAACTTCAATCTGATCTCATCTTAACCTCCTTGTCTCTAGAGTTGTTAAACCACATTCTTTCAGGCGTTCTTCATAACTAAAGTCTCTCAGTTCTGGAATCATTTTAGTTGCTCTCCTTTGTATGCGTTCAAGCGTATCTATATCCTTCTTACGATATGGTCTCCATGCTTGTATACAGTATTCTAAATGAGGTCTAACTATTGCTTTATAAAGAGGTATAATTAACTTTTTTCCCTTGTATGTTATGTTTCTTCTAATCAATCCAAGAATTTGATTACCATTTGAAGCTGCAATACCACACTGCTCTGAAACTTTCAAATCAGCGCTTATTGTAACTCCTAAGTCCTTTTCTTTTACAGTAGTACCCAGAACAGTATCTCTCATTTTATAGTTTACATTCAAGTTCCTATGTCCTGTATGTAGGCATTTACATTTCCCAAAATTTAACATCTGCCATTTCTCAGACCATTTCACTAATATGTCTAGATCGTTTTGTAAATGTTGTTTATCACCATCAGTATTAACCTTTCTAAACAGTTTTGTGTCATCCGCAAATTTCAGTACGTTACTTGTTATACTGTCGTCCAAGTCATTGATATAAATTAAGAATAATATAGGTTCTAATACTGATCCTTGAGGTACCCCACTCAAAACCGATTTCCAATTTGAAACTTCTCCATCTACTACAACTCGTTGTCTTCTGTCAGTCAGCCATTGTTCTATCCAATCAGTTATGCTATCCCCGATACCATGGGCTTTTAATTTAAGTAGTAATCTTTCCCTCTTGTACGTTTTCTTATTTTTACTTTCTGATTTTACATTGATGTCAAAATGTATTTGATTATGGTCACTATTACCCAATGGTTCAAATATTTTTACATTGTCCACTAATTCTTTTTGTGATGACAAAACTATATCAAATACATTTTCTCCCCTGGTTGGTTCTAGTACGTGCTGAGTAAGAAAGCTATCCTGGATTAAAAATAGAAATTGTTGGTCCTCAATCCCTGTGCTCTCTAGAGAATTCCATTGTATGTGTCCATGGTTAAAATCTCCCATTATGATACATTCCCCTTTACTAACTTCCTTTATAGCATTTTTTATTTTTGTGTTGTCCTCTTCGTTTATGTTTGGACTTCGGTAAACTAATCCAATAGTTAATTTTGAATTTCCTGAAACAATTTTGCACCAAACAGCTTCATCGCAATCTGCTTCCCTTTCTAGTTTTATTTCATAAGCCTGAATAGATTCTTTAACATATAAAATAACTCCCCCGCCCCTTCTTCCTATTCGATCTTTCCTAAACATTACATATCCTGTCAGTCCTAATTCAGCATCTGTTAAATCTATGTTGGCCCATGATTCAGTTATACCAATTATGTGAGGGTCAATATCTTCTACCATAATGTTTAATACGTTTTTCTTATTTACTATGCTCCTTGCATTTAAACATACGCATCTATAACCTTTTTCAGAGATGTTTTTCGGATGATTTGATATTGGTTTATCTGTGCTAGTGGCCTCTTGTTCTGCTTGAGACACCTCTAGGTACCCCCCCCCCTGCACTTCTAGTTTAAAAAATGTTTACTTCCAAAAAATATTTGTCATTGTACCCAAGTCACTATCTACTGCTGCTGAAAGTTTGTCCGCGAATACTGCCGCCCCCTTTCCACTTAAATGAAGCCCATCCTTCATGTACATATCAGCCCTCCCAACAAAACTTCCCCATAAATCCAAATTCCTCTTCCCTACATAGCTTCTGGACTAACATGTTAATTGCAATTCCCCGGACAATTTCGATATTTGTGACCCCTCCTGCCCATTACAGGTAAAATCCCTGACAGTATTACCTGCTCAACCCGCGTCTGTTTTAGTGTCCTGACCAACTGCCTATATTTCCTAACTATGGCAGTTGTACCCTCCCTCTCTACGTTATTTGTCCCTACGTGTACTAAAACAGATCCACCCTTACCCGAGACTACGATGTTTTAACTATCGAATCCCCCACAAACACCCTCGCTCTCTTCCTCACCCCCTCTATCACTGCTGCAGAATAACTCTTCCGTTCGATCCCCTCCATCACATTCTGTCCTGACCCCTTCCCTCCCGTCTCCCCCACTCCCTTCTCCTTCCCTCCCGTACTCCCCTCTCCTTCACTCCGGTTGTTTTCCCTCCAGTCTCCCCCACTCCCTTCTCCTTCCCTACTCCCCTCTCCTTCACTCAGGTTGTCTTCCCTCCCGTTCCTTTCCTTCCCGTCTCCTTACTTCCTGTCTCCCTACGACCTGTCACCTTCCCTCCTCTCAGCTTCCTCCCAGGCTGCGGTGAGCTCTCCCTAGCATCTCTTGTGTCTTTCCCCACTTTATCATCTACTGTTCCCCCACTGGAACTACTGGCACAACCCCCCTGTTCCCTTCCCATCATAGCCACAACGAGCAGCCTCAGCTCTTCCAACTCCACCTCTAGTTCCTTCGTCTTCGTACATCCCCTACACTCAAAACTAAAACTATCTGCCTGGACCTCAGCCCAGGACTTCTCGCGCCCAGACTTGACGAAGTCCACCCAGTTACTGCAACTGCCACAAATTAAGTGCCTTGTGGCCTTTAACTGCCGTTTGCACGGCGCCATCATACAATTTAGTTTTAATTAGTTTGCTACGTTAGCCTTGAATAAGGCTGTTTTTGTGATCAAAAGAACACTTTAGTCTAATATACTTGCTAACTGTGTCTTCTATTAACCTCGCATGAGAAAAAAACCTGCCACCTAGCGAATACGGAGAACACTGTGTAACAAAACAACGAAGTCAATGTGTACTAATTTACGCTAAAATCCTGCTGTTAATTCCTTTTTACCGAAAACGTTTACTACCACTATGTCAGATATTACCTTATGTATGTAATTTAAGTAAATAAATCACTTTATCTTATATATATATATTAGCCAATGTAAACGATAGCTCGATGCACGGGTTGAATTCACGACCTGTAAACAAACTCCCTTTTATCGCTCGTTGAGTTTGAATCCGGGAAAAAATACTACCTCTGTTAACAAAAACGATTTCTTAATATATGTCTACAAGAAGTTGGTGAACAATATTTGTATAATACTAATACTTATTCTAACCAATATTCCAATGTTACTGACTATGCTATCTAAATTTTCGAATAGTAAACAACCCTATTAACGCTCACTGAATTCCCTGACAGAATCCGAAACTAACTTACTCTAAAATACTCCCTCTGACTAATAATTAACAAAACCTGTTTCCTAATATATGTCTACAATACGTTTGTGTATAATATATATTCAATAGTAATACTTATTCTATTTGATATACCGCGTTTTTCTGTAAATGATCTACACCAAATTCAAGTCGCTGCACCAAGTCCAAGTAGCCGGAAGTCAAAGTCAGTTTGCTCCATGGACAGCCGATATCTGCAGTTTTTAGCTTGACAATGTTTACCAAAGATGGGTTGTGCTTAGTCAGTGCGGTGGGAGAAGTGTTAATGTCGACGGAATGGAAATTATGTACACATACACCAGTGCTCTTTAATAGAACGCTGATAGACGCCGCCTTGGGGCGACGGTTAACCAGTGCTGAGATCGATCTCTGTTTTGACCTGTCTGCCCTGCAGCCGAGGCGAGTGATAGCACGCTTGACGTGTTTGAAAAGAGACCACGTACACGCATCAATGCCCAGTCCATGGTAGAACCAGTTGCCAATAGCACTTCCAATTTTAACTAATTCATTCCTGTTGTACGTAATCATTCCAAGAAGAATGACAAAGCTATTTCTAGCCTTGCCCGACTGACTGCTGCAGCAGTGACAGTTCAACTGGTATCACATATTCAGGCAGAATTCAAGTAAATTTAAATCTGATTCATTCACAGTTTTAAATCTATCGAAGAAACGATGTAGGAATTGGATCCTCGGCAGTCTGCAAAAACATTATTCCAGATATACGCATAAAGACAAATCTTCAACTTTAAGTAAATGTAGATGTTTACGCTTCAGTGAGCAGCACTCTAGTGTGTTGCAGACATTAGTTCACAGTAAATGTTCACATGAGATCACTTAAGGAAAGGAAACATATCACGTCGTCACCAATAGTGTTTCAATAGTATAACTTAAGGAAACGAAACATATCACGTCGTCACCAATAGTGTTTTAATATTATCACTTAGGGAAAGGAAACCTATCACATCGTCACCAGTAGTGTTTCAATAGTATCATGTAAGGAAAGGAAACCTTTCACGTCGTCACCAATATTTTTACAATAGTATATATAAAACTCTGTGTTTTTCTCTTTTGCTTCGGCAGCGTCAACTACGTATGTAATTGTACCTTCTTTTCATTCTACTCCAGTGACAAGTTAATATTTGTTTTAGTCGTATATTAGCTTAGCCTGCAGTTCTTTTTATCTCCTTATGATTGTGCTATGTGTAAATATGTTGCTCTATGTTTGGTGTGATTTCGTATGTAGCCCTATTTATAATTGTCTTTATATTTTGTAGTGGTAGTAAAATGCATTATATTCCTGTTTACTTATTGATCTCACTGATACTTTTCGTCAACGTTCGTGTACAGTTTCTCCATTATTTAATAATGTTGTTAAATAATGTTTTGTGATTGCTTCCATTTTAATGAGAATACATCAATGATACCATGATGTAGTGCACCTTGTACATTATTGTTGCATTTTATGTGATCAAAGTTGTACAGTCATCGCTACAAGGAACGGCATGTTATGTTTACGGTTCACACATCCGACATAAATACGATTTCCATGATAATCAAAACCATACTTAGTGGAAGGATAAATGATGTGTAAGTATCTTCATTAAGGTTAAATAACATTTATGGTTTATCAGAAGAACCATAAAGCATCCATAATTAAGGTAACTATACATTTGTTTTTACAAAACAAAGGGATCCACTCCTACATGCAAACCATACAAGGGAAGAACACTGGTTCGCGGAAATGACACAAAGACAGAATGACAAGATTTAATAAAATTTAACAAGATTGCCATCGAAAACAAAGACCCATATGGCAAGTGGACAAGGAAGCCATTGGTCAAACAGTTTTCATCTCTGTGTAACCCGCCAATTAGATGTGTGTCAACTTTGTTTTAAAAATATTCAAGCTGCTTCATGGAACTGGTACTGAACTAATATCCTCTCTGGCAAACACTGAATTGAAGTAACCTTCTAGGTCTTTCGCATTAAAAAAACATTGTGATATAATATGTTTCCAGCACTGTCTTGTAGTGGTCCGACCTTGTCTCGTACGCGTTGTTTACTCCTAACACATGAATAAAAACTCATGGTATCATACTTTTATGTTACATGCTACTTTCTGCTCATAGCTTCTTTAGATTTCTGTCGTAGCTGCATTAAGTGCCTCTTTGTAATTTGTGTAGTGTTCATCCTTTATGGTACGCCTATAATCCTTTATGGTACGCCTATAATCCTTTATGGTACGCCTATAATCCCTCCACATAGTTTCTAGCTATAATAGCTTCTTTTGACAAATCTTTTGTTTGTAGACTGTTTTCCTTCGTTTTCAAGGGAACAAATTGATCAACGATATTCTCAGTTTCATATTTTAGAATGTTCCAACATTCTATTGCTGTCTTATTCATCAGCATGTTGTTCCAATCTAGCTTTGCTAAGTATTTTCTCATATCTGTATATTAACTTTTGTGGAAGTTTCTCCTGTATTTTTTATTATTTTTACTTTCTTATGGCTTTCGTCGTACACTACTGCTATGTCATATATTACTACTGTATCATACACTACTACTGTGTCATACACTACTACTGTGTCGTACATTACTACTGTGTCATACACTACTACTGTGTCATATATTACTACTGTGTCATACACTACTACTGTGTCATACATTACTACTGTGTCATACATTACTACTGTGTCATACACCACTACTGTGTCCTACACCACTACCATGTCATACACTACTACCGTGTCATCCATTACTGCCGTGTCATACACTACTGTTGTGTCCTACACTACTACTGTGTCATACACTACTGCTATGTCCTACACTATTACTATGTCATACACTACTAATTTGTCCTACACTACTAATGTATCCTACATTACTACTGCGTCATACACCACTTTTCTGTCCTACACTACTACCGTGTCATACACTACTACTGTGTCCTACACCAATACTGTGCCTACACCACTACTGTGTCATACACTACCACTGTGTCGTACAACACTATTGTTTCATACACTACTACTGTGTCGTACACTACTACTGTGTCATACACTACTACTGTGTCCTACATTACTACTGTGTCATACACTACTACTGTGTCATACATTACTACTGTGTCATACCTTACTACTGTGTCCTACATTACTACTGTGTCATACACTACTACTGTGTCGTACACTACTACTGTGTCATACACTACTACTGTGTCGTACATTACTACTGTGTCATACACTACTACTGTGTCATACATTACTACTGTGTCATACACTACTACTGTGTCGTACATTACTACTGTGTCATACACTACTACTGTGTCGTACATTACTACTGTGTCATACACTACTACTGTGTCGTACACTACTACTGTGTCATACACTACTACTGTGTCGTACATTACTACTGTGTCATACACTACTACTGTGTCATACATTACTACTGTGTCATACACTACTACTGTGTCGTACATTACTACTGTGTCATACACTACTACTGTGTCGTACATTACTACTGTGTCATACACTACTACTGTGTCGTACATTACTATTGTGTCATACACTACTACTGTGTCGTACATTACTACTGTGTAATACACTACAACTGTGTCATACATTACTACTGTGTCATACACTACTACTGTGTCGTACATTACTACTGTGTCATACATTACTACTGTGTCCTACACCACTACTGTGTCCTACACCACTACCATGTCATACACTACTACCGTGTCATACATTACTGCCTTGTCATACACTACTGTTGTTGCGTCATACACCACTTTTCTCTGTCCTACACTACTACCGTGTCATACACTACTACTGTGTCCTACACCAATACTGTGCCTACACCACTACTGTGTCATACACTACCACTGTGTCGTACAACACTATTGTTTCATACACTACTAATGTGTCATACACTACCACTTTGACATACACCACTATTGTGTAATACACTACTACCGGGTCGTACACTACTGCCGTGTCAAACACTACTGCCGTGTCATACACTACTGCCGTGTCAAACACTACTGCCGTGTCAAACACTACTGCCGTGTCATACACTACTGCCGTGAAATACACTACATCTGTGGTTTACTGAGGTAAATATTGTGGTAGGAAAAATACATTTAGTCTTGCTGGCATTTAATGAGTAATTTAACTTATTAACTAATAAGGAAACCATCAGAGTGATTTAACTGTTTAGTTGTGCAACTTTCATATCGTTGATTGATCAGTAAAACTAGACTTTTGTCCAGAAAATACCACACACACACACACACGCACGGACGCACGCACGCACGCACGCACGCACGCACGCACGCGCGCGCACGCACGCACACACACACACACACACACACTCACACACAAACACACACACACACAATATTTTGGGGCTTCGTGGACATCTGTGTACAACTACAATTTACAAAGCAGTGTTGTTAGTTTACCTACTAGAAATGACGTAATTTGACATTACGTCTTTCTTGCTCAATGTCAATATGGCGCTATCTACATCGACAGTCTGGATTCAACATATCTTACGTGAACACATGTGTGAAAACAACCATCGGGGCTCATCTAAATGTTATATACATTGTCTAGCTTCAGCATATCTAAATATGGGGCATAATGCTCACACAAAGGCGCTCCACCCGTACCTCTTATATGTGTTAATATTTCAAACTATGCTGGACCACAATGAAGAATAAACACCTCAATATTTTCTTGGTCTGTCACATCAACTTGCTCAATCAATATCATGAATAAATAGGCGAGAAAGACTTAGGAACGAAACATGCTTGCAAAATAGATAGTAAATGGCGGACGGTTACATTAGTGTCCCAAATGACCACAAGAGGTTGCAACAAAAGAAAAGTCCAAACACCACATC
>OY759270.1:965000-987500 GCA_963662155.1 Lamellibrachia columna | reverse complement strand
CTTACCCCACCCTACATTATAAGTTTCCTATTGGCTGCTATTTTATTTTAAGTGTTGAGCTTTGATTGGAATATTAACTAGGTGGATTTCATCGTAACATTACTACACTGAAACATTCAACACAGCCAGACTATCGCTGGGTGATCACAAAGAAGACGACTTTCGAAACCACGAACATAGCCAGATGATGGTGGACGTGAACGATGAGACGAAAACATTTTCTGATGAAATATAATAGTTGCACACCTGTACAACAGTGCACATTGCAAATAGCATTCTCCTGCTGGTAGCTACAGGAGAGGTTTGGCTGTGACGGGTGTAACTGCTGGATCAGACCTGGTGTCGTTCTTTCCGATTCTGATGGAACGTCGACAGATAGAACGAAGCACCGGACCGTGAGGTGAAGGACCCGGACAAGACGCGGGGACTTTGGCGACGAGCCAACGCGGGTCTGTCTGGTCATGACGCAGAAATACTTGCAAAGTGCTGTGGAGCATTCTATTCTGGACACTAGCCAAGGAGATAAACACATATCATATTTAGAAAAAAGACTTCAATATAAGTCATTTGTTCACCAGTGTAAGGTGCACTTAGTGGACCGTGTCATGTACACCAGTCTTATAAAAAGTTTAACAGATGTGTCTCGAGTTTAGCTGGTCTACGTCAAAGCTTCTTTATGTCGACTTTGCCAGAATGCAACAACAATCAGCAAGGTCGGGTAGTCTTATTCGAAGACACCTCCATATTAGGACTGGCAAGTCGCCCGAACATGTGATAGGCATTCACCCATTGGCTGTTGGCCAGCGTTCGACGTGGTCTCATTGGCTAGCGTCACAGGCCGATAGACAGAACCGTGCTTTGTACGTAGCTCTTTTTAGCTGCGTCTTTTTTGTGGACGACGACTTTGTTGCACTTTACCGGGCTTGGCTGGAGGCCGTACGCAGGCCAAGGTGACATACGCAAACATTTATTTTTTATTCAGCTACTTGCTGACGAAGTCGAGTCGCACTGGAATGTTCCGCGGTTTTATTTCACACATGATGCGTTGCCGCAAAAAAGTTGTTATTCGGCGTTAATATCGTAAAGAGAACATCAATCAGTGAAGTTGCTGGCTTAATTGCGTGCACTAGGACGGAAAAACAGAACGTCTGGAGACAGGGAGAAAATGTGATGTATGTCTGGCAGGAAAACGGCAAGATGTGCATCCACCTGAGATGTTGGTTGGATGTTTTAACTGAAGCTAAGCCATAGTTACCTTCATAAACCAGACAAGTCACTTTATTCCATTGGACGTGTGTTCTCGTGAATGCCAGGCTCGCCGAATACACCACAGACAAACAGTGCTCAGGTTGAAGACCAAGTCAAAGATAAAAATGTGTAGGATACTTTAATTAATGCATCATTTAAATGATTTAGCTGAATTTAGCTGGGTAACATTAATATACACACACCATACACACAACACACACCAAACACACCAAACGCGCCACACACACACTGATCCTTTACTAACTTTACTTCATGTCCTCTAGTTCTATCTTTCTTGACAGAGAAAAACATATTTCTATCAATACTTTCCTACCCATTCAATATCTAAAAACTGATCTCCTCTTAACCTCCTTGTCTCTAGACTTGTTAAACCATATTCTGTCAGGCGTTCTTCGTTCTTTGAAGGTCCTCCTTCTAGCATTAAGTTATCTGGTCCTTCTACCACCAATTCTCATTTTTTGTTAGAGTAAAATACTTTCCCTTTATCTCATATTTCATTGACTATACTTATTCGTATTCTCATTGGTCTTATGTTCCTTTTAACCCGCCTTTTGTTATCATGTTTTCCTTACGTAAATCCGTTTTATTTTCTATGTTCCTTCTGACCCGTTTAATCATTTTCCGTTACGTATGCATTAATTACGTTTAACGAATAAATGCTTTCTAGTGAATCGTTACTCATACAGTGGGAAAAGTAATTAAATTACCTTTACTTTTCTAAATATTTGTTTACTCGATTGATCTTGCTTATACCATTTGAGAAGAATAACAAACCTCTACAGTATCGAGATCGTGTCTTCGTGTTTTCGGTTTAGAGCTAGTTGTAGCGAGGAACTCATACTTTGTTACCACTTGAGACACGCCACAACGTTTAGAGCTAGTTGTAGCGAGGAACTCATACTTTGTTACCACTTGAGACACGCCACAACGTTTAGAGCTAGTTGTAGCGAGGAACTCATACTTTGTTACCACTTGAGACACGCCACAACGTTTAGAGCTAGTTGTAACGAGGAACTCATACTTTGTTACCACTTGAGACACGCCACAACATTTCCTTTCTCACATTAAATGTAGATTATTATTAAAGTTACAACGAAAATGTTTTCACACTGTCAGTCGTTGTGTTCGTGGTGTGTAGGCCAACAACCCAGGCTTCGTTGTGTTCGTGGTGTGTAGGCCTACAATCAAGGCATTCAGCCCACCAATAACTATCAGTATAATTTGAAAATTATCAGTTTTGTACTAGAGGAATAAGCAATCTATTTATTCAAAGAAAAATACAAAATATTGCAATTATTAGACATAGCGTTATACAAATGGCTGACAATAATTAATTGAGTACACGTATATAACCTCTTTAGTTTCTCCATTTACAAAAAAATCAAATATATTAATATAAATATAGTATAAGATTCAACTAAATAAATAAATATGTCATTCTAATATATGAATTAATAACGTACACGTTCATAGCAAGTAATAACGTACACGTTCATAGCAAGTACTATCGTACACGTTCATAGCAAGTAATAACGTACACGTTCATAGCAAGTGATATCGTACACGTTCATAGCAAGTAATATCGTACACGTTCATAGCAAGTAATATCGTACATGTTCATAGCAAGTAAGCTTAAAAAGACGAGTTTTTAATAAATTCTTGACCTTAGTTGGTGAGTCGGATTTAGTTGTAGTTTATTTACTTCACTGCAACAACCAAGTTTGACGCGCCTGAAGGCGTTGTGTAGCGCGCGTTTGATTTGTATCAGTTGACATTGATGCAAACTGCGTGCGGCCATTTTGGCAAAGGTCTCGTCGTGTCATTGAACGTGTTTGACGAAATACACGTTTGAAACAAATCGTACTGTTTTCAGCGTGTTCTGAATAAACGCTGATACGATGTTACTATGAAAAATATTAAATATGTTGACTGAAAATGCAAGATAAATGCAATAATGAGTAATCGAAGCAATATGATGGAGGTCTTCGTTATGGGGAATTGCCGACTTTATTACTTTTCGTGTGAAACCATTTGGAATGATATGTATTGCGAAGTAAGTTGGAATGACATGTAATTGCGAAGTAAGTTGGAATAACATGTAGTTGCGCAGTAATTTGGAATGCCATGTAGTTGCGAATTAAGTTGGAATGACATGTAGTTGCGAAGTAATTTGGAATGACATGTAGTTGCGAATTAAGTTGGAATGCCATGTAGTTGCGATTTAAGTTGGACTGACATGTAGTTGCGATGTAAGTTGGAATGACATGTAGTTGCGATGTAAGTTGGAATGACATGTAATTGCGAATTAAGTTGGAATGACATGTAGTTGCGAAGTAATTTGGAATGACATGTAGTTGCGAATTAAGTTGGAATGACATGTAATTGCGAAGTAAGTTGGAATAACACGTAATTGCGAAATAAGTTGGAATGACATGTAATTGCGATGTAAGTTGGAATGACATGTAATTGCGAAATCAGTTGGAATGACACGTAATTGCGAATTAAGTTGGAATGACATGTAATTGCGATGTAAGTTGGAATGACACGTAATTGCGAATTAAGTTGGAATGACATGTAGTTGCGAAGTAATTTGGAATGACATGTAGTTGCGAATTAAGTTGGAATGACATGTAATTGCGAAGTAAGTTGGAATAACACGTAATTGCGAAATAAGTTGGAATGACATGTAATTGCGATGTAAGTTGGAATGACATGTAATTGCGAAATCAGTTGGAATGACACGTAATTGCGAATTAAGTTGGAATGACATGTAATTGCGATGTAAGTTGGAATGACACGTAATTGCGAATTAAGTTGGAATGACATGTAGTTGCGAAGTAAGTTGGAATGACATGTAATTGCGAAATAAGTTGGAATGACATGTAATTGCGATGTAAGTTGGACTGACATGTAATTGTGAAGTAAGTTGGAATGACATATAGTTGCGATGTTCGTTGGAATGACATGTAGTTGCGAAGTAAATTGGAATGACATGTAGTTGCGCTGTAAATTGGACTGACGTGTAGTTGCGATGTAAGTTGGAATGACATGTAATTGCGAAGAAAGTTGCCATAGAATAAACTGTTCACTAAACAATCAGACAGATCAACTGATATATGAATATATGCTGCGTTAGTCTAGTTCCAGGGTTTCTCTGTATATGTATTTCTTTATCTCGGTAACACAAACCAAGTCAATGACCCAGTAGCTTTATTCAAGGACAACTCCTTATTAGGACAACCACGGTACAATCACGTGAAAAGACCTGCTGGGCGTTGCCGAAATGTTTTGAGTCAGCGTTCGTCGGTGCCGCCAAGCGCCGTACATCGCTACCCGAAGCCGGGCTCGCGTCATAATATCTCTTAGTTGTTTTTTGTTGACATTCGTGTGCACTTTTTGGGCGCTGAGTTTCTCAGAGAGGGCAACACAAGCATATCTCAACTGTCTCAGAGCAGAAACGGTAGTCATCAATAAACGTCGTAAAGAAACGACTGGTCCTATTGCGTGGCCAAGAGCAAAGACCACGTAACACGAAATAGGAGGAAGAATCAACTGTTACACAAATGACCGACGTGAACATCGTATTTGATTGATACAACTGTATATATTCGTACACACGAACACACATGACCGCACACGTTCAAACCAATAGAAATGCATACATGTTCTATATTAACGGGAATTAACAACGACTGGTTAACTAAACGACTTTTACGGGATATTGCAACGCTTGGTGTATCAGTATTTATAACATTTCGATTGGTACAATTTGGGATAAATTAAAATATGCTAGTTTTACAACATCTAAATATATCGCTTTATTCCCATACAAGACAAAAATAGTCACCTTAAAAGGAGAGGAATAAAAATTTTTTGGTGAACAGGTGAGCACTTATATTTAAAACTAGAGTATGGTGACCAGGTGAGCACTTATATTTAAAACAAGAGTATGGTGAACAGGTGAGCATTTATACTTAAAACTAGAGTATGGTGACCAGGTGAGCACTTATACTTAAAACTAGAGTATGGTGACCAGGTGAGCACTTATACTTAACACTAGAGTATGGTGACCAGGTGAGCACTTATACTTAAAACTAGAGTATGGTGACCAGGTGAGCACTTATACTTAAAACTAGAGTATGGTGACCAGGTGAGCACTTATACTTAAAACTAGAGTATGGTGACCAGGTGAGCACTTATACTTAAAACTAGAGTATGGTGACCAGGTGAGCACTTATACTTAAAACTAGAGTATGGTGACCAGGTGAGCACTTATACTTAAAACTAGAGTATGGTGACCAGGTGAGCACTTATACTTAAAACTAGAGCATGGTGACCAGGTGAGCATTTATACTTAAAACTAGAGTATGGTGACCAGGTGAGCACTTATACTTAAAACTAGAGCATGGTGACCAGGTGAGCACTTATACTTAAAACTAGAGTATGGTGACCAGGTGAGCACTTATACTTAAAACTAGAGTATGGTGACCAGGTGAGCACTTATACTTAAAACTAGAGTATGGTGACCAGTTTAGCACTTATACTTAAAACTAGAGTATGGTGATCAGTTGAGCACTTATACTTAAAACTAGAGCATGGTGACCAGGTGAGCATTTATACTTAAAACTAGAGCATGGTGACCAGTTGAGCACTTATACTTAAAACTAGAGCATGGTGACCAGGTGAGCACTTATACTTAAAACTAGAGTATGGTGACCAGGTGAGCACTTATACTTAAAACTAGAGCATGGTGACCAGGTGAGCATTTATACTTAAAACTAGAGTATGGTGACCAGGTGAGCACTTATACTTAAAACTAGAGCATGGTGACCAGGTGAGCACTTATACTTAAAACTAGAGTATGGTGACCAGGTGAGCACTTATACTTAAAACTAGAGCATGGTGACCAGGTGAGCACTTATACTTAAAACTAGAGTATGGTGACCAGGTGAGCACTTATACTTAAAACTAGAGTATGGTGACCAGGTGAGCACTTATACTTAAAACTAGAGTATGGTGACCAGGTGAGCACTTATACTTAAAACTAGAGTATGGTGACCAGGTGAGCACTTATACTTAAAACTAGAGTATGGTGATCAGGTGAGCACTTATATTTAAAACTAGAGTATGGTGACAAGGTGAGCACTTATATTTAAAACTAGAGTATGGTGACCAGGTGAACACTTATACTTAAAACTAGAGTATGGTGACCAGGTGAGCAATTATATTTAAAACTAGAGTATGGTGACCGGGTGAGCACTTATGCTTAAAACTAGAGTATGGTGACCAGGTGAGCACTTATACTTAAAACTAGAGTATGGTGACCAGGTGAGCACTTGTACTTAAAACTAGAGCATGGTGACCAGGTGAGCACTTATACTTAAAACTAGAGCATGGTGACAAGGTGAGCACTTATACTTAAAACTAGAGTATGGTGACCAGGTGAGCACTTATATTTAAAACTAGAGTATGGTGACCAGGTGAGCACTTATATTTAAAACTAGAGTATGGTGACCAGGTGAGCACTTATATTTAAAACTAGAGTATGGTGACCAGGTGAGCACTTATATTTAAAACTAGAGTATGGTGACCAGGTGAGCACTTATACTTAAAACTAGAGCATGGTGACAAGGTGAGCACTTATACTTAAAACTAGAGTATGGTGACCAGGTGAGCACTTATACTTAAAACTAGAGTATGGTGACCAGGTGAGCACTTATACTTAAAACTAGAGTATGGTGACCAGGTGAGCACTTATACTTAAAACAAGAGTATGGTGACCAGGTGAGCACTTATACTTAAAACTAGAGCATGGCGACCAGGTGAGCACTTATACTTAAAACTAGAGTATGGTGTCCAGGTGAGCACTTATACTTAAAACTAGAATATGGCGACCATTTGATCACTTATATTTAAAACTAGAGCATGGTGACCAGGTGAGCACTTATACTTAAAACTAGAGTATGGTGACCAGGTGAGCACTTATACTTAAAACTAGAGTATGGTGACCAGGTGAGCACTTATACTTAAAACTAGAGTATGGTGACCAGGTGAGCACTTATACTTAAAACTAGAGCATGGCGACCAGGTGAGCATTTATACTTAAAACTAGAGTATGGTGACCAGGTGAGCACTTATACTTAAAACTAGAGCATGGTGACCAGGTGAGCACTTATACTTAAAACTAGAGTATGGTGACCAGGTGAGCACTTATATTTAAAACTAGAGTATGGTGACCAGGTGAGCACTTATTCTTAAAACTAGAGTATGGTGACCAGGTGAGCACTTATACTTAACACTAGAGTATGGTGACCAGGTGAGCACTTATACTTAAAACTAGAGTATGGTGACCAGGTGAGCACTTATACTTAAAACTAGAGTATGGTGACCAGGTGAGCACTTATACTTAAAACTAGAGTATGGTGACCAGGTGAGCACTTATACTTAAAACTAGAGTATGGTGACCAGGTGAGCACTTATACTTAAAACTAGAGTATGGTGACCAGGTGAGCACTTATACTTAAAACTAGAGCATGGTGACCAGGTGAGCACTTATACTTAAAACTAGAGTATGGTGACCAGGTGAGCACTTATACTTAAAACTAGAGTATGGTGACCAGGTGAGCACTTATACTTAAAACTAGAGTATGGTGACCAGGTGAGCACTTATACTTAAAACTAGAGCATGGCGACCAGGTGAGCATTTATACTTAAAACTAGAGTATGGTGACCAGGTGAGCACTTATACTTAAAACTAGAGCATGGTGACCAGGTGAGCACTTATACTTAAAACTAGAGTATGGTGACCAGGTGAGCACTTATACTTAAAACTAGAGTATGGTGACCAGGTGAGCACTTATACTTAAAACTAGAGTATGGTGACCAGTTGAGCACTTATACTTAAAACTAGAGTATGGTGACCAGTTTAGCACTTATACTTAAAACTAGAGTATGGTGATCAGTTGAGCAATTATACTTAAAACTAGAGCATGGTGACCAGTTGAGCACTTATACTTAAAACTAGAGCATGGTGACCAGTTGAGCACTTATACTTAAAACTAGAGTATGGTGACCAGGTGAGCACTTATACTTAAAACTAGAGTATGGTGACCAGTTGAGCACTTATACTTAAAACTAGAGCATGGTGACCAGGTGAGCACTTATACTTAAAACTAGAGTATGGTGACCAGGTGAGCACTTATACTTAAAACTAGAGTATGGTGACCAGGTGAGCACTTATACTTAAAACTAGAGCATGGTGACCAGGTGAGCACTTATACTTAAAACTAGAGTATGGTGACCAGGTGAGCATTTATACTTAAAACTAGAGGTTGGTGACCAGTTGAGCACTTATACTTAAAACTAGAGTATGGTGACCAGGTGAGCACTTATACTTAAAACTAGAGCATGGTGACCAGGTGAGCACTTATACTTAAAACTAGAGTATGGTGTCCAGGTGAGCACTTATACTTAAAACTAGAATATGGTGACCAGTTGAACACTTATATTTAAAACTAGAGCATGGTGACCAGGTGAGCACTTATACTTAAAACTAGAGTATGGTGACCAGGTGAGCACTTATACTTAAAACTAGAGTATGGTGACCAGGTGAGCACTTATACTTAAAACTAGAGTATGGTGACCAGGTGAGCACTTATACTTAAAACTAGAGCATGGTGACCAGGTGAGCACTTATACTTAAAACTAGAGTATGGTGACCAGGTGAGCATTTATACTTAAAACTAGAGGTTGGTGACCAGTTGAGCACTTATACTTAAAACTAGAGTATGGTGACCAGGTGAGCACTTATACTTAAAACTAGAGCATGGTGACCAGGTGAGCACTTATATTTAAAACTAGAGTATGGTGACCATGTGAGCACTTATACTTAAAACTAGAGTATGGTGACCAGGTGAGCACTTATATTTAAAACTAGAGTATGGTGACCAGGTGAGCACTTATACTTAAAACTAGAGTATGGTGACCAGGTGAGTACTTATACCTAAAACTAGAGTATGGTGACCAGGTGAGCACTTATACTTAAAACTAGAGTATGGTGACCAGGTGAGCACGTATATTTAAAACTAGAGTATGGTGACAAGGTGAGCACTTATATTTAAAACTAGAGTATGGTGACCAGGTGAGCACTTATACTTAAAACTAGAGCATGGTGACCAGGTGAGCACTTATACTTAAAACTAGAGTATGGTGACCAGGTGAGCACTTATACTTAAAACTAGAGTATGGTGACCAGGTGAGCACTTATACTTAAAACTAGAGTATGGTGACCAGGTGAGCACTTATACTTAAAACTAGAGTATGGTGACCAGGTGAGCACTTATACTTAAATCTAGAGCATGGTGACCAGGTGAGCACTTATACTTAAAACTAGAGTATGGTGACCAGGTGAGCACTTATACTTAAAACTAGAGTATGGTGACCAGGTGAGCACTTATATTTAAAACTAGAGTATGGTGACCAGGTGAGCACTTATATTTAAAACTAGAGTATGGTGACCAGGTGAGCACTTATACTTAAAACTAGAGTATGGTGACCAGGTGAGCACTTATACTTAAAACTAGAGTATGGTGACCAGGTGAGCACTTATACTTAAAACTAGAGTATGGTGACCAGGTGAGCACGTATATTTAAAACTAGAGTATGGTGACAAGGTGAGCACTTATATTTAAAACTAGAGTATGGTGACCAGGTGAGCACTTATACTTAAAACTAGAGCATGGTGACCAGGTGAGCACTTATACTTAAAACTAGAGTATGGTGACCAGGTGAGCACTTATACTTAAAACTAGAGTATGGTGACCAGGTGAGCACTTATACTTAAAACTAGAGTATGGTGACCAGGTGAGCACTTATACTTAAAACTAGAGTATGGTGACCAGGTGAGCACTTATACTTAAATCTAGAGCATGGTGACCAGGTGAGCACTTATACTTAAAACTAGAGTATGGTGTCCAGGTGAGCGCTTATACTTAAAACTAGAATATGGTGACCAGTTGAACACTTATATTTAAAACTAGAGCATGGTGACCAGGTGAGCACTTATACTTAAAACTAGAGTATGGTGACCAGGTGAGCACTTATACTTAAAACTAGAGCATGGTGACCAGGTGAGCACTTATACTTAAAACTAGAGCATGGTGACCAGGTGAGCATTTATACTTAAAACTAGAGTATGGTGACCAGGTGAGCACTTATATTTAAAACTAGAGCATGGTGACCAGGTGAGCACTTATACTTAAAACTAGTGTATGGTGACCAGGTGAGCACTTATACTTAAAACTAGAGTATGGTGACCTGGTGAGCACTTATATTTAAAACTAGTGTATGGTGACCAGGTGAGCACTTATACTTAAAACTAGTGTATGGTGACCAGTTGGTCACTTATACTTAAAACTAGAATATGGTGACCAGTTGATAACTTATACTTAAAACTAGAGTATGGTGCCCAGGTGAGCACTTATACTTAAAACTAGAGTATGGTGACCAGTTGAGCACTTATATTTAAAACTAGAGTATGGTGACCAGGTGAGCACTTATACTTAAAACTAGAGCATGGTGACCAGGTGAGCACTTATACTTAAAACTAGAGCATGGTGACCAGGTGAGCACTTATACTTAAAACTAGAGTATGGTGACCAGTTGAGCACTTATACTTAAAACTAGAGTATGGTGACCAGGTGAGCACTTATACTTAAAACTAGAGTATGGTGACCAGTTGAACACTTATATTTAAAACTAGAGTATGGTGACCAGGTGAGCTCTTATACTTAAAACTAGAGCATGGTGACCAGGTGAGCACTTATACTTAAAACTAGAGTATGGTGACCAGGTGAGCATTTATACTTAAAACTAGAGGTTGGTGACCAGTTGAGCATTTATACTTAAAACTAGAGTATGGTGACCAGGTGAGCACTTATACTTAAAACTAGAGCATGGTGACCAGGTGAGCACTTATACTTAAAACTAGAGTATGGTGACCATGTGAGCACTTATACTTAAAACTAGAGTATGTTGACCAGGTGAGCACTTATATTTAAAACTAGAGTATGGTGACCAGGTGAGCACTTATACTTAAAACTAGAGTATGGTGACCAGGTGAGCACTTATACTTAAAACTAGAGTATGGTGACCAGGTGAGCACTTATACTTAAAACTAGAGTATGGTGACCAGGTGAGCACTTATATTTAAAACTAGAGTATGGTGACCAGGTGAGCACTTATACTTAAAACTAGAGTATGGTGACCAGGTGAGCACTTATACTTAAAACTAGAGTATGGTGACCAGGTGAGCACTTATACTTAAAACTAGAGTATGGTGACCAGGTGAGCACTTATACTTAAAACTAGAGTATGGTGACCAGGTGAGCACTTATACTTAAAACTAGAGTATGGTGACCAGGTGAGCACTTATATTTAAAACTAGAGTATGGTGACCAGGTGAGCACTTATACTTAAAACTAGAGTATGGTGACCAGGTGAGCACTTATACTTAAATCTAGAGCATGGTGACCAGGTGAGCACTTATACTTAAAACTAGAGTATGGTGTCCAGATGAGCGCTTATACTTAAAACTAGAATATGGTGACCAGTTGAACACTTATATTTAAAACTAGAGCATGGTGACCAGGTGAGCACTTATACTTAAAACTAGAGTATGGTGACCAGGTGAGCACTTATACTTAAAACTAGAGTATGGTGACCAGGTGAGCACTTATACTTAAAACTAGAGTATGGTGACCAGGTGAGCACTTATACTTAAAACTAGAGCATGGTGACCAGGTGAGCATTTATACTTAAAACTAGAGTATGGTGACCAGGTGAGCACTTATACTTAAAACTAGAGCATGGTGACCAGGTGAGCACTTATATTTAAAACTAGAGTATGGTGACCAGGTGAGCACTTATATTTAAAACTAGAGTATGGTGACCAGGTGAGCACTTATACTTAAAACTAGAGCATGGTGACCAGTTGAGCACTTATACTTAAAACTAGAGTATGTTGACCAGGAGAGCACTTATACTTAAAACTAGAGTATGGTGACCAGTTGAACACTTATATTTAAAACTAGAGTATGGTGACCAGGTGAGCTCTTATACTTAAAACTAGAGCATGGTGACCAGGTGAGCACTTATACTTAAAACTAGAGTATGGTGACCAGTTGAGCACTTATACTTAAAACTAGAGTATGGTGACCAGTTGAGCACTTATACTTAAAACTAGAGTATGGTGACCAGGTGAGCACTTATACTTAAATCTAGAGTATGGTTACCAGTTGAGCACTTATATTTAAAACTAGAGCATGGTGTAAAGGTGAGCACTTATACTTAAAACTAGATCATGGTGACCAGGTGAGCATTTATACTTAAAACTAGAGTATGGTGACCAGGTGAGCACTTATATTTAAAACTAGAGCATGGTGACCAGGTGAGCACTTATACTTAAAACTAGTGTATGGTGACCAGGTGAGCACTTATACTTAAAACTAGAGTATGGTGACCAGGTGAGCACTTATATTTAAAACTAGTGTATGGTGACCAGGTGAGCACTTATACTTAAAACTAGTGTATGGTGACCAGTTGGGCACTTATACTTAAAACTAGAGTATGGTGACCAGTTGATAACTTATACTTAAAACTAGAGTATGGTGACCAGGTGAGCACTTATACTTAAAACTAGAGTATGGTGACCAGTTGAGCACTTATATTTAAAACTAGAGTATGGTGACCAGGTGAGCACTTATACTTACAACTATAGTATGGTGACCAGTTGAGCACTTATACTTAAAACTAGAGTATGGTGACCAGGTGAGCACTTATACTTAAAACTAGAGTATGGTGACCAGTTGAGCACTTATGCTTAAAACTAGAGTATGGTGACCAGGTGAGCACTTATACTTAAAACTAGAGTATGGTGACCAGGTGAGCACTTATACTTAAAACTAGAGCATGGTGACCAGGTGAGCACTTATACTTAAAACTAGAGTATGGTGACCAGGTGAGCATTTATACTTAAAACTAGAGGTTGGTGACCAGTTGAGCACTTATACTTAAAACTAGAGTATGGTGACCAGGTGAGCACTTATACTTAAAACTAGAGTATGGTGACCAGTTGAGCACTTATACTTAAATCTAGAGTATGGTGACCAGGTGAGCACTTATACTTAAAACTAGAGTGTGGTGACCAGGTGAGCACTTATACTTAAAACTAGAGTATGGTGACCAGGTGAGCACTTATACTTAAAACTAGTGTATGGTGACCAGTTGAGCACTTATACTTAAAACTAGAGTATGGTGACCAGGTGAGCACTTATATTTAAAACTAGAGCATTTTGCAAAGGTGAGATCGTAGATCGAGGGACCGGGGTTTGGGCAATTGTTTTCACCCACGCTGCAAGTTTTTTGGAATAGGCACTAAAAGCCGGTAGTCCATTCTTCCTGATGTCTATGTCCATTCTATTTGATGTCTATGTCCATTCTACCTGATGTCTATGTCCATTCTACCTTGTGTCTATGTCCATTCTACCTGATGTTTATGTCCATTCTACCTGGCGTCTATGTCCATTCTATTTGGTGTCTATGTCCATTCTACCTGGTGTCTATGTCCTTCCCTCCTGGCGTCTAAGTCCATTCTAACTGGTGTCTATGTCTATGTTTATGTCCATTCTATCTGGTGTCTATGCCAATTCTACCTTGTGTCTATGCCAATTCTATCTGATGTCTATGTCTATTCTATCTGGTGTTTATTTCTATTCTACGTAGTGTCTGTGGCTGGGGAAGTAAAATATCCAACACAGGGGGTAAGTGCCTAGCCTATCGTAGACTTGCAGAGCTGGTATCTCAATATCTAAACTCCAAGTGGCGTCAATATTCTGGCAAAAGAACTCTCTATCAAAGTAGAAGTAGAAATGCGACGCATTAGTGATCCTGGGTGTAATTTAAAACTAGTAATTTAAAAACATATGTGCTAAAAAAATTTTTTTTTTATAACTGAAGTGCAGATCACTAGAAAGTGAAGCAAACCAAAATGACTGAAATACGTAACTATGTGTTCGATCACATCACGTCTCGTATAAGTATAAGCTACTTACAATGTAGATCATTAATATAATCGTATGTAATTAAAATTTACCTTTTTGTACCATTTTATTGCTGACTTACAACGAAGTTGTAATAAGTGTATAACACATAACAAACTTATAATATTTCAACAGCAGTGCATGCATGCGTCTATACGTGTAAGTCGTGGACACTTTCTGCCGACGAGACTTTGTCAAATCTGGTGACGTGGGCGACTGTCGCTAACAATTTTACCTTTTCTTTGAATCTTCAGACATCCGAAGTAAGAATGTCGACAACAACTGTCTGGTCGCCGCCGACGTAGTTTGATGTATTTTTGTAGACGGTATATATCTAATAAACACATTTTTACCGTCTGGAGTCCTGTATATCGCACAAAACGGCAACAACAACTAGAGAGTCTTCACACTTCATCGTCTCGTCTACGTTATTATTAATTAACTATGGCGTTTTTTTTCCGTGATTATTCACAGTAACACCGACACAAACACTCGGTGCGCTGACGGAAAGAAACTGTGCGAATGTTTTAGTACATGTACGTACGTGTGAATGTTTTAGTACATGTACGTACGTGTGAATGTTTTAGTACATGTACGTACGTGTGAATGTTTTAGTACATGTACGTACGTGTGAATGTTTTATTACATGTACGTACGTGTGAATGTTTTAGTACATGTACGTACGTGTGAATGTTTTAGTACATGTACGTACGTGTGAATGTTTTAGTACATGTACGTACGTGTGAATGTTTTAGTACATGTACGTACGTGTGAATGTTTTAGTACATGTACGTACGTGTGAATGTTTTAGTACATGTACGTACGTGTGAATGTTTTAGTACATGTACGTACGTGTGAATGACACATATAACGTGTACACACATGTATGTGTGTATACATATGTAAATATACGTATGTATGATTACGTGTAATGTATGTATACGTGTATGTGCAAATACGCATATTTATACATGTTTATGCATATATTTATCTAGTAAATAACACATATCTAATATAGTTTACGTTTGCGTTCATAACGCGATTATTTTTAAAACGTGCTATATTTTATATAAATTACATAGAACTATATAACAGTATTAAGAACCTTATTTTACATTAGTTTATTTAATTGGTTATACCTGATATATTTTTTGATCTGATGTAATTGGTTTTATCGTATATTAAATTATCTCAATTAACCTTGATTTATCTTACATATACACTTTGTTAGCGTCTTTGAGCAGGTTTTTACCGGATACATGCATAATTTATTATTTTATTATAATTATACTAGAACATTTAATTTTGCACAACAACGTCGAGTAACTGTTATAAGTTTGCCTACATGTACGTCTACTTTGTACGTCTACTTTGTACGTCTACTTTGTATGTCTACTTTGTACGTCTACTTTGTACGTCTACTTTGTACGTCTACTTTGTACGTCTACTTTGCCTACATGTACGTCTACTTTGTACGTCTACTTTGCCTACATGTACGTCTACTTGGTACGTCTCCTTTGTACGTCTACTTTGCCTACACGTACGTCTACTTTGTACGTCTACTTTGTATGTCTATTTTGCCTACATGTACGTCTACTTTGTACGTCTACTTTGTACGTCTACTTTGCCTACATGTACGTCTACTTTGCCTACATGTACATCTACTTTGCCTACATGTACATCTACTTTGCTTACATGTACGTCTATTTTTTACGTCTACTTTGCCTACATATACGTCTACTTTGTACGTACGTCTACTTTGTACGTCTACTTTGTACGTCTACTTTGCCTACATGTACGTCTATTTTTTACGTCTACTTTGCCTACATATACGTCTACTTTGTCCGTCTACTTTGCCTACATGTACGTCTACTTTGCCTACATGTACGTCTACGTTGCCTACATGTACGTCTACTTTGCTTACATGTACGTCTACTTTGTACGTCTACTTTGCCTACATATACGTCTACTTTGTACGTACGTCTACTTTGTACGTCTACTTTGTACGTCTACTTTGCCTACGTGTACGTCTACTTTTTACGTCTACTTTGCCTACATATACGTCTACTTTGTACGTCTACTTTGTACGTCTACTTTACCTAAATGTACGTCTACTTTGCCTACATGTACGTCTACTTTGCCTACATGTACGTCTACTTTGCTTACATGTACTTTGTATGTCTACTTTGCCTACATATACGTCTACTTTGTACGTACGTCTACTTTGTACGTCTACTTTGTACGTCTACTTTGCCTACATGTACGTCTACTTTTTACGTCTACTTTGCCTACATATACGTCTACTTTGTACGTCTACTTTGCCTACATGTACGTCTACTTTGCCTACATGTACGTCTACGTTGCCTACATGTACGTCTACTTTGCTTACATGTACGTCTACTTTGTACGTCTACTTTGCCTACATATACGTCTACTTTGTACGTACGTCTACTTTGTACGTCTACTTTGTACGTCTACTTTGCCTACGTGTACGTCTACTTTTTACGTCTACTTTGCCTACATATACGTCTACTTTGTACGTCTACTTTGAACGTCTACTTTACCTAAATGTACGTCTACTTTGCCTACACGTACGTCTACTTTGCTGACATGTACGTCTACTTTGCTTACATGTACGTCTACTTTGTACGTCTACTTTGCCTACATATACGTCTACTTTGTACGTACGTCTACTTTGTACGTCTACTTTGCCTACGTGTACGTCTACTTTTTACGTCTACTTTGCCTACATATACGTCTACTTTGTACGTCTACTTTGTACGTCTACTTTACCTAAATGTACGTCTACTTTGCCTACATGTACGTCTACTTTGCCTACATGTACGTCTACTTTGCTGACATGTACGTCTACTTTGCCTACATGTACGTCTACTTTGCCTACTTGTACGTCTACTATGCTTACATGTACGTCTACTTTGCCTACATGTACGTCTACTTTGCTTACATGTACGTCTACTTTGTACGTCTACATGTACGTCTACTTTGTACGTCTACTTTGTACGTCTACTTTGCCTACATGTACGTCTACTTTGCCTACATTTACGTCTACTTTGCCTACATGTACGTCTACTTTGCTTACATGTACGTCTACTTTGTACGTCTACTTTGTACGTCTACGACAGAAAGCGACGATTTTGCGTTACGATTTCTGCGGCGTCGTTGATATTCCAGTGGCACTCTCCACATGATACTTAGTGTGTAATACTTTACAGTGTAATACTTTATAGTTTCATACTTTACAGTATTCGTATAAGTGCAATTTATTGGAACAAGGACAGTTCCTTTTGACTATTTCACGTTGGACGGCGTCGTAATTTTGCGCTAGTTTACATAAAACATCTTTACATAGAACATATGTCAGTTCATGTTTTTCATTTGATTTAATATCAGTCTGATGCATCCCATAGTTGACCGTAGTGAATATCGTCACTTCGAATAAGCACGCGACAAATATTAGCAATGATGTGGTTTTTTTTGCATTGTCGCCTCTAACTTGCCAACCACCAATTCGTTAATGTCAATTATATGAAATAACGAAACAAAGGTATAATTATGACGCTCATTTACATGTTTAAAGAGGACACCGTGCCACTATTTAACGTGAGAAACGACATATAAACATGTACTTCAACAGAGCATTTAGCGACCGTTACAAATAAAAAAAATTTCTAACTGTCCATTGTCGTCGGTCCCCGATTCATCATCTCCTGCATCGCGCCGCGACTCTTTAATCAAACTTTCCACAAACTTTTTCTCCGTCCGGTGGATCTCCTCGTATCTGCCCAGTTCACTTACAACTCGTTGTCACTGTCACTGTCACTTCTACAACGACTATCAGAAGTGGAAGCGGCTCTCAAGCGACCGGAGTGCGGCCAGTCTAACATGGGCGATGCACCGATGCTTTTTCACGCATGCGCCGGCAAACACGCACTGCGATTGGCTGACCCGGCGTCACGCCCTTGGACAATAGGCGGGGCAACCAATCTGCAAAGTCGAATAGTCAACATTTGATGCGCCGACGTCAATGACGACGAACGACGACGATGATGACAGGCGGCGCTATTAATACGTGCTGCGCTTGCCAAATTCATTCAGACGTTGCTCGCGCCGACCAGCCAGACCCCGGTCAGCTTTTGTGATCACGCAACAATTAACCGGCCACTCGCTGTGTTTACATTGCGAGAGACCGACCACAACACGACCTGGGCACCGAACGTCTGGTACTGAAGGCAGCGATAATTACAACATTCTTGAAAATAACCAAATGTAATGTAAGCGAGTGTATTTCGTTGGCTGACATGGAAGCCGTTTCGATTAATTTTTGAAGTAAGTAGAATTGTTCAGTATTTTTTCGGTTGGAAGTGACAGTGTTGTTTAAAGGGGTTGAGCTGGACTCGTTGAGATACATCGCCCCCCCCCCCTCACGGACTGTTGACCAACGTCGTCAATGGCCTTCCTCGACCTGTCCGGTCTGCCGACGTGGTCGTCCACGGAGGCCGTTGTGTTCTACGTGACCTTCCTCCTCGTGTGGTGGCTGAGGGCGGGATGCAGCAGACTGACTCTACCAGGTCCCTGGGGCTTTCCGGTCCTCGGCCACCTCCCGATGCTCGGCGCCCGCTCTTTCGTCACGATGAACAACTACCGGAAGTGGTACGGCGACGTGTACAAGCTGCGCATGGGCCAGCGTGACGTGGTCGTGGTCAACGGGCCGACCGCCATCAGGACGGCACTGGTCAAGAAGTCGGCCGACTTCGCCGGTCGCCCGGACATGTCCTTCCGTCACCTCTTACAAGGTCACAGTGTCGCCTTCGCCCCGTACAGCGCCAACTGGCACCTCCACCGACGCATCGTTCACCGCGGCATCACGGCGACGATCAATGACAAGAAGGCGCCGACTGACGCCCTCATCTCAGAGGAGGCCATGAGTCTCGGTACAGTATACTATTGTGTCTCGGAACAGTATACTATTGTGTCTCGGTACAGTATACTATTGTGTCTCGGTACAGTATACTATTGTGTCTCGGTACAGTATACTATTGTGTCTCGGAACAGTATACTATTGTGTCTCGGTACAGTATACTATTGTGTCTCGGTACAGTATACTATTGTGTCTCGGTACAGTATACTATTGTGTTTCGGTACAATACACTATTTGGATTCGGAACAATTCGCTATTGTGTCTCGGTACAGTTCAAAATTGTATATCAGTACATTTCACTATTGTGTTTAGCTACAGTGCAATATTGGTTTCATCACATGTTCGTGTTGCCTATCAGCAACTAGAAAGCTCACTGTGTGTACAACATATGTCGTAGTCCTCAAAAATTTTCAAACCAATCTTCAAAACTAATTTCCCAGGTAACAAAACATTGCGAAAAGAGGGTACCGCCTCAAGATCACTGGCCCTTCATTCGTATGACGTGAACCTAGAAGTAAATCAATGCTTTCTCCCCGTCTAGTGCGGAGAATGGACGAGCACAAGGGCGAGCCCTTCGACCCGCACAACGACGTGCAGGAGACCGTCATGCACGTCTTGTTCCGACTGTGCTTCGGCAAGTCGTGTCGGCCGCAGGACGACGCTCTCTGTGAGCAGCTGCGAGAACGATTCAACGGTGTCCAGGCACTGCAGCCGAAACTGGGCATCGTCGACCTGTTCCCGTGCACGGAGTACCTGCTGTTCCGCTACGTCGAACACTTGAAGGTAGGAAATAACGCACCGAGACAGAACTAACACGATGACGTAACTATGCCGTAATTGGACAATCGCAACCCACGTGATACGATTGTTTAGTTACATAAAAAAACACGTGATCAGAGTGACGTCCATTTTGTGTAAGCGCAATTTGATAAATTCACGAATATTTGTACGCGATTTGTGTATACTGGTATAGGCCAGAAACATTACGCTGATGAAACTGCTATCGTTGATATGCCGGTTTCACAAAAATCTTAAGAAACCTTTGCGCAGCAGATCCATATTTAAAATCTATAACAGTTATTTAATCGATGCAGAGCAAATAAATTGTCAGAAAGGTTGTTTTAGCCTGTCAAAAATGCCGTCCGATACCATAATTGACGGGTGGCGCCATCGCGTGGCCTTGGAGGCAGTTGACTCCAAATGGTGATTCTGTGAATTACGCTGCTGTGATAGACGTGTGTTGACGTTAGGTCAATAAAAAGGTAACATTACCAAATATAGTTGAAAAAACATGTTTACGAACAGGATTACAGTGACACAAATTGACCTACTGATTTATTTTGCCAACTATCATTACTATTGATAGTTCAATTTACTATCAATGACAACTATCATTACTATTGATATTTCAATGTACTATCAATGACAATTATTATTACTATTGATAGTTCAATTTACTATCAATGACAACTATCATTACTATTGATAGTTCAATTTACTATCAATGACAACTATCTTTACTATTGATAGTTCAATGTACTATCTATGACAACTATCATTACTATTGATAGTTTAATGTACTATCAATGACAACTATCATTACTATTGATAGTTCAATGTACTATCAATGACAACTATCATTACTATTGATAGTTCAATTTACTATCAATGACAACTATCATTACTATTGATAGTTCAATGTACTATCAATGACAACTATCGATAGTTAGATTTACTATCGTCAGTATTGCATCGTCACATCAACTATTACGATATTTCGATAGTTCGGTGCATTGTTACACCCGTAGTAAGTAATAGTTAGGTGTATTACTAAACCCCTAATAAGTAATAGTTCCGTGTATTTCTGCAGTCATTGTAAGTAAGAATGTAGTGCATTGTAACAATTCTGGTAAGAAATAGTTCCGTGCATTTGTACACACCCAGTACGTAAGGCGTCAACAAAAGGAAAAGTAACTTATTCCAACTATTCACGTGCAACACCTTCTTGAAATAAGAATACTTATGTTATTCCCAATATCCAAGACGATATCCAGTCTTTAAATAACTCTTACTAAAACGATTTTCTCCATTGGACCCGATGTTTCGATTTCGTCAAATCTCTCAAGTAACTCCATTATCGCATAATCCCCCGTGATCCCCCTCTGTAACTTTTCTATGAACATATATGATATTATTATATTATAATAAAGTAATATTATTGTAATATATATATATATATATATATATATATATATATATATATATATATATATATATATATATATATATATATATATATATATATATATATGTATATATATATATATATATGTATATATATATATATATATATATATAGAGAGAGAGAGAGAGACCGTGATCCCCCTCTGTAACTTTTCTATGAACATATATGATATTATTATATTATAATAAAGTAATATTATTGTAATATATATATATATATATATATATATATATATATATATATATATATATATATATATATATATATATATATATATATATATGTATATATATATATATATATGTATATATATATATATATATATATATATATATATATAGAGAGAGAGAGAGAGAGAGAGAGAGAGAGGAAATCAAATCGAAATTGTTAAAGATATTGAATGGGTATGAAAATATTGACAGAAATATTTTTTCTCACTCAAGAAAGATACTAGAACTAGAGGACATGAGATAATATTAGTAAAGGGTCAGTGTAGATTGGATGTAAAAAAGTAGTTGTTCTCACAAAGGAGAGTAAATGAATGAACAAATTATTTAAATATTGTGTAACTGCTAGCAGCGTGAATATGTTTAAAAACAAGGTTGACACATATCTCAGGAGGGCGGGTTACACGTAGATGAACAACGTTGGACTCTCGATAAACCAATGGCTTCCTTGTCCACTTGCCATCTGGGCCTAGTATGGCAATCTTGTTAAATCGTTTTAAAACTTTATTACCCTTATTGTCTTTATTATTTATTATTATTAGCATAGCTAATATTATAATATTACTATTATTGTTACTGTTATTATTTATATTTATTATTATTATCATCATCATCATGACTAATGTTATCATTATCATTAGCGCTGTCGTTGTAGCTGTTATTATCAGTATTACCATAATAATTATTATTGTTACTGTCATTATAATCATCATCATCATCATC
>OY759270.1:955000-960000 GCA_963662155.1 Lamellibrachia columna | reverse complement strand
CGACTTTCACGAACACACGAACAGTGCGCACCGAACTGGTACTGGACAGTGCACTCCGAACTGGTACTGAACAGTGTACACCGAACTGTTACTGAACAGTGTACACCGAACTGTTACTTAACAGTGTACACAGAACTGGTACTGAACAGTGTACACCGAACTGTTACTGAACAGTGTACACCGAACTGGTACTGAACAGTGTACACCGAACTGTTACTGAAACACAAATAGCGATCCACGATGACGTCCCTAGTGGAATCAACTAGCGGTAGTTCTCTGCGTGTTGGTGTTGAACACCGGTATTGGGGTACTACACCAGTGTTGGGGTAGTACCCCAATATTGGGACAGTACACCAGTGTTTAGGTAGTATGCCAATGTTGGGGTAGTAAACCAGTGTTGGGGTAGTACACCAATGTTGGGGTAGTACACCAGTGTTGGACAGTACATCATTGTTGGGGTATTACATTGATGGGGTATTATACCAGCGTTGGGTTAGTGCGTCAGTGGTAGGTTACTACACCAGTGTTAGGTAATACACCAACGCTGGGGTAGTACACCAGTGTTTGGGTAGTACACCGGTTTTGGGGTAGTACACCAATTTTTGGGTAGTACACCAGTGTTTGGGTAGTTTACCAGTGTTTGGGTAGTACACCGGTGTTGGGGTAGTACACAAGTATTGGGGTAGAACACCAATGTTGGGGTAGTACACCAGTGTTGGAGTAGTACACCAGTGTTTGGGTAGTACACCAGTGTTGGGGCAGTACACCATTGTTGGGGCATTACACCAGTGTTGGGTTAGTACATCAGTGTTGGGTTAGTACGCCAGTGTTGAGGTAATACACCAGCGTTGGGGTAGTACACCAGTGTTTGAGTAGTACACCAGTGTTGGGGCATTACACAAGCGTTGGGGTAGTACACCAATGTTGGGGTATTGCCCCTTAGGCTTAAATCTTTTATTTTCTTCCTGCATCATGGTGTGCCACTACATGGTAGCATTGTCAACGTATGGGTGACTAAGCTAGCCACCCTTTGGCCTCCGGCTTGGCGAGATCTAGATACGTCACTGCCTGTAACACCTGTGCCCGGGCGGCCAATATAATTGCCGACACGATTTCGGGCGGAACCAAGACGCGGTGTCGGCTTGCGGTCATCGTGTAATGGTTGAGTGCACAATCAAAGTGCGACAGGTGGACCAGTAGGTCTTCTCTGACCGGAGTGGTTTATGAACAACACCATAGACAAGGATATCAAACAGACGTTTCCAAGATATTAAACGGTTATAAAAATATTGATAGAAGTATTGTTTTCACTTAACGAAGATAACATAACTAAATTACACAAGGTCACGTTAGTGAAGGAGCAGTACAGAATAGACACAAAGTCACGTTAGTGAAGGAGCAGTACAGATTAGACACAAGGTCACGTTAGTGAAGGAGCAGTATAGATTAGACACAAGGTCACGTTATTGAAGGGGCAGTACAGATTAGACACAAGGTCACGTTAGTGAAGGAGCAGTATAGATTAGACACAAGGTCACGTTAGTGAAGGAGCACTACAGATTAGACACAAAGTCACGTTAGTGAAGGAGCAGTACAGATTAGACACAAGGTCACGTTAGTGAAGGAGCAGTACAGAATAGACACAAGGTCATGTTAGTGAAGGAGCAGTATAGATTAGACACAATGTCACGTTAGTGAAGGAGCAGTACAGATTAGACACAAGGTCACGTTAGTGAAGGAGCAGTATAGATTAGACACAAGGTCACGTTAGTGAAGGAGCACTACAGATTAGACACAAAGTCACGTTAGTGAAGGAGCAGTACAGATTACACACAAGAAAGTATTCAATCTCACAGAGGGCGGTAATGGTTGGAACACCATTTAGCATATATTGATTGTATTGTGTGCCTCCCAGCCTTGGATGGCAACGGAGACGGTGCCTCCTGGCCTTGGGTGGCAACGGAGACGATGCCTCCTGGCCTTGGATGGCAATGGAGACGGTGCCTCCCGGGCTTGGATGGCAATTGAGACGGTGCCACCCGGCCTTGGATGGCAATGGAGACGGTGCCTACATGCCTTGGATGGCAACGGAGACGGTGCCTCCTGGCCTTGGATGGCAACGGAGACGGTGCCTCCCGGGCTTGACGTCTCGAAATCAGATTATACATGTTACACCCGTTGCAATGGGTTTGTCATTGATAGATAATATTCAGAGAGATTCCAAGTCCGCATTGACTTTGCAAGAATTTATTAAACAGACAAAGGTACGATACATTCACAGTCAGCTTGTCTCTTCATCATCAACCATCAAGTTAACACAGCTTCGTCGTTGCTGGCTGCCGAGCCAGCATATAACATTACATCGTCCTGATCTAAGACCTGCTGTTTCCCTACTACTACGCCTCTAGACTGCATCTGATTAGTTGCCTTTATAGCAGACGTTTCACATATATTAACATCAAGTTAACTTCGGCAGTTAACACACACACAAGCTAATACATTCATCAGGTTTTATCTTAATGTTGGGCATTGTCTTAATGTACATCTATGTTAATGTATTCATCAGGTCTTATCTTAATGTTGGGCATTGTCTTAATGTACATCTATGTTAATGTTGGACATTGTCTTAATGTACATCTATGTTAATCCTCAAGTATCCAGTTCGACGGAAGTCAGCCCTTCCGAGGACACAAGAACATGACTTGACTAGAACGACTTCCCATTGCTGGACGCTGTCCACTAAGATTAATAGATAACCAATTAATAATCTTCCCATCAGAGAGATGGACATGTAGTGTGTCCACTGCGATCAAAAACCAACTTCTTACTAGTTACAGATTAAAAGTTATACAGTTGGTTACACTGCCCTGCTCAAGATGTCTGGCGCCGACTTACTGAACTTGTTTACTCCGTGTGTTGCCCTTGTTCGGAGACGCGCCAGTTGCCAAGCGTCTTTAATCTTTAGTTGTTGTTCGGAGACGCGCCAGTTGCCAAGCGTCTTTAATCTTTAGTTGTTGTTCGGAGACGCGCCAGTTGCCAAGCGTCTTTAATCTTTAGTTGTTGTTCGGAGACGCGCCAGTTGCCAAACGTCTTTAATCTTTAGTTGTTGTTCGGAGACGCGCCAGTTGCCAAGCGTCTTTAATCTTTAGTTTTTGTTCGGAGACGCGCCAGTTGCCAAGCGTCTTTAATCTTTAGTTGTTTTCTGTTTATGGCGCATATAAAACCACAAGCAACACAATATTAGCTACAACTGCATTTGTATTATAATTATATATGCATATATTGACAAGGATATTCGCATCGTGTCGTGAGTGTGCACGTGCTTGTGTGTACGTGTATATGTGCGTAAATGTGCGTGCATGCCTGCGTGCTTGAATGTAGTACGTATGTGTAGGTGCGTGGTTGGTGCGTGGGTAATTATCTATTATTGGGCAAAACATATTTGTCTTTGTTTATATATCATAAACCCAGTATCGTGTTCACTAATACTCTGCCACTGTTTAACCACCACAAGACTCAACCATCGCACGAAGTGTCCCCGAGTCAAATAGTGGTAGTGCTGCGTGCATATAGTAAACATATAGTGGTAGTGCTGCGTGCATGTAGTAAATATATAGTGGTAGTGCTGCGTGCATGTAGTAAATATATAGTGGCAGTGCTGCGTGCATGTAGTAAATATATTTAAGTAATGTTTCTTTGCACTTTGAACATTGTATATATGTAAAAGGTTACAATATACAGCATTAAACCTCTGAAAATTCGAAAACGGCACGAGTTGATCCTCGACAAGGAATTGACTGTAAGCTGGACACTAGGACCGGACTGTGGCCGAACTTTGTCCTGACCCCGACTTGACCCACCACCTCATGTAACATAAATATTACACAACTAATGTCAACATAATAATATACCTGCGTCACAACATCTGCAACAAGGCGGCCACTATAGAAGTAAAAGTAAAGTAAAGGTACGTTCTTATATAGCGCGGTATCCGGTCCATAGGACTGCTCAAAGCGCTTTACACTTCACCCCCTGGCAGACCTGTTCATTCCAAGGCCATCTCAACTTCTTTGGGAAGTATTCAGCCACGCTGCAATTGCTGCGCGAAGGCTATTCGTTCACATATCCACCACTGTCTGTATTGCCAGGTACTCATTTATACAGCTGAGTGAACTGTGGCAACGTGGGGTGATCAAACTTGCCAAAGGTTCGAAGCGACCGCAGTGGGATTTGAAACCGGGTTCTCTCGATTGAGAGTCCGGCCTTCTAACCGGTATGCTATCGCACCCCACATAGCTACAATAGTGTGTCGTACATTAGAGTGATGTACTCTGTGGGTTGGGGTGAGGGTGGGAGTGGGAGTGGGGGTGAGGGTGGGAATGGGGGGTTGGGGTGGGAGTGGGGGTGGGGATGAAGGTGAAGGTGGGAGTAGGGGTGAGGGTGGGAGTGTGGTTGGGGTTGAGGGTGGGGGTGAAGGTGGGAGTGTGGGTGGGGGTGAGGATGGGGGTGAAGGTGGGGGTGGGGTGGGAGTGAAGGTGGAGTGAGGGTGGGGGTGAAGGTGGGAGTGGGGTGGGGGGTGAGGGTGGGAGTGGAGGGTTGGGGTGAGTGTGGGGGTGAGGGTGGGAGTGGGGGGTGGGGATGAGGGTGGTGGTGAAGGTGGGATGGGGTGGGGGAAGGCAGACTTTTCAGAAAAAAATATTATATTATTTAAACCCGTTAAATCAGATAATGATACATTGAGTTATCATGTTTGTAGATCTTTAAATCTACCCCCCGCGATATTAAGATCACATCAGCAATGTTATTACTTTTTAAGACCCCCAAAACTAAATACATTAACACAATATTGTTCAATAAGAATTAAGACAAGTCGTATTACGGTCGTTCACCGGAATGTTCTTAACAAATAAAATGTTCTTCATAAAACATATTAATCAGTGCTAAATATGGCATGATGTGGTAGTCAGTACGGCATAACGCTGTGGTCAGTGTGGCATAAC
>OY759270.1:907500-950000 GCA_963662155.1 Lamellibrachia columna | reverse complement strand
CATATTTACTATTTTATTAATGAAATGTTTCGTGACATCTGAATTGGCATGACTTCCGATTACATCACTGACTAATGCAGTGTTTCGTTTGGTATAGCGGTCAATTACAATGCAAGGTTTATTGAATGCGGTGCTCGGTGCTTCCCACAACCAGTTAGCGCCACCGTGTGTGGTGCTCCCCAGTGGACAATGACGTTACTACAGAGCGTCCCGGCGACCACTTTTGGTACTGATGGCGCCCCTAGCGGATAATCCATAAACTACCAAAAAAAAAAAAAAAAAAAAAAAAAAAAAAAAAAAAAAAAAAAACCCCTAGTGCTTAGTAACCAAACCAATTTGCGTACTCCACCTAGTGGATGGTGACCGCACTAACGGAGCACCCCTTGATGACCAGTCGTGGTTCTAGTGGCTATGCTAGTGGCTACTTTTCGTAAACCGAAATAATGTGTATGTTAAAAACGTCAATTATCGCCCCTTCCACATTTTCGCGCAACCATTCGCTTCCTAAAATGGCGTCTTCTAGGGCATAGCGTATAAACTAATTTACGTACTGAAAAGCATCTCTATTGTGTCATTTGACCGGATACATGTGACCAGGTAATGTGACTAGACAAGCTTAAATGTAATGTTGTTTTCGTGACGTTGACCTCTGGATGCGTCAAAATCGCCTCATGCTAAATGGGAAGTGGTGGCTTTCGGTGTATTATGTACATATCTACAGGTTTATTTCGTTAACTAAATTGATTCATTACTCACCGGTAAAGCATTCCGATTTTCCTTCCTCGTTTGGTGTTTGGTTTTTATTTTCCTCCGTCGCTGATGGTTGACGACGGAGGTGGTATAATTACACGCCCTGTGCGGTGCCAATGACCTAGTTGCTTTTTCTGGGGCAAACATGTCATGTGTTATACTGGTGCAAAAAAAGCTGCCCGATAGAAATGTCAGCGACAGAATGACAGAAAGGTGGTTGTGGATTGTTCTGAAACACAGGTCAATCAAATCCAAGACATGTAACATGACCAGCCAAACCCGAATAATGAAACTGTTGTTTATGTTATGGTTTGAACACCTGCTGTGTATACATTATAACATTGTTGCAATCTGACGCTCATTACATGTCTACCGGCGAGAACTGTTACAAATGACCAGTAAAAAACACCAGGTCAGTCAGTGCGATGATATTCTAGACGATTCTAGAACATTCTCCAAAACAGAAGTCACGTTGCGCATGCGCAACTGGAACCGGGGCAGCATCTTAACATCAGCGTTAAGAAAGATTAATTTTACAAAGCTATCCGGTTTGTTGTCGCTTGGTGACGTCATCTGGCGTTATATTGCACTATCTAGCAACATTCATAGCATATTTACGATATTGTGCAACACGCTTCCGTATGGCGAATGTTGGATATCGGATTCAGAAATAGTTGAAGAAACTGAAAAAAGTGACGTGGATAATAACGCCGCGCACCAGGAACTGTTAGATTGTGCAATCGACGGCGCCAGCGGACGTGATAGAGTGCTAAGAAAACGCAATATCGTGCCGCGCGACGCTCATACCGCGAGGTATCATGGGCATTCGGCGGATAAACCACGGCACCATGATAGACCAGGAATTGAAAGTGACGGACATAATATTCTCGTTGCTGTCACACCTAGTTAGTTTGACAGAAATAAGCACGTGGTTGATAGTAAGCAGCACAGCCGGCCAGCCTCGGGCACTGGTGTAGCTTTAAGTGAAACAGAGCGAAATGTGGATAGTGCGTCCTGACGAGTCGGCTATTCTTACAAACCAGTGTTCTGTTGCATAGCCACACGTCTCTATGTACCGTAGGGAGAGAGACACTTCAATAATATGAAATAGGTTGTCTAGAAACGTTGACACATCGGTGAATACACACAATAATAATAAGAATATACTCATTAACAACGTGAATACACTCGGTAACAATGTGAATACACACGGTAACAATGTCAATACATTCGGCGACAATGTGAATACACTCGATAACAATGTGAATACACTCGGTAACAACGTGAATACACTCGGCAACAACGTGAATACACTCGGTAACAATGTCAATACATTCGGCGACAATGTGAATACACTCGATAACAATGTGAATACACTCAATAATAATGAGAATATACTCATTAACAACGTGAATACACTCGGTAACAATGTGAATACATTCGGTAATAATGTGAATACATTCGGCGACAATGTGAATACACTCGATAACAATGTGAATACACTCGGTAATAATGTGAATACACTCGGTAACAACGTGAATACACTCGGCAACAACGTGAATACACACGGTAACAATGTCAATACATTCGGCGACAATGTGAATACTCTCGATAACAATGTGAATACACTCAATAATAATGAGAATATACTCATTAACAACGTGAATACACTCGGTAACAATGTGAATACATTCGGTAATAATGTGAATACATTCGGCGACAATGTGAATACACTCGATAACAATGTGAATACACTCGGTAACAACGTGAATACACACGGCAACAACGTGAATACACTCGGTAACAACGTGAATACAATCGGCAACAATGTGAATACACTCGGTAACAATGCGAATACACTCACTAACAATGTGAATACATTCGGTAACAATGGGAATACATTCGGTAACAATGTGAATACTCTCGGTAACAATGTAATACACTCGGTAACAATGTGAATACACTCGGTTTTAACGTGAATACACTCGGTAACAATGTGAATACACTCGGTAACAACGTGAAAACACTCGGTAACAATGTAATATACTCGGTAACAATGGGAATACACTCGGTAACAATGGGAATACATTCGATAACAATGTAATACACTCGGTAGCAATGTGAATACACTCGGTAACAATGGGAATACACTCGGTAACAATGGGACTACACTTAACTTAGTAGCAATTTAAATACACTTAATATCAATGTGAATACACCCAGTAACGATGTGAATACACTCAGTGACAATATGGATACACTCATTGATACTATGAATACACACGGTGATAATACGAATACAGTCAGTGACAATATGACTCACATTTGAACACTTTCGTCATAATCCAACTGTTTACAACTGGAACTGCTTATCGATTAGGAACTGTTTAACCTTTTGTTTTGGTGCACTGCGGAGCTTGGGTTTCCTGAGGATTTTAGCGCAATATAAGTACTTTATATTGTATTGTATAATGACTATATCAGCGCAACACCCCAGAGCAGAGGCGGTCGAGGCAGCAGGTGTCGCTCGCCGAACGAAGCAGTGACGTCATTGCTGGCCTGGGTGTGTGTGCCAGCTGTCTTGGTGCAACTTGTACAAGGTCGCGCGTGCACGCGTGCACGCGTGCACGACAACGCACACTACTCGTTATCGTGAGTCAGTTGGGGCGACCGCCTCTCACAATCCGTGCAATGTGGTGAGTAGCCTAGTACACTGCCTACACATCCAGTAAAGTCTACGTTTTCTCTGTCCGGGCAGCAACCTTCAGGCATGTCTATACACGATTCACACTAGACTGAAACTATCGGTTGTGTACTATTAGTGGTCCACACATCGTGCGGCTCTATGATGAACACTTTCTATTACGATCACATGAGTCTGCAGCTCCACAACTACGACACCTCCGTCCCAAGCCTGGTTCACAGCGTTTAGCATAACGAGGAAACGGGCAACATACGACCCGGTCCCGCAGTAAGACGACACCCAACTTCCGTCAGCAGTGTCATGCTGAGAATAAGTAATAACTTTGAGCGCGACCCCTGTCGTCGACTTGCGGAAATATAATTAACCTCGGATCATCTGTAGGTCTCCGACACAACTGTAGGTCTCCGACACAACTGTAGGTCTCCGACACAACTGTAGGTCTCCGACACAAATACAAACATGTTCACCGTCCCAACAATACTGGCGGTGTTCCTGTTAAACACCAAGTGGCCTCGTCACTGGCCCTGTTGGCCCTCTCTCTAGCCCAAGTATCCTTGTCAATGGCCCAAGTGGCCCTGTCACTGGCCCATGTGACCCTGGCTGGATCTTCACACGATGCCACTGCGCACGCGCGACCGGAACCGGAAGAGCGCGGCGTAGGCGGCAACCATGAAGCCTACGCCGACAGCGAGGTGAGTGGCGAGCGGCGCGAGGGCGAAGGTGACGAGAGAGTGCGGACTGGCGTGCTCCACGTAGCACATGCCCGTCAACTCGTCGGCGTCGACCACCCGGGACACAAGCACAACGATGGTCTGGACGGCAGGCACGGCCCACGCTACCAGATGGAAGTGGGAGGCGTATCGGTCGATCGCCTCGTGACTCCAGCGGAGTCCGGCCGCTAGGAACCACGCTAGTGTCAGTATCACCCACCAGAGGGAGGCCGCCGTGCCGAAGGATTAAGTCAGGGAGTTTTGTTCACACATATTCCATTGGGGCATATTTAGTCAATTGTACACATTCGGTGGGGTATCGGTCAAATGATGGCACGTGATGGGTCATTACGTGATGGGTCATTATATATCATTATATATATATATATATATATATATATATATATATATATATATATATATATATATATATATATATATATATATATATATATATATATATATATATATATATATATATATATATATATTGTGTGTGGGTGTTCGTGTGCGTGCGTGCGTGCGTGCGTGCGTGCGTGCGTGTGTATATTAATAAGTATGTAAGTATTGTTTTTACATTTTACTTCTTGGCACATTAACACGTGCAAAAGTCCGTGCACGGCAGGCCAGCTTTAGAGCACGTGCAACGCGTTGCACAAGGCCTTCCGCTTTTGTATCGACACCGCAGAAGCTCCCGGCATGCATTTGTAGCTTCAGGAAGCGTTGACCAAAGAGGAGACCATCTCCCTTTCTCGAACTCCCACCCAAAGTCCTTTGGGGACGGCACATCCGACTGAGCAACACAACTCAAAGACCAAATGCTGGTTTGCTGCGCCTGACGCGTTGCAATAATGCATCTTCTGTTTGTAGCAGACGATCAAAGGCGCAGTTTTTCTTCGTGAAGGGTTCTCGTCTTGCCTCGGTAGCAGACGTTGTTGCACTTGACTTGTCATACATTGTGATTCTCCATCAACTTTAGTTCTGGACTTTCACGTCCAACTCGGCAAACGGTGACCTCGCAATGGTTGCAAATGCCTCTGTCACTCCAGGAACTTCAGACCATGCCTTCCACGCCGACCGACCTGCCCACTCTGTTTCTTCAGGGGCAGCATTGTTAATACTGTCTGGCAGCTAACCATTTCTTGCAGGAGGAGAGGGATGCCCAGGGTGACAGACACAGGCGACAGACGCCAGGCGACGTACGTCAGACGACATATATTGCCCCTTTAGATTGGGAACACAGTGATGCCCCCATTGGCTCAGAAGCACTTGGCTCTACACACAATTATGCTCCCCTTTTCTCAGACACACAATAATACCCCCTTTGTTCAGATACACAGCAAAACCTTGACCATTTGGTGAATAGTCTTTTAAAGGCCTACCTGTTTACAACCTGAAAACACTAAAGCAATTAAATCCGACATTTCACCTTACAGAACAAGTCGCACGTGAACAATATTATTCCGTTTACGGAAGCTTATTCATGCATCGCAACTTACGGTTTGTGTAATTGCAAACAAATTATATAGTCGGATTTGAAATGTCACTGGAAATAAGGGATTCAGCTTCACGGCATGTAATATTGGAAGCTTAGCTTAACTTGATGACATTTGGTTCTACATTTACTGAATGAGTCACCTGTTCTGTTCAGTACAAGTTCGTTGCGCACTGTTCAATGTTAGTTATGTGCGCAATGTTCAGTACCAGTTCCGTGCGCCTTGTACTGTTCGGTGCGAACTGTTCAGTACAAGTTCGGTGCGCACTGTTCAATGGTTGTTATGTGCGCAATGTTCAGTACCAGTTCCGTGCGCCTTGTACTGTTCAATACCTGTTCGGTGCGAACTGTTCAGTACAAGTTCGGTGCGCACTGTTCACTACCAGTTCGTTGCGCACTGTTCAATGGTTGTTATGTGCGCAATGTTCAGTACCAGTTCGGTGCACGCTGTTGAATATCAGTTAGGAGAACAGTTTTCAATACTAGTTCGGTGCGCACAGTTCAGCACCAGTTCGGTACGCATTGTTGAGTACCAGATCTGTACGCTCTGTTCAGCACCAGTTTAGTTTGCACTGTTCAAAATCATTTCACTGCGCACATTTTTATATCAGTTCGGTGCACACTGTTCAATATGATATAATAGTAATAAAATATATTTTGTTTCGAGAAACGTAACAGAAAACCGAGCTAGGAGTGTAACAATACATCAAACTATTACTTTCTAGGGCTGTAACAATACATCAAACTATTACTTTCTAGGACTGTAACAATACATCAAACTATTGCTTTCTAGGGCTGTAACAATACATCAAACTATTGCTTTCTAGGGCTGTAACAATACATCAAACTATTACTTTCTAGGGCTGTAACAATACATCAAACTATTGCTTTCTAGGGCTGTAACAATACATCAAACTATTGCTTTCTAGGGCTGTAACAATACATCAAACTATTGCTTTCTAGGGCTGTAACAATACATCAAACTATTGCTTTCTAGGGCTGTAACAATACATCAAACTATTGCTTTCTAGGGCTGTAACAATACATCAAACTATTGCTTTCTAGGGATGTAACAATACATCAAACTATTGCTTTCTAGGGCTGTAACAATGCATCAAACTATTGCTTTCTAGGGCTGTAACAATGCATCAAACTATTGCTTTCTAGGGCTGTAACAATACATCAAACTATTGCTTTCTAGGGCTGTAACAATACATCAAACTATTGCTTTCTAGGGCTGTAACAATACATCAAACTATTGCTTTCTAGGGCTGTAACAATACATCAAACTATTGATTTCTAGGGCTGTAACAATACATCAAACTATTGCTTTCTAGGGCTGTAACAATACATCAAACTATTGTTTCTAGGGCTGTAACAATACATCAAACTATTGCTTTCTAGGGCTGTAACAATACATCAAACTATTGCTTTCTAGGGCTGTAACAATACATCAAACTATTGCTTTCTAGGGCTGTAACAATACATCAAACTATTGCTTTCTAGGGCTGTAACAATACATCAAACTATTGCTTTCTAGGGCTGTAACAATACATCAAACTATTGCTTTCTAGGGCTGTAACAATACATCAAACTATTGCTTTCTAGGGCTGTAACAATACATCAAACTATTGCTTTCTAGGGCTGTAACAATACATCAAACTATTGCTTTCTAGGGCTGTAACAATACATCAAACTATTGCTTTCTAGGGCTGTAACAATACATTAAACTATTGCGTTCTAGGGCTGTAACAATACATCAAACTATTACTTTCTAGGACTGTAACAATACATCAAACTATTGTTTTCTAGGGCTGTAACAATGCATCAAACTATTGCTTTCTAGGACTGTAACAATACATCAAACTATTGCTTTCTAGGGCTTTAACAATACATCAAACTATTGCTTTCTAGGGCTGTAACAATACATCAAGCTATTGCTTTCTAGGGCTGTAACAATACATCAAACTATTGCTTTCTAGGTCTGTAACAATACATCAAACTATTACTTTCTAGGGCTGTAACAATACATCAAACTATTGCTTTCTAAGGCTGTAACAATACATCAAACTATTACTTTCTAGGGCTGTAACAATACATCAAACTATTGCTTTCTAGGGCTGTAACAATACATCAAACTATTGCTTTCTAGGGCTGTAACAATACATCAAACTATTACTTTCTAGGACTGTAACAATCCACGGAACCATTACTTACTACTGATTTAACAGGAAGATTTAACAAGATTTCCATCCAAGGCAAAGGCCCAGATAGTAAGTGGACAAGGAAGCCAACATTGTTTGATATATGCGTTACCCGCCCTCCTGAGATATGTTTCAACCATGTTTTTAAACATATTCATGCTGCTAGCAGTTACACAAGCTGTAGATAATTTGTTCCATTCATTTATTGTCCTCTGTGAGTACTTCCTGATATCCTTTTACCTCATGGTCTCTAATTCTACTATCTTTCTTGAGTGAGAAAAAACTATATCTATCAATATTTTCATACCCATTCAATATCTTAGAAACTTCCATTTGAACTCCTCTTAACGTCCTTGTCTCTATGGTTACATGAAGTGGGACTAGAAAAGAGGCCGGGGTAACACGGCGATACCACGTATTGAAAGTGGAGTGCTCAACATTCGGTTTGTAATCACCCTTTGTCACAACATCAGGCGTGAATGCAGACACTTTAGTCACGATCACGAACAATTTGCGGTGAAGCATGCCAGGGTTTCTGAATGTCAACGCTCGGTCACTGAGTATTGAGAAATTAGATGAGTTGCTCGTGGTGACACGCATGAACGACGTTGCCTGCGTGAATGTCACAGAAACCTGGTTCAAGAGCTACTTCGGAAGTTGTCGAACTAGCAGGTTTCTGTTTTGAAAGGAACGACCGGATGGATAGCGGAGGTGGACGAGTAGCGTGTTATGTGGCAGAGACATATTGAAGATGATGATCACGAAGTGCTATGGATTATATTGAAGCCCAAGAAACTACCAAGAAAATACTCGTGTATTATTATAGCGTGTATCTACCACCCATCTGGTGCTGACAACGGCTCGTTCGAGTACCTGATAACTGATCTGGACACCATATTGCGACGTAGCCCAGACTGTGGTGTTATTTTAACTGGATATTTTAATCAATTCAAAGACTTGTTTTTACGCACACATTATGGGTACGAGCAACTTGTTAAGGCAGCCACACGTAATCGTGCAATATTAAACAAAATTTGGTCTAACATGTCACCTGTGTACGGTTGTCCGACAGTGCTTGACGGAGTGGGAACATCAGACCACAAGATGGTGTTACTGGTCCCATCGTGTTTCCCAACACTCGACACGGGCTGGTCCAGAGCATCGTTACCAGGCGTACGGGTAACAATGAACGAGCAATGTTTACATCAGCGCTGTCACGTACCAGATGGGAGTATATGTACACATTGCCTACGTGCGAGGAACAGTTTAATCTCTTCCAGGAAACCATGGACTATTTACTGGGCACGTGTTTTCCGTACAAGACTGTGTCACGTCATAGCACAGATAAACCATGGATCACAGATGGCTTCCGGCACCTGCTCAGACAGCGACAATGTGCTCGTATGTCTGGTGACTGGAACAGGCCAGAACACTGAGGAACTTAGTGAATCGCACAGCGCCAAAATTGCGCAACCAGTTTTACCAATAAAAAATCGCAACACTCGAGGAATCATCGACACGTGGCTGGTGGAAACAAACGAAGCCTCTCATGGGAACGTCATCGTCATCTGACAGCCGCAGTGAGATGCAGCGGCTGAACAATAAATACACTAATGGGGATATGGACAGCTTGGTCAACTCTATGAATAGGTTCTTTGTGTCAGTGTGTGAAGACTTACCAAGATTGCAGTCCTCTCACCCAATCTTTGACGCCGACGAACCCTTGCCAGCTGAGTTCATTATCAGCGTGACAGATACAGAGGTGGCACTTGAAAAGGTCAAGGTTAACAAAGCCACTGGACCGGACAACAGACAGAAAGACTTTTCGCACCTTCTCGCGGCACCGGTCACAGCTATCTTTAATAGCTCGCCCAAGCTATGGTAGTCAGCAACTGTCATTCCGTTGACAAAGAAACACCAGACACAGTGCACAATGACATTAGACCTATATCGCTGACTCCAATTCAGACAGTGGGTCGATATTTGTGTTGAACCTCAGATTGATGATAGGCAGTTTGGAGTATGGCAGGAACTTGTACTACTGATGTTCTGGTTGAAATGCTCCAGAAGTGGTATGAAGCCACTGATGTAACGGGCAATTTTGTGAGAGTGTTATTTCTGGACTACAGGAAGGCACTTGATCTAATTAATTATGATATATTAATCGATACACTGATCACAATGGAATTACTAGCAAATTTAGTCCGATGGATGGCAGCGTTTCTCCTAGACCGTGAGCAGAGAGTTAAGATCGGGGACGCTGTATCAAGACCAGGCTACCCTAATGGAGGCGTTCCCCAGGGAACTTTGTCTGGACCTAAACACTTTTTGGTCTATATTTACGAACACCTTGCCCTATCTACAAATATGTGGATGACAGCACAATATTTGAAATATGCAACCAACTGTCATACAGAATTCAGCTAACATTATTGCACAGTGGTCTTGTGATAATGATATGCGTATTAATAAGAGTAAGACAAAGAAATGGTTATATTTTTCTGTAATGTTAGAACGTATGTTGAATCTCTGCCGTATATTGATATAAATGGGACTGATATTGAAATAGGGACTCAAGCAAAATTTCTCAGTGTAAATATATAATCTGATTTAAGTTTTAATGAAACGGTGTCTCAAAACAATATTTCCTGGTATATTACGTTCTGCAGATAGTGAACACACCAACGCTGCACGACAGGCGCAGTGCGATATGTAAAGCGTATTTCGGTAGAATGAGGCGTGGTGACCACAAACTGAACAAGCTACTACCGGACACTCGAATGTTTTCATATGCTCCTAGATCACTCAAAGAGCTACCGGTTCCAATGGCTAACACAAATCGCTACAACACTCGTTAATACCGTGGTGTTTGGTACACTGTCAAAACACTTAAATGGTTTATTATGTGTGTTTTAACATACAATTTTAATATCTAAAGTAATTTATTTATTTTTATTTTAATGTAATTTATTTGTGTTGATTAGAGTGAACTTTATTAATGTAATTATAATGATACAGTCAATTTTAATATAAAGTGCCTCCCGTTCACGATTCGTTTTTGTGAAGGTATATAAATTTAATTTTAGTGTAATTGCATTACTGTTATTATGTACAAAATGCGCAATAATGATTTTAAAGTTATTTCCGGTGTTTTATAACAGAATTATACTTGCGTGGCTTTGTGTATTTTATCGTGACTGTAGTTGCTCTCCTCTATGTTCGTTCAAGGGTCTTGGGTTTGTATACAGTATTCTAAATGAGGCCTAAATATCGGTTTATACAGAGGTATAATTAGCTTTTTTCCTTGTATGCTATATTTCTCCTAATTAACCCAAGAATTTGATTACCCTTTGAAGCTGCAATAACACACTGCTCTGAAACTTTCATATCAGCACCTATTGTTACTTCCGTCTTTTCTTTTACAGTAACACCTAGAATAGTATCTCCCATTTTGTGGTTTACGTCCAAGTTCCCGTGTTCTGTATGTAAGCATTTACGTTTCCCAAAGTTGAATAACATCTGCCATTTTTCAGACCATTTAACTAATTTGTCTAGATCGTTTTGTAAATGTTGTTTAACGCCATCTAAATAGTCCGATGTAGGCTCCTGAAATAGCACATGGAACTGGCAATGAACCAATATCCTCTCTGGTACTGGTACACTTAACTGAAGTAACCATTTAGGTCTTCCGCCATTAAAAAGCATTGTGATATTATATTTCACAGCTTTTAATGGTGTTGCAATACACGAAACTATTACTTTCTAGGGATATGACAATCCACGGAACTATTACTTACTAGGGATGTGACAATCCACGGAACTATTACTTACTATGGGTGTAACAACACACGAAACTATTACTTTCTAGGGATGTGACAATCCATGGAACTATTATTTACTAATGGTGTAACATTGCACGGAACTATTACTTACTATTTTGTACAATACACCAAATGATTATTTACTAGGAGTGTAGCAAGACATCGATATATTACTTACTAGTGGTGTAGCAATACACTAAACTATTACTTCCTATGGGTGTAACAATACACCGAACTATTACTTATATATATGCTATCGATAGTAGATTTAACTTTTTACAATTATTGTCCATTGTATATTGCACTATCGATAGTAATGATAGTTGGCAAAGCAAGTTAGCAGGGCTACTTGTGCCACAGCAAGTTAGCAGGGCTACTTGTGCCATAGCAAGTTAGCAGGGCTACTTGTGCCACAGCAAGTTAGCCGGGCTACTTGTGCCACAGCAAGTTAGCAGGGATACTTGTGCCACTGCAAGTTAGCAGGGCTACTTGTAGCACAGCAAGTTAGCAGGGCTACTTGTGCCACAGCAAGTTAGCATGGCTGTTTGTGCCACTGTATCACTGTTAGCAAACATGTTTTTTTAACTGTATTTGGTAATTTTACTGATTTATTGACCTAGCATCAACAACCGTCCATTACAGCAGCGCAATGCGCCGATTCAAACCCCGCACCAATGGCGCCACATAGTGAATGTAAAGTAAGTCACTCACAATTTCACCACTGCACAATTTACATTTGATGTGCAGATTCTGCACATCGTCCTTTCATTTGGTAAATTCCTATTTATTGTCACTCAATTTCACTTGCATACAATTTTGGATAGTGTCTGCGTTGAACATGTGAATAGGAATAAAATAATGTTAATTTTTTTTAAATTATGTTACGTTTACTCAAGTTAACCGTAACAACGACGTAACAATTCGAAACATCAATCTCGTTGCCCATACTACATGCATATTGTACATTTTTAAGTCATAATCAAGTTGTGACAGTGGTGATATGCTGAGTGGCGACACTGTCGGGGAGTTTGTCACGGATTCGCCATTTCGGATCAACTGCCTCCAAGGCCACGCGATGGCGCCACCCATAAGATATGGATATAAACTCCCCGACAGTGGCGCCACTCAGCAAATCACAATGTGAGAGTCGAATCTGCGCATCAAATGTAAGTTGTGGCAGCGGTGAAATGTTAAGTGTCGCCAAGAGGATTAAATGCAGCCACCCCACTGTTTAAGGAGATAGTCTTACGAGAATGATAACCCAGCAGAATTCGCACCTCTCACCCACGCACGCCTAGCAGCAACGATGACATCAGCTCTAAACTGTAGAACTAAAAAAAACAAGATTCTTATGAAATCGTGCAATCTTTGGCAGAACGCAAAACGACATACCTCTTCAAATTAGAGCAGTGAATGATTGCAGTGAATCCTCGTTTGAAAGATTCATATGAACAAGAGTAGTAGACAGGTCAATCAGGATGTATGAAAGAAGCACGGAGCCGGAGCCGCCACCGATATCGCCACCTAGCGAATGTTGCGCCACCTGGCGCATAGCGACAACACGCTTGAACGCCACCTGGCGGATAATCTGGAACTACATTTCGGAAACATTGCAAGTATGCCACTTGATGGATAGTGAGCGCACCATGGTGACCAATTTTGGCGCTAACAGCGCTCCTAACGATTAGTCTTCGAATTTTGTGGTAAAACAGCGCCCTTAGCGCTTAGTAACCGAAGTAATTCGCATGCTAAAACCGTCATTTATCGCCCAGCGCGTCCAGAAACGGCGACATATAGGGGAAATTCATGCGACCTGTCTTAGCGTAGGCGACATGCCATAACACGAATTTGCTACCCCTAGACCGAAAAAAACACTTCTTGAACAATGAAGAGTGCCCAAGCCACTTCCGTTTGCGCATGCGCTTTCTTCTTTATAAATTTTTTTTTGTTTATTTTTGTTTATATTTTTGCATTTAGCCGTCTATAAAAAATATGAAGAAACTCTTTCACACTAAGAAAGTACAGCTTTTGTATAATTATATCGCATGTGATAAACCAGATCATCCAACACACGAAGAATATAGGTAACCATTATGTCTGTGTTTCATCGATTATGAGAAAGCCTTCGACAGCGTTGAAATCCCAGCAGTTCGTGAAGCTCTAGTCAACCAGGTTGTACATTCATCCTACATCAATATCATCAACACAATATATAACCAGGGAACATCAACAGACTTCAACAAGATCAACATAGATAGAGGAGTAAGACAGAGGACGCTGTCTCACTTCAATTGTTTAATGCTGCCCGAGAAGGAGGTTAGACTGGGATAGAAAGGGAAGCAACATAAACGGTGATCATCTGAGCCCGAGAAGGAGGTTAGACTGGGATAGAAAGGGAAGCAACATAAACGGTGATCATCTGAGCCCGAGAAGGAGGTTAGACTGGGATAGAAAGGGAAGCAACATAAACGGTGATCATCTGAGCCCAAGAAGGAGGTTAGACTGGGATAGAAAGGGAAGCAACATAAACGGTGATCATCTGAGCCCAAGAAGGAGGTTAGACTGGTATAGAAAGGGAAGCAACATAAACGGTGATCATCTGAGCCCAAGAAGGAGGTTAGACTGGGATAGAAAGGGAAGCAACATAAACGGTGATCATCTGAGCCCGAGAAGGAGGTTAGACTGGGATAGAAAGGGAAGCAACATAAACGGTGATCATCTGAGCCCAAGAAGGAGGTTAGACTGGGATAGAAAGGGAAGCAACATAAACGGTGATCATCTGAGCCCGAGAAGGAGGTTAGACTGGGATAGAAAGGGAAGCAACATAAACGGTGATCATCTGAGCCCAAGAAGGAGGTTAGACTGGGATAGAAAGGGAAGCAACATAAACGGTGATCATCTGAGCCCGAGAAGGAGGTTAGACTGGGATAGAAAGGGAAGCAACATAAACGGTGATCATCTGAGCCCGAGAAGGAGGTTAGACTGGGATAGAAAGGGAAGCAACATAAACGGTGATCATCTGAGCCCAAGAAGGAGGTTAGACTGGGATAGAAAGGGAAGCAACATAAACGGTGATCATCTGAGCCCGAGAAGGAGGTTAGACTGGGATAGAAAGGGAAGCAACATAAACGGTGATCATCTGAGCCCGAGAAGGAGGTTAGACTGGGATAGAAAGGGAAGCAACATAAACGGTGATCATCTGAGCCCAAGAAGGAGGTTAGACTGGGATAGAAAGGGAAGCAACATAAACGGTGATCATCTGAGCCCGAGAAGGAGGTTAGACTGGGATAGAAAGGGAAGCAACATAAACGGTGATCATCTGAGCCCAAGAAGGAGGTTAGACTGGGATAGAAAGGGAAGCAACATAAACGGTGATCATCTGAGCCATCTGCGCTTTGCTGATGATATCAGAAACAATGCAGAAGAACTAGACGACATGTTAAATGACCTCAACAAAGAAAGTAACAATATTGGGTTAAGAATAAACATGAAAAAGACGAAAGTCATGTTCAAAAGTTACGCTACTAAAGTATAGGAAAATTTGTAAAAACAAATTACAGCAATTTAGAAGAAGTTAAAAGGAGAACCCAAACTGGGCGGAGTGCCTTCGGAAAATTGAATGACATTATGAAGAGTAACCTGCCAATATGCCTGAGACGTAGAGTCTTTGACAAATGTATATTATCATCTATGAAATGAAAAAAAGGAACAAAGACTTAGAACAACACAAAGAAGCCTGGAAAGATGTACGCCAGGAATTACCAAGAGAAATAGAAAAAACTAGCAAATGGATCGGAGTGCAAACTAGATTCCAGGATATCATAAAACAAGTTAAAATCAAGAAATGGAGATGGGTGGGACACCTTACCAGAACTAAGGACAACAGGTTGACAGAGATAACAACAGAATGGAGACCAATGACAGGTTCTCGAAGTCGGGAACGACAAAAAAAATGGATAGAGAGATGAAATTGTGAAGTTTGCTGGCATGACATGGATGACAACGGCACAGGACAGAAGTAAATGGCACCAGCTTGGGGAGACCTTCGCTGAGATGATGATGATGACTGTACGTCAAAATTCCGGCATCAGTGGATCTTAGCTTTGTCTATTTTTGAAATATACTGTTTTTAATCTATGTATTTATTATTTTTATATCGACAAACTGTTGAAATAAATTGTCTGAAATAAAAACATATTATTATTAATGTTGTTGTGGAGCACTGAAGTTTGTTCACCTAAGGTCACATTTACCTGCTGTGGTGTTGTACAGGTATCATTGGTGTTATTGTGTGCTGGGCTGCATGTTCCACTGACCTCATTCATCTGCCAATAGGCAAACAGGCTTAAGGCAACTATAAGTCAGGTGGTACACAGTAAGGTGAGGGCACTAATCCCAAATGGCTTCTTCTTGTTTCTGGTTCTACTAGACTTTGAAGACAAGTGGAAATCTCCAATTTTTTTTCTCCATCATATGATCACAAAATATAACAGTTCCTAGGCTATCAAATAGTAGAAAATCCGAGGGATGCCGAGTGGTTAAATCATCACGCACTGCAGAAAAGAACGATATCTTGACATCCACCGCGTTGTGATTTTGACCAATCTCCAGGGAAGTTTGGCCTATTATCACTCACAGGCCAACATCTTCTTCGTACATGCGTGCCCGTGAACACGCCTGCACACCAACCGACACACAACATACGTAAACATGCGTGCGTGTGAACACCAACCGACATACAACACACTCGTACACGGGGGCGTGTGAACACGCCTACAGCCAATCGACACACAACACACGCGTACATGCGTGCGTGTCAACACGCCTACACACCAACGGACACACAACACATGCGTGTGTGTGAATACGCCTGCAGCCAACCGACACAAAACACAAGCGTACATGCGTGCGTGTGAATACAACTACACACCAACCGACACACAACACACGCGTACATGCGTGCGTGTGAAAACAACTACACACCAACCGACACACAACACACACGTACATGCGTTCAGGTGAACTCGCCTGCAGCCAACCGACACACAACACACGCGTACATGCGTGCGTGTGAAAACAACTACACACCAACCGACACACAACACACACGTACATGCGTGCATGTGAACACGCCTGCAGCCAACCGACACACAACACACACGTACATGCGTGCATGTGAACACGTCTGCAGCCAACCGACACACAACACACACGTACATGCGTGCATGTGAACACGCCTGCAGCCAACCGACACACAACACACACGTACATGCGTGCATGTGAACACGCCTGCAGCCAACCGACACACAACACACACGTACATGCGTGCATGTGAACACGCCTGCAGCCAACCGACACACAACACACACGTACATGCGTGCATGTGAACACGCCTGCAAGCCAGTGTTTCTTGACACTGTCTATTTACACGTTGTGAATTACACGTCCACTTGCAAGGTAGTTGAATGGAGCTCGCGCGTACACGATGATGATGATTATAACGACGACGACGACGACGACGACGACAATAACAACAATAATAATAATAGTAATAACAATAATGATAATAGTGAAATTACTGCAACTACTATCGTGCCTAAATCCTCTGAAGCCGAAGTTCAGAGACGAATGGATTATGTTTCCTCCAACTACCAGTGAATTCAAAAGAGTTGGTGCAGCAACCGAGAACTCCCCAGTTCCAACGGTTTTTTCAACTTTCGGGAAAAATAGATCTGAGCTACTGTTACTAATTAGCCTGGCAGTAGGAACCAGGGGAGGACGTGGGAATCCGTGCCCACCAGGTGGCGCACTAATAGTGCATGAGCTTCTGTTGGATGTAGTCATCACAGGATTTACCCTACATTGTCGACGAATCGAATTGTGGTCTCTATATCTCATCAAACATAGCGTATCCACCGTAGAACAGCGTTCTGCTGCCCGCCGCACGCGCACGTACCTTGCCGTTCCTCACTCGCACATACCTTGCCGTCCCTCACTCGCACATACCTTGCCGTCCCTCACTCGTACATACCTTGCCGTCCCTCACTCGCACATACCTTGCCGTCCCTCACTCGCACATACCTTGCCGTCCCTCACTCGCACATACCTTGCCGTCCCTCACTCGCACATACCTTGCCGTCCCTCACTCGTACATACCTTGCCGTCCCTCACTCGCACATACCTTGCCGTCCCTCACTCGCACATATCTTGCCGTCTCTCACTCGCACATACCTTGCCGTCCCTCACTCGTACATACCTTGCCGTCCCTCACTCGCACATACCTTGCCGTCCTTCTCTCGCACATACCTTGCCGTCCCTCACTCGCACATACCTTGCCGTCCTTCTCTCGCACATACCTTGCCGTCCCTCACTCGCACATACCTTGCCGTCCCTCACTCGCACATACCTTGCCGTCCCTCACTCGCACATACCTTGCCGTCCCTCACTCGCACATACCTTGCCGTCCCTCACTCGCACATACCTTGCCGTCCCTCACTCGTACATACCTTGCCGTCCCTCACTCGCACATACCTTGCCGTCCTTCTCTCGCACATACCTTGCCGTCCCTCACTCGCACATATCTTGCCGTCCACCACTCGCACATACCTTGCCGTCCCTCACTCGCACATACCTTGCCGTCCCTCACTCGCACATACCTTGCCGTCCTTCTCTCGCACATACCTTGCCGTCCCTCACTCGCACATATCTTGCCGTCCACCACTCGCACATACCTTGCCGTCCCTCACTCGCACATACCTTGCCGTCCCTCACTCGCACATACCTTGCCGTCCCTCACTCGCACATACCTTGCCGTCCCTCACTCGCACATATCTTGCCGTCCACCACTCGCACATACCTTGCCGTCCCTCACTCGCACATACCTTGCCGTCCCTCACTCGCACATACCTTGCCGTCCCTCACTCGCACATACCTTGCCGTCCCTCACTCGCACATACCTTGCCGTCCCTCACTCGCACATACCTTGCCGTCCCTCACTTGTGCCGTCGACGCCCGCTGACGGTGTAAACAGACAGACACGGGCAAACAAACGTGACTATAGATCAGCTCTTTTCGCTCCTCTCGTTTCACACTCATTTCGTGAAGCGTCCTGCCTTGTCTACTGTTGAATACAACACGCTAGCCCGCTCATTTGTGCAAATATGTTATTAAGTTTCGGTGAAATGGTCGTACAATCTATTACATTTCTTTTACCGGATCTGGTAAAAATTCGGCAAAAGTGGTTCCGCCCTATAGACTATGACATAAAGATATTCACACGTTCGCAAGTTACCCGATCTAACGATCAGTGTCAATTATTTCGATGATCTTAAGACAAGCACGCACTCTTTTATTGATCCGATTGCACATGTTACTTGAGCTATCCATACACTACACAAATGTAAACAAGGACTGCATTTCCTCTCGAAACTATCAACGTTTGAGATTAGTCAAATGTGTTGTCAACCTTCAGTAGCACTGTCATTACATGACAAAGAAGAAAGAAAACATCTTATGCGATGCAACACATCCACTGCACACCATGTTCATTCCAGCGAGATCACGCAGCGGTATCTGTCCATTTCTGCTACATGACGTCAACACTCCACCACATCGCCGTTCTCTTCCTACATGACGCCAACACTCCACCACATCGCCGTTCTCTTCCTACATGACGCCAACACTCCACCACATCGTCGTTCTCTTCCTACATGACGCCAACACTCCACCACATCGCCGTTCTCTTCCTACATGACGCCAACATTCCACCACATCGCCGTTCTCTTCCTACATGACGCCAACACTCCACCACATCGCCGTTCTCTTCCTACATGACGCCAACACTCCACCACATCGCCGTTCTCTTCCTACATGACGCCAACACTCCACCACATCGCCGTTCTCTTCCTACATGACGCCAACACTCCACCACATCGCCGTTCTCTTCCTACATGACGCCAACACTCCACCACAATGGTGATCGCGTATTATCTTGCCAAGGAAATCTCTTTATTTTCAATTGAAAGTCTGCGGCTATTTACGAACGCGAGAGTTTATGGTCGCTTGACGACAGACATAGAGTTTATAGTCGCTTGACGACAGACAGTGCGTCGCCGACGGACGCGCGGCGCGATCAATGTAGCAATGGCGTCTGGCGAAAACTGACCTGAAATTGTTAATATGCATTCGTTTTTCCGTTTTTCCGTGGATAAACACGTATCAACAAGTATCAGCGACCCGCCCAGCAGCGACCTTTTTTCGTAATGTTATGTGTGCAGAGTGCTTGTATTTATGTATGTGTCCAATGAAAAATTACTTATCACATGGGGCCCGGCAAATTCAGAAGAGACCTTTGTCCGCAACAGCTACTTGTTGTCTGCTTATCGGGATTCAACACGTTTTATTAGTTATCTCGGCTCGTAGACAGGGCATGATAACGCCTCTTGTTATTTATATTTTATTTAACGTTCGATCTGATGATTGAGTCAGCATTCCTCTTTGTATATATTACTGCCAAGTACGTTTTCTTGAATCCTGGGGTGCGGTGATCCAACGGTTAGCATATCAGGTCGTAGATCGAGAGACCGGGGTTTGGGCAATTTCGTTCACCCACGCTGCAAGTTTTTTTGGAAGAGGCACTAAAAGCCGGTGTCTATGTCCATTCTACCTGATGTCTATGTCCATTCTACCTGGTGTCTATTTCTATTCTACCTGGTGTATATGTCCATTCTACCTGGTGTATATGTCCATCCTACCTGGTGTATATATCTAGGGAAGTAACAGATTCCACACAGGGGGTAAGTGCCTAGCCTATCGTAGACTCACATAGCTGGTATCTCAATATCTAAACTCCAAGTGGCGTCAATATTCTAGCAAAAGGACTCTCTATCAAAGTAGAAGTAGAAATGCGACGCATTAGTGATACTGGGTGTAATTTAACAAACATATGTGTTATCATTTTTGTTTAGGTGATGTGCAGATAATTAGCAAGTGAAGCAAACCAAAATCACTTAAATGACTGAAATATTATGTAACTATGTGTCCAATCACATCACGTCTCGTACAATTATAAGCTACTTACAATGTAGATCATTAATATAATCGTATGTATTTCAAATTTACCTTTTAGTACTATTTTATTGCTGACTTACAACGAAGTTGTAATAAGTGTATAACACATAACGAACTTATTCTTATTTCAACAGCAGTGCCTGCGTCTATACGTGTAAGTCGTGGACGCTTTCTGCCTGCGAGACGTTGTCAAGTCTGGTGATATGGGCGACTGTCGATAAACATTTGACCTTTTCTTTGAATCTTCGGACTTTGAAACTAAGAATGTCGACAACAACACTGTCTGGTCGCTGGCGACGTAGTTTGATGAGTTTTTGTAAATGGTATAAATCTAATAATGTCTCTAAAGCTTTTAAGATAAGTGGTTTTATTAAGCGCGTTTGCACATTTACCAATGAACAAGCTTTGCGATCTTTGTATATATCTCTAGTCAGAAGCCAGTTGGAGTATTGCAGTGTTATTTGGGATCCGTGGCAACGTATTTATTTCCTCCTCACCATCACCATGTACAATATAAGGCAAACAAAAGCAATGAAGATGAGGTGGCTACCAGAGAAGTATAAACTTATCGGGCTAGTAGCCAGCCGCCAGACTGAGGGTGAAGGTGGTCCCAGCAGTTGTGTTATAAGTGTGGGCAGTTGGGTTGTTCATACTGGAGTGAGCATCGAGCATTAGTGTTAAACTATCAAAGACAAACATTTTGGAGGCTTGCTGGAGAAAGTTGTGGGACAAAGAATATGATTATTTCTTGTGTGGCTTACAGCTGTACGAATCGACAGAAGACAGGATCTAACATCTCGTTATTTTCAAGTAATTTATGTTACAAATGTTTGTGCTGTGTTAATGTATATGTGAATGAATGTAACAGTTTCGAAAATGTTCTGAAGTATCAATATATTACAGATACGTTTGTTTTTCTTGGGGGTAGCGTACCTTAAGTGTTTCCCAGTGATGTACAGATTCTGCACATCGTCATTTCATTTGGTAAAGTCCTATTTTTTGTCTCTCACTTTCAATTGCATACAATTGTGGATAGTGTCTGCGTTGCACATGCGAATAGGAACAAAATAACGTTAGTTTTTATTATAAACTATGTTAGGTATACTCAAGTTCACAGTAGCAATGACGTACCAATTGATCCGTGGCGTTGCGCAGCGGCGACACGGGGAACAGACGGCTGCGATATTTTGCTTTGTTTAGCTACTCTGTGTATAGTTTTACATATTTTTATGATCCTTGGAGTTGGACAATATGCGAATGAATGTGATGGCAAGTTACGTGAAGTGGACACTTCTTCTCTTGCTTTTGTGCGGACTCTTTACATCAGGCTTCATGACACCTCGCTCCGAAAATGGCGACCAGCGTCAGCGAGTGCTCACCTACACTAGAGACATGTTGCTGGCACTTCGTGACAGCGGCGTTGCTCCACCAATTGAACTCCCTGAGCTTACAAACAACCATCTCGACAATAACAGAGAGCAAACACGCCAGAGGAAAAGAGGCAGGAAAGGTGGTGCCAGGCAGCGCCTACGAAGAAGAAAAACGAGGCCCACTTCCTTCTATGATTTTGAGCATTGCACGATCCCTGAAACCCAAGATGGACGAACTGCGACGGCAAGCCAAGGGATGCTACGAATTTCGTGAGGCCTGTGTCATGACTATTACCGACACTTGGTTGAACAAAGACATTCCTGACTCTCTTTTGGAAATTGGTGGCTTTTCGCACATTCGAGCAGACAGAGATGAACATTCAGGGAAGGGCCAAGGAGGCATCGGTGTGTATGTCAACGACCAGTGGTGCAGGCAGCACACAGCCAAAGACATCATGTGCAACCCCAATGTTGAACTGCTCTGTTTAAACCTCAGAGAGTTTGGGAATGTTCTAATTTGTTCTGTTTATGTGTCCCCAGTGTAAATGTTCTAATTTGTTCTGTTTATGTGCCCCCAGTGTAAATGTTCTAATTTGTTCTGTTTATGTGCCCCCAGTGTAAATGTTCTAATTTGTTCTGTTTATGTGCCCCCAGTGTAAATGTTCTAATTTGTTCTGTTTATGTGCCCCCAGTGTAAATGCGGTCCGAGCAGCTACACTCATTGCCGACTGTGTCACAGGCAACTAGAACGGACCCCTGAAGCACCAGTCTTCATCCTGGGTGATTTTAGTCACTGCAAGCTTGAATTCAGTCTTCCAGGCGTCTCCAGTATGTTAAGAGTGACACTCGCAAAGGCACAACGCTAGACAAATGTTATGGGAATATACCAGGTGCGTACACAGCTAAGATCAAACCACCTATTGCCAACTCAGACCATCATACTGTTCATCTCATACCCACATACCGACCAGTCCTGAAGAGAAGCAAACCCGTGTTGAAAACCGTTAATGTGTGGTCTGTTGACAAAGTAGAGACGCTTAAGGGCTGTTTCATGTGCATGGACTGGGAGGTTTTCACTGAGGACAATCCCGACATCAACACTGCTACAGATTCTGTGACAGACTATATCAAGTTGTGCACAGAAACTGTAATTCCAAAGAAAACTGTGAAATGTTTTCCCAACAACAAACCTTACATAACCAAGGATATCAAAGACTGCATACATAGAAAAAAGCTGACGTTTGCGAGGAGAGACCGACAAGAGATCAAACGTTTGCGAGGAGAGACCGACAAGAGATCAAACGTTTGCGAGGAGAGACCGACAAGAGATCAAACGTTTGCGAGGAGAGACCGACAAGAGATCAAACGTTTGCGAGGAGAGACCGACAAGAGATCAAAGGTCCAAAAGGAACTTAACACAAACTGGGAGAGAAAACAAACGACACTATAAACACAACATGGAGAAACTTTTCAATTGCATGAACAATAAAACATTATGGGATACAATGAAGTCAGCCATAAACATGAACTGTACTAGGAAACCAATACACACTACAAATGAACAAGCTTTTGCTTATGAAATGAATGATTTTTACAGACGTTTTGATACTCAGGACTCTTCCAGTAGATGTGATTCTGTGCTCAGCGATGTGTTTGTCAGTAATGCTGATAGGCTTGAAATTGATGTAGATGTTGTTACTAAAGTCTTCCAACATGTATGTAGTAGAAAAGCAACTGGTCCTGATGGCATTTCAGCTTTTTTATTGAAAACATTTGCTGAGGAGCTGGCGCCAGCTTGGTGCCCCATATTCCAACTTTTGGTCGATAGCCAAAGGGTTCTCTGGAAAACCTCATATATCACTCCTGTACAAAAGAAAACTTGCCCAAAAGAAAATAATGATTACAGACCTGTTCCACTTACATCAATTGTCATGAAATGTTTGGAACGCATAGTGGCTTGTAAACTGAGGTTATACGTTCAGGACTATCTTGACCCATTCCAATATGCCTACAGGCAGGGCAGAGGAACTGACGACGCTGTCAACACTGTTGTCCATTTAATTTTGAAACACTTAGACAAGCCAAAGGCTAATGTTAGACTAGTGTTTATAGACGTTAGCTCGGCGTTCAACCTTATCCAACCTCACACCCTGCTCACTAACCTGAAACAAATGAATGTCAATCCATATATCATCAAGTGGTATCATTCTTTTCTAACATACAGAGTGCAGCTTGTTAAAGTAAATCAGACTCTTTCCCAAACTGTGGTAACAAATACCGGTGCACCTCAAGGTTGTGTAAGTTCGCCGATTTTGTACATTCTGTATACAAGTGACTGTACCAGCAGCAGTACTAACAACTACATAATCAAATTTTCTGATGATTCGGCTATACTTAGTCTGTTACATGCTTTTTCTTATTGACAGCTTTGTACATTGGTGTGACAACAACCACCTCAAAGTCAATGTTAGTAAGACTCAATAGATGATTTTTTATGCTAAATGTATTGCTGCCGATCACTTGCCTGTTGTTATCCATGGTGAAGAAATTGCCCATATCGGTCAGTACAAATACCTAATTGTCCATCATGATAACAAACTTAGCTGGAATGTCCATGTTCACAGTGTGTGCTCCAAAGTCCACCAGCGGTTGTATTTTCTCCGAAGATTGAGAGCTTTTGGTGGTGATGAGAAAATACTTGTTCTTTTTTTATCGCTCCATTATTGAAAGCATACTGCGCCATGGGATTACTGCCTGGTTTGGCAATCTGTCTGTTCAGTTGAAATCACAGCTTTCTCCCATGATCTCCTTTCAGGAGATTTTTGAACAGACATTAAGAAGACAGTCAGTCAAGATTATTTATGATACCAAACATGTTTTACATAATGAATTTCAGCTCCTGCCATCTGGCAGACGCTATAGAAATCCTCCGTGCAGGCTTAACAGATACAAATGCTCATTTGTGCCACTGTCCATTAAACAATTTAACTCATGATGCGCTGCTGCAACAGTGTCACTTGTCGTTCCTAGCATAGCAAGTAATGTGTATGCAATGTATATAATGTATATTCATTTATTTATTTGTGTATTTATTATTTGTACTATTATTATTAATATGTTTCACTGTCTACTTATCTGCCGCTTTTATAGAATGGTTTTATGTATATATTGCAGTCATGTCTGTTCTTACCCGAGACAAATTTCTCAACTTCATTGACAATAAAGAATTATCTTATACTATCTTATCTTACCTAGACAACAATCGCGTTGCCCATGCAACATACACTGTTGGGGAGTTTGTCACGGATTCGCCATTTTTAATCAACAGCATCCAAGTCAACGCGATGGCGCCACCCATAAGATAGGCCTACGGTTTTAAACTCCCCGACAGTGGCGCCACTCAACAAATCACCTTTGAGGGTCGAATTTGCACATAAAATGTAAGTTGTGGCAGCGGTTTAAATGGTGAATGTCACTAAGAGGATTAAATGCAGCCACTGTTTAAGGAGATAGTCTCGAGCACGCACGCGCGCGCGCGCACGCACGCACGCGCGTATGTTATGTATAGCAGCAACGATGATATCAGCTGCAAGCAATATAACTGAAAAACAAGATTCTTATGAAATCGTGCAATCTTGGGCAGAACGCAAAACGACTTCCTGACATAGCTCTACAAATGTCACGTGTAATTAGAGCAGTGAATGATTGCAGTGCGCTTGTCCTACTGGGGCGTTCCCATTTAATTTAGTGCTCGACTTTCAGAACCAGTCATACCCCTTCTATCACAGACTGTGTCGTTTCTGTCATTTGCCAGATGACTGCCTGCCTTTTCACTTGACACGTCAACATAATTTCTTGAAGTTGATACATCTGATGTGAAAGCCTTTCTCGGCTTTACTTCGTTCATGGTCTAGTACACAAAAAGATGAAGAGTGTTATAAAGTAAGAATAAATAAATAATATTATGGTGGTTATTTGGAATACAATTTTATTGATTATGAATTGATAATATATTAAAACATCATGTCTTGATGGTGCTAAAAATGGCACTAAGACTAATGGATTTTATGTAATATTATTGTATTAAATATTCAGACTACGAACAGCAATATATGAGAATAATCATTGTGGTTGGAAGGAAACGCCCTCGAGGTCGGTCAATGCGGAGTAATTGACATGCATGCTGAGTGCACAGAACGCCCGACATTGGTGGGAGCAGCGCAGTCTCACGGGCTGGAATGCAAATATTCGTTGAATATCAAATAGGCAGGTAATGAATTGCCAATCTGTGGGAAGTCAGACTGACCAGCCGGGAACACTGACGCCTCGGTCGGGGCGGGGAAGGACGCCGAGCCAATTACAGACATCCACGTATCGATTACTTATCGTAACGAACACCTAATCCGACGTTAATTATTGCTAATCGGAAGCTGGACGCATTTGTATGCGATCGATGTGTTTGGACTCGATCGGAAAAGCGACGCGGCTGGGCCGAAGTGTCAGAGTGGGGAATGGCCGACTGACGTACCTTTATACGCCCGGAAGGCGCGACGCAGCACGGCGTGGGTTCCGGTCTGCGATCTGAGCAGTATCGGCCTTTCTGTTGGAGCTAAGTATAGAAATGTCACTGTCAAGAAAATGTTTGTTAAAATGTCAGGTGTTCGTCAAGCTAATGGAAGTGTTCTGTCCAAGAGGCTAGTAGAGGGCAGAAGTTAAGGAAGAACGCGTCGTTTGATATCCCTTTGGATTCAGCGTTCACTGCTATGTTAGTGTTGCTGGAAGAAATGGAACAGAACAATATATCAGCCACTAAACGCGGATCACGAAACATTGGTGTATAGTTGCTAACTAAACACAAATATAACATTGGCGAAAGATTGTCCACATTTTCGTTTCGAGGATAAAAGGACACCGGGCAGGAGATATGAAGACAGGAAGATGACGTGGGAAGACCTTTTGTTCACCTCACAACCGGGGCACCGAAGTAGGTATACAACGATTCGCTTTACACACTTTCCAGAAACCGTTGCTAACACCGCACAAGCAAGGACATCACAGTGTGCAATCACTGTTTTTGCGTAGACCTCACGAAATCACAGTGGACAACGACTTTTGTATTCGTCTTCCTCAGAGAATCACTGTATGCAATCGACGGCGCAATGGGCATCAGCCACTCAACACAATCACTAAACGATGTTGCTATGTAGAAAACACCACATATGTCTGGAGGCAGTCAGATAGCCAGAACCTATTCAAGTCTAAGCGATGGCGCGTTGTCGGGTAACTGCCGTATTGGTCCTTTGCGTCATACTGACGTCAGCTCTTGGCGCGAAGCGAACTTTGACGGCGACGGACGTTACCAAGATATCTGGATTCGTGAAACACGTCATGGGATGTCGTCACATTCCTGGATTGACATTATCTGTCGTCAGTTCCGGCCAAGTGCTGCTGGAACGTGGATTCGGTTTCGCTGACGTTGAAAAGAAACGAACGGTTGATACAAAAACCCTGTTTCCAATCGCCTCAACAACAAAGTCGTTCACGGTCACTTTGCTAGCAATGCTGCTCGAAGAAAGCAGGTGAGTTGATGTTACAATATTGTGTGAGTGTGTGTGTGTGTGCGTGCGTGCGTGCGTGCGTGCGTGCGTGCGTGCGTGTGTGTGTGTGTGTGTGTGTGTGTGTGTGTGTGTGTGTGTGTGTGTGTGTGTGTGCGTGTGTGGGTGTGTATGTGTATTGAGCGTGCGTGTGTGCGAGTGGTCGTGCGCGAGTGTATATGTGCCTGTATGGATTATTATATACTAGCCGACTTGGGAGAAAAGGCAGCCAATGCAAGAGCTTGCGATACCCTGTATTACACCCAGTCATGTTTTGGTAGGGCAATGCTAATGGAAATGGTGGACACAACTTTATGTCCCCAAATCATGTACCACTGCCGTAGGTTTCACAGAAATATACAAAGTCTGTTCGTTTCACAGTTTCGACTGGGACACGCCGCTGCGGACGATTCTGGGGGATGAGTTTGTGTTGTACACCGCAGAGTTGACGGAGAAAACGACGCTGAGGGACGTTCTGGTGCACAGAACTGGACTACCTGGCTACTTCGTCTCACTTCTGTCTGGCTTCACAGAGAACTTCACTCGCAAGCAGTTAATACGGTAATACTTGATCCATATATCCTCCTACATGAGTCAGCGGTCACCGCTATAGTCCGGGTATTGGCCAGTGAAGCGTGCTTTGAGGTCTGCACGATGTTGTTTTTTATTTTTGTGATTCAAACTTTCCATGTCAATAATCTGACGGAAGCCACCGTGGCACTCTTGAACGTTTTTGTATTAAACCATTATTATGCAAATTAGTCATCGCCATTAAAATGAATACTACTTTCCTAAATATATCACGAATAGTAAACATCCAAACAATCAAAATAAGGCGTCCAAGTTTCCTGGTCTCTGGTTATTCTTACGTCAATGAAGAAATTATAATATGAAAATTTGTCACATGAATATGCAAATTAGCTCTAACCACTATACCTAACTCATTATCATCAGAGTCTTCGTCACCGGCAAATGATGCAGCCGCCTGTGATTGTTCATTCCTGCAGCCCGTTTCTCCCTGACAAGCACATATAACTGTGCATGGTAATTTGGCTGATTTAACAAGATTTAACAAGATTTGCCATCCAAGCCAAAGGCCCAGATGGCAAGTGGACAAGGAAGCCACTGGCTTATCGAGAGTCCAACAATGTTCACCTACTTATAACCCGCCCTCCTGATATATGTGTCAACCTTGTTTTTAAACATATTCACGCTGCTAGCAGTTACACAATCTGTAGACAGTTTGTTCCATTCATTTATTGTCCTCTGTGAGAACGAGTGCTTCCTGATGTCCAATCTACATTGATCCTTTACTAATTTTACCTCATGTCCTCTAGTTCTGCTATCCTTCTTGAGTGAGAAAAACATATTTCTATCAATATTTTCATACCCATTCAATATCTTAAAAACTTCAATCTGATCTCCTCTTAACCTCCTTGTCTCTAGAGTTGTTAAACCACATTCTTTCAGGCGTTCTTCATAACTAAGGTCTCTAAGTTCTGGAATCATTTTAGTTGCTCTCCTTTGTATGCGTTCAAGCGTATCTATATCCTTCTTACGATATGGTCTCCATGCTTGTATACAGTATTCTAAATGAGGTCTAACTATTGCTTTATAAAGAGGTATAATTAACTTTTTTCCCTTATATGTTATGTTTCTTCTAATCAATCCAAGAATTTGATTACCCTTTGAAGCTGCAATACCACACTGCTCTGAAACTTTCATATCAGCGCTTATTGTAACTCCTAAGTCCTTTTCTTTTACAGTAGTACCAAGAACAGTAGCTCCCATTTTATAGTTTACATTCAAGTTCCCATGTCCTGTATGTAGGCATTTACATTTCCCAAAATTGAACAGCATCTGCCATTTCTCAGACCATTTCACTAATCTGTCTAGATCGTTTTGTAAATGTTGTTTATCACCATCAGTATTAACCTTTCTAAACAGTTTTGTGTCGTCCGCAAATTTCAGTACGTTACTTGTTATACTGTCGTCCAAGTCATTGATATAAATTAAGAATAATATAGGTCCTAATACTGATCCTTGAGGTACCCCACTCAAAACCGATTTCCAATTTGAAACTTCGCCATCTACTACAACTCGTTGTCTTCTGTCAGTCAGCCATTGTTCTATCCAGTCAGTTATGCTATCCCCGATACCATGGGCTTTTAATTTAAGTAGCAATCTTTGATGTGGCACTTTGTCAAAAGCTTTCTGAAAATCTAAGTAGATAATATCTACTGGCGATCCCATGTCTATCCACTTAGTGATTTCTTCCAAAAAACATAATGTATTTGTTAAGCATGACCTCGCTTTAAGGAATCCATGTTGAGATGAATTTAATAATTTATGCTTAACGAGGAAGTCCACCATATGGTCTTTAATTAACCTTTCTAATAATTTACAAATCACTGACGTTAAACTCACTGGTCTGTAATTCTCTGACTTATTTCTCGAACCCTTTTTAAATAATGGTATGATGTTTGCTTCTTTCCATTCAAACGGAACAACTCCCTCTTTTAATGACAAGTTGAATACTCTTGCAAGTGGTATACTGATTTGATCTACTGTTTCCATTAGTAATTTTGGAGGAATCCCATCCACTCCCGGTGATTTGTTATCCTTCATTGCCTTTATTTTCCTAGCTACCAATTCTGGAGTTACAACTAACGGTCCTAAATAGTCAGATTTAGCCCCCTGAAATTTAGCATCAGCAACTGGTAATGAACTAATATCTTCTTTTGTAAACACTGAACTGAAGTAACCATTTAGGTCTTCCGCCATTAAAAACCCCTGTGATATTATATTTCCAGCACTGTCTTCTAGAGGTCCAACCTTGTCTTGTACGTTTTGTTTACTCCTGACATATGCATAAAAACTCTTGCTGTCAGTTTTTATGTTACATGCCAGTTTTTGCTCATAGCTTCTTTTAGATTGTCTGATTTCAGTTGTAGCTGCATTAAGTGCCTCTTTGTATTTTGCATAGTCTTCTTCCTTTCTGGTACGCCTATAAAACCTCCACATAGTTTGTTTTAGCATTATTTTTCTAATTGCCTCTTTTGACAAGTGTTTCTTTCTACACCGTTTTCCTTGTTTTCGGAAGGGAACAAATTTATCAATGATACTCTCAATTTCATATTTTAGAATATTCCAACATTCAATTGCAGTCTTATCCATCAGCATGTTATTCCAATCTAGCTGTGCTAAGTATTTTCTCATATCTTTGTAGTTACCTTTGTGGAAGTTTCTCTTGTACGTTTTCTTATTTTTACTTTCTGATTTTACATTGATGTCAAAATGTATTTGATTATGGTCACTATTACCCAATGGTTCAAATATTTTTACATTGTCCACTAATTCTTGTTGTGATGACAAAACTATATCTAATACATTTTCTCCCCTGGTTGGTTCTAGTACGTGCTGAGTAAGAAAGCTATCCTGGATTAAACATAGAAATTGTTGATCCTCAATCCCTGTGCTCTCTAGAGAATTCCATTGTATGTGTCCATGGTTAAAATCTCCCATTATGATACATTCCCCTTTACTAACTTCCTTTATAGCGTTTTTTATTTTTGTGTTGTCCTCTTCGTTTATGTTTGGACTTCGGTAAACTAATCCAATAGTTAATTTTGAATTTCCTGAAACAATTTTGCACCAAACAGCTTCATCGCAATCTGCTTCCCTTTCTAGTTTTATTTCATAAGCCTGAATAGATTCTTTAACATATAAAATAACTCCCCCGCCCCTTCTTCCTATTCGATCTTTCCTAAACATTACGTATCCTGTCAGTCCTAATTCAGCATCTGTTATATCTATGTTAGCCCATGATTCAGTTATACCAATTATGTGAGGGTCAATATCTTCTACCATAATGTTTAATTCGTTTTTCTTATTTACTATGCTCCTTGCATTTAAACATACGCATCTATAACCTTTTTCAGAGATGATTTTCGGATGATTTGATATTGGTTTATCTGTGCTAGTGGCCTCTTGTTCTGCTTGAGACACCTCTAGGTAACCCCCCTGCACTTCTAGTTTAAAGAATGTTTACTTCCAAAAATATTTGTCATTGTACCCAAGTCGCTATCTACTGCTGCTGAAAGTTTGTCCGCGAATACTGCCGCCCCCTTTCCACTTAAATGAAGCCCATCCTTCATGTACATATCAGCCCTCCCAACAAAACTTCCCCATAAATCCACAAATCCAACTTCCTCTTCCCTACACAGCCTCTGGACTAACATGTTAATTGCCATCCCCCGACAATTTCGATATTTATGACCCCTCCTGCCCATTACAGGTAAAATCCCTGACAGTATTACCTGCTCAACCCGCGTCTGTTTTAGTGTTCTGACCAACTGCCTATATTTCCTAACTATGGCAGTTGTACCCTCCCTCTCTACGTTATTTGTCCCTACATGTACTAAAACAGATCCACCCTTACCCGAGCCTACGATGTTTTTTACCCTCTCAGTTATCGCCTCTATTTTGGCTCCAGGCAAGCAGACCACCACATCATCTCCCTTGTTTAAGACTCTGTCGGTCTTCCTAACTATCGAATCCCCCACAAACACCCTCGCTCTCTTCCTCACCCCCTCTATCACTGCTGCAGAATAACTCTTCCTTTCGATCCCCTCCATCACATTCTGTCCTGACCCCTTCCCTTCCGTCTCCCCCACTCCCTTCTCCTTCCCTCCTGTCTCCCCTACTCCCCTCTCCTTCACTCCGGTTGTTTTCCCTCCCGTCTCCCCCACTCCCTTCTCCTTCCCTCCTGTCTCCGCTACTCCCCTCTCCTTCACTCCGGTTGTCTTCCCTCCCGTCTCCCCCACTCCCTTCTCCTTCCCTCCTGTCTCCGCTACTCCCCTCTCCTTCACCCCGGTTGTCTTCCCTCCCATCTCTCCCACTCCCTTCTCCTTCCCTCCTGTATCCCCTACTCCCCTCTCCTTCACCCCGGTTGTCTTCCCTCCCGTTCCTTTCCTTCCCGTCTCCTTACGTCCTGTCTCCCTATGACCTGTCACCTTCCCTCCTCTCAGCTTCCTCCCAGGCTGAGGTGAGCTCTCCCTAGCATCTCTTGTGTCTTTCCCCACTTTATCGTCTACTGTTCCCTCACCGGAACTACCGGCACAACTCCCCTGTTCCCTTCCCACCATTGCCACAACGAGCAGCCTCAGCTCTTCCAACTCCACCTCTAGTTCCTTCATCCTTGTGCATCCCCTACATTCAAAACTAAAACTATCTGCCTGGACCTCAGCCCAGGACTTCTCGCACCCAGACTTGACGAAATCTACCCAGTTACTACAACTGCCACAAATGATGTACACGGACATGGCACTGTGTAGCACGGCTTGTCCGAGGAACATCCACAGCGAATCATATCTAAGACTTCATATGGAGCAAGGGCGACATTAGGCGGCGACATAATCGGAATTAGTGACCTCGATGCTTCATCGCGCGCCCAGCCGTACTTTGTTGGAACCAAAGTTGGTGGTTCCGACTTGACAGCCGAATTGCACATCGCCGTCTGAATATAAGAGCGTCGTACGTTTTGTTCAAAGGCTTCTGTGGTTGGTGGCAGAACCTTCAGGTCTGGCGTTGTTGTGACATTCGGCTTCCCCATCTTTGTAGCCCACACGTCTTTGGCCTCAGCAACCACCTCGTCAATACACACATCAGCCTCACCAAGTTTGCGAAGAGAGTGGCCAGCTTCTAGCGCCTTTATAGCTCTCTGCAGTCCCTCTGCCCCACAACTGCGCAACTGTGTCGCACCCAGCTGGTGCAGCTGGTGCAGCTGGTGCAGCTGGTGCAGCTGGTGCAGCTGGTAGTTGTCTGACGAATCCTTCGTGTTTTCTTGAATTGGCCCCAATATCTATCACGGTTCGCCCTGAAGTGGTGCTTTCCATTGTCAGATTGCAGAAAAGCTAAAGTACAGTGAAGTGATACACAGACAAGATAAATACACCTGTATCATCACAAAGGGCTGTGATACTTTACACTCCGTCGTTGACAACTTTAGCCACTTGCTGAAACATGATGACATCTGCTCCTCGTGTGTCATCTTCAGATCATCACGACGCCTTTGCAACCCTCGATGAATCTCCGTCGGGGAAGATTCCTGGCCTGTAACGACGAGCCTGTGGTTGGTCGGCTTTCCTTGGTGACTTGCCTCTGTCAAACGATGACAAATTATTTCAATCAACTGAACCTTGTTTTCGATCACAGTAAGAACAACCTTCTGGGGTGGCGGCGGGGTCTGGAGTGACGGCGAGGTCTGGGGTGGCAGCGGGGTCTGGGATGGCAGCGGGGTCTGCAGACTCATATGTCGAATACCAAGTATATATCACACCTTTTTGCCTTTCCAAAGATGAAGCTAGTGAAACTGTCCACAAAGTCTCGCACAGTTCCCCTGTTAGGCCAGTGAATGAACCAGAGGATCGCACAGCCTTCAACGGTGGTAGCATCAGGCTGGGGAGCCAGTTTCGATGGGGTTTCTACCTGGAGATTTTTTTTAGTGTCGCCTTTGTGTTTACTATTCTCATATCTCCATTCTCTACGAACATTGATGCCGGCACCGGTGCCTGCTCATACTGTAGAACGTCACTGAGCTTGAATCCGCGAGATTATTGCATTCCAGTCTGTTTGCCAATCTGTGCTGCGGCTGAGACAGAATGAGTCGCCATAAACGAATCCCTACAGTCGTCATGATACCATCCTGTCGGGCTTTACTCGGCCCGACCATCCTGTCAGGCTTTACTCGGCCCGACCATCCTGTCAGGCTTTACTCGGCCCGACCATCCTGTCACGCTTTATTCGGCCCGACCATCCTGTCACGCTTTATTCGGCCCGACCATCCTGTCAGGCTTTATTCGGCCCGACCATCCTGTCAGGCTTTATTCGGCCCGACCATCTTGTCGGGCTTTACTCGGCCCGACCATCCTGTCGGGCTTTACTCGGCTCGACCATCCTGTCGGGCTTTATTCGGCCCGACCATCCTGTCAGGCTTTATTCGGCCCGACCATCCTGTCAGGCTTTACTCGGCCCGACCATCCTGTCGGGCTTTATTCGGCCCGACCATCCTGTCAGGCTTTATTCGGCCCGACCATCCTGTCGGGCTTTACTCGGCCCGACCATCCTGTCAGGCTTTACTCGGCCCGACCATCCTGTCACGCTTTATTCGGCCCGACCATCCTGTCACGCTTTATTCGGCCCGACCATCCTGTCGGGCTTTATTCGGCCCGACCATCCTGTCGGGCTTTATTCGGCCCGACCATCCTGTCGGGCTTTACTCGGCCCGATGATTGTTCGCACGCGATCCTGTCCGGCTGTGGCCAAAGGTTTCCAAGCTTTCCCTTCTCCACGACGCTCCAGTCGTAACTTTTACCAAGATACAAAACCAAAAAGGCCCGCACCGCGCGACATAGAGGGCCTACATAGAGGGCCTACATAGAGGGCCTAAATAGAGGGCCTACATAGAAGGCCTACATAGAGGGCCTACATAGATGGCTTACATAGAGGGCCTACATAGAGGGCCTATATAGTTTCGACTTTCGTTTCGTTTCGTTTAAGTGAAAACTTAAACAATGATATAAACAGTAGTTCATACGTTTACATAGTAATAAGGGAAACATTTCAAAGCACACATTTACAGTTTCAATAAAAAATGCAACATCACAAATCAATAATTAATAAAAACTCACTGCTGTGTAGACAAACAAAGAACATCAGCTATAAGTAAGTAACTATAAGTAATAGTTATATAAAGTTTAAACTAAATAAATGAACAGTTCACTGTTTCGAGCCGCAGTGACGACTATCGTTTGTCAGAAATTCTGGATGTCAGACATCCGGATACCTCACTACTAACAACACACATCACGTCCGTCTGTTCCTTAGCAACCACATCGAAGGTTCAAAACACAGAAACGAAAGACGTAATAAGTTATTCGATGAACGATCGTCTTCTTTTTTACCCTTCGTCATGCCCTCTACACCTCACCACAGAAATGTTCGCCACTATAAAACAGCGTCTGCTGATGTGCATATTTATGTGCTAATTTATATAAAATATTCTACGTAGTATAGTTGAAATTAGCGACCCCCACATGGATTAAGACACCCCGTTTGAGCGATTGTGACCATTTCTTGAGGAGATACGAGGAGATAAAAAGGAAACTCGTGAGGTTATAGTGGTTAAAGATAATTTTCATATTCATGTGACAAATTTGCATATTATAATTTGTTCTTTGAGATAATCATAACCATACAGGAAAGTAGTATATATTTTAATGGCGATGACTTGCATATTAATGGTTTCATGCAAAAACGCCAAGGGTGCCAGGGTGGCATCCATCGGTTTATTGACGTAGAAGGTCACAAAAATGCAAACCAAATTCATGGCCACTGGCTGGATCTCGTGATAACTCGCTCAACATATGACAATATCCAGATGCGAACAGTTTCTGATGGCTTATCTGACCATCATACAGTCGTTGTTGATGTTACATTTTCCATAACACTAGTACAATCAAGACACAGTGTGTCTTATATATCTACACATAAGATTGACATTGATGCATTTAATGCTGTTATTCCTAAACCCGACCTTATCAGGGATCCAAAGGGACACCACTTTGTGTAAACAATACTATCACGTACTCAAGGGTTTACTTTGTGTAAACAATACTATCACGTACTCAAGGGTTTACTTTGTGTAAACAATACTATCACGTACTCAAGGGTTTACTTAAAAAACACACTCAGATAACCACCAAATTTGTGCCATAAAAACCACCGGCTCCGAGGATGACTCCTGAAATTGTACAATCTAAAAAGCGTTGTAGTTGTCTTGAATGAGTATGGCGCAAATCACGCTCCCTATGGATAGGTCACGTTATTCAAAGCGGTAACACTACTGCAATACACAAACGGCTCAAGCCAAATCGAATTAGCATTGCATAAATACAATTTATACAGAGTGTCTGCTCCGTCTCTACCTAATCATATCTCAATCAATTCTTCATGTGACTCGTTCTCCAGTCATTTCAAGAACAACATCAATCTGACCCGGTCTGCTTTTCCAGATAATACTTTAAATCCTGTACAAGTGGACTCTCCACAAGTAAATTCTCTACTTGCTTCTTTTACACCTGCTACAGTTGATGAAGTAAGGAATAGAATAATGTCCTCTCCAAATAAGTCCTGTGATATTGATCTATTACCGACTACATTGCGGAAAGCATGTCTTGATACATTACTTTACCCAATAACAAATATTGTAAATGCATCACTGTGCTCAGGCTTGTTTCCTGACGATTACTTTATCCAATAACAAATATTGTAAATGCATCACTGTGCTCAGGCTTGTTACCTGACGATTACTTTACCCAATAACAAATATTGTAAATGCATCACTGTTCTCAGGCTTGTTTCCTGACGATTATTTTATCCAATAACAAATATTGTAAATGCATCACTGTGCTCAGGCTTGTTACCTGACGATTACTTTACCCAATAACAAATATTGTAAATGCATCACTGTGCTCAGGCTTGTTACCTGACGATTACTTTACCCAATAACAAATATTGTAAATGCATCACTGTGCTCAGGCTTGTAAATACATCACTGTGCTCAGGCTTGTAAATACATCACTGTGCTCAGGCTTGTTTCCTGACGATTTCAAACAAATCAACCCGCTTCTTTTGCCTAAAGAAAACCTAACCAGTTATACACCTTCTAATCTAAGCTGGTTGCTGCACCGACTCTGTGGATTTCATTCCATGTTAGAGCTAATTATGTAGGAAATATAGAAACATTTCTCCGTAAACTAAAAACCACCTGTTTAAACTTGCTTATCCTCCATAGCTCTCCAGCGAACCAATCCACCTGTTTAAACTTGCTTATCCTCCATAGCTCTCCAGCGAACCAATCCACCTGTTTAAACTTGCTTATCCTCCATAGCTCTCCAGCGAACCAATCCACCTGTTTAAACTTGCTTATCCTCCATAGCTCTCCAGCGAACCAATCCACCTGCTTAAACTTGCTTATCCTCCATAGCTCTCCAGCGAACCAATCCACCTGTTTAAACATGCTTATCCTCCATAGCTCTCCAGCGAACCAATCCACCTGTTTAAACTTGCTTATCCTCCATAGCTCTCCAGCGAACCAATCCACCTGTTTAAATTTGCTTATCCTCCATAGCTCTCCAGCGAACCAATCCACCTGTTTAAACTTGCTTATCCTCCATAGCTCTCCAGCGAACCAATCCACCTGTTTAAAACTGGAACGATTAACGATTATGAACTCTTTAACCCCTTTTGTTTTGGTGCGCTGCCGACCTTGGGTCTCCGGAGGATTTTAGTGCAATGGAAGTATTTTATATTTAACAAGATTGTCATCCCAAACAACAAGTTGCAGATTGCAAGTGGACAAGGAAGCCATTGGCTTATCGAGAGTCCAACAATTTTCTCATCTATGTGTAGCCCGCCCTTATCAAATATCTGTCAATTCTATGTTTAAACATATTCACACTACTAGCATTAACACAATCGTTTGGTAGTTTGTTCCATTCATTTATCACCCTCTGTGAGAAAGAGTACTTTCTCATGTCCAACCTACACTGCTCCTTAACAAATGCTGCTTTGTGTCCATTGGTTCTACTGCCTTCTTTAAGTTTGAAGAACATATTCCTATCAACATCCTCATAGCTATTCACTATTGTAAACACTTCTATTTGGTCTCCTCTTAGCCTTCTGGTCTCTAGTGTTGTCAAACTACATTGTAGTATGCGACTTTCTTAACTAAGGTCTCTCAATTCTGGAATAATTTTAGTTGCTCTTCGTTTATTCTTTCTAGCTTGTCTATGTCCTTTTTACGCTATGGCCTCCATGCTTGAATACAATATTCCAAATGTGGTCTAACTATTGCTTTGTACAGGGGTACAATTAGCTGTTTCTCCTTATACATGAGAGTTCTCCTAATTAGCCCTAGAATTTGATTTTTTCATTTCGAAGCAGCAATGCCACATTGCTCTGAAACGTTCGTGTCAGTACTAAATGTTACTCCTAAGTCCTTTTCTTGTGTGGTTCTGCCTAGTACAGCATCCCCCATTTTATAGTCTTCGTCCATGTTTCCATGTCCTATGTGTATACATTTACACTTCCCAAAATTGAATAACATTTGCCATTTTTCTGACCATTTAACTAATTTATCTAGATCATCCTGTAAACTTTGTTTATCTGTACCATTAGTAACCTTTCTGAATACTTTTGTGTCATCTGCAAATTTGAGTACTTTGCTAGATATGTCATCTTCCAAATCATTTATATATATATATTAAAAACAGTATAGGGCCTAATACTGATCCCTGTGGTACTCATGGACTCAAAACAGGTTTCCAGTTTGAAATCTAGGATTACTCTGTCTTCTTTGTGTAAGCCACTTTTCTATCCAGTTGATTACATCATTACCTATACCATGGGCTTTTTGTTTAAGTAACAATCTTTGATGTGGCACTTTATCAAAAGCTTTCTGAAAATCTAAGTAGACAACATTCACTGGTGACCCGTCATCTACCGACTTTGTAATTTCTTCCAAAAAAAACACAAGAGATTGGTTAGACATGACCTTGCTTTTAGGAACCCATGTTCAGATGTATTTATTAATTTTTGTTTTACAAGGAATTCCACCATTTGGTCTCTAATTAATGTTTCGAGTAATTTACATACAACTGATGTTAAACTCACTGGTCTATGATTTTCTGGCTTGTTCCTCGATCCCTTCTTAAATAGCGGCGTAATGTTTGTTTCTTTCCATTCTGAAGGAACTATTCCTTCTTCTAGTGACAAGTTAAAACATTTTTCAAGTGGTGTACTAATTTGCTCAACAATTTCCTTAAGCAGTTTTGGTGGTATCCCATAAACTCCATGTGATTTATTATCTTTCATATTCTTAACTTTCTTTGCTATCATTTCAGGAGTTACAAATAACTGCCCTAAATGTTCTGATTTATTGCCCTCAAATTTAGTAAATGGAACTGGAAGTGAGCTGATATCTTCTGTGGTAAAAACTGAGCTGAAATACTCATTCGGGATCTCTGCCATTTTAAACCCTTCTGAAATTGTTTTTCTCCTGTTTTTTCCAGTGGTCCGACCTTATCTCGAACTTTCTGTTTACTCCTTACATAAGCATAGCAAATTTTGCAGTAATTTTTTATATTACCTGCCAATTTTTTGTTCAAAGGTTATTTTATACTTTCTAATTTCAGTTGTAGCTAGGTTAAGTGCCTCTTTATAATTTGCATAGTCTTCATTCTTTCTGGTACGCCTATAAATCCTCCACATAGTTTGCTTAAACACTATTTATCTAACAGCTTCTTTTCACAAGTGTTTCTTTCTAGACCGTTTCCTTGTTTTTTAAGGGAACAAATTTATCGATGATACTCTCAATTTCATATATTAGAATATTCCAACATTCAATTGCGGTCTTATTCATCAGCATGTTATTCCAATTTAGCTTTGCTAAGTATTTTCTCATATCTTTATATTTACCTTTGTGGATGTTTCTCCTATGCGTTTTTTATTTTTACTTTCTGATTTTACATTGATGTCTAAATGTGTTTGATTGTGGTCACTGTTACCCAATGGTTCATGTATATTTACATTGTCCAATAATTCTTTTTGTGATGATAACACTATATCTAATACATTTTCTCCCCTGATTGGTTCTAGCACGTGCTGAGTAAGGAAGCTCTCCTGAATTAAAAATATAAATTGTTGGTCCTCACCCCCTGTACTCTCTAGAGATTTTCATTGTATGTGTCCAAGGTTAAAATATCCCATTATGATATATTCCCCTTTACTAACTTCCTTTATAACATTTTATATTTTTGTATTATCCTCTTCGTTTATGTTTGGACTTCGTTAAACTAATTCAAAGTTAAATTTGAATTTCCTGAAACTATTTTGTACCGAAAAGCTTCATCGAAATCTTCTGCCCTTTCCAATTTTTTTTCATAAGCCTGAATAGATTCTTTAACATATAAAATAACTCCCCCTCCCCTTCTTCCTATTCGATCTCTCGTAAACATTACGTATCCTGTCAATCGTAATTCAGCATCTGTTTTGTCTGTGTTGGCCCATGATTCGGCAATGCCAATTGTGTGAGGGTCAATATTTTCTACCATAATGTTTAATTCGTTTTTCTTATTTACTATGCTCCTTGCATTTAAACACACGCATCTGTAACTTGCTTCATACATGCCTTACGGACACTATGTTATTGGTTTATCTGTACTAGTGGCGTCTTGTCCTGCTTGAGGCATCTCTAAGTAACCCCCCTGCGCTTCTAGTTTAAATAGTGTTTACTACCAAAAATATTTTATATGCTACCCATGCCACTGTCTACTGCTGCTGAGAGTCCATCCGCAAATACTGCTGCCCCCTTTCCACTTATATGAAGCCCGTCCTTCATGTACATATCAGCCCTTCCAACAAAACTTCCCCACAAATCCACAACACCAACTTCCTCTTCCCTACATAGCTTCTCGACTAGCATGTTAATGCAATTATATATATATATATATATATATATATATATATATATATATATATATATATATATATATATATATATATATATATATATATATATATATATATATATATATATATATATATATATATATATATATATATATATATATATATATATATATATATATATATATTACCCCCTCCTTCGTATTACTGGTGAGATATCTGACAGTATTACCTGCTCAACCCGCGTCTGCTTTAGTGTTCTGACCAAATTCCTGTATTTCCTAACTATGGCAGTTGTACCCTCCCTATCTACGTTATTTGTCCCTACGTGTACTAAAACAGATCCACCCTTGACCGAACCCACGATGTTTTCTACCCTCTCAGTTAGTGCCTCTATTTTGGCCCCAGGCAAGCAAACTACCACGTCATCTCCCTTGTTTAAGACTCTGTCGGTCTTCCTAACAATTGAGTCCCCCACAAATACCCTCGCTCTCTTTCTCAACCCCTCTATCACTGCCTCGGAATAGCTCTTCCGATGGATCCCCTCCATCACATTCTGTCCTGCAGCCTTGTCACTTGGTGGCAGACTGTTATCAGGCTCTCTCTCACTCATCAACATGTCACCTTCCCCCCCCCGTCGCCTGGCTAACTTGCGCCCCCGTCGCCTTCCCTCCTGACACTTTCCCTCCAGTCTCCCTCACTCCCATCGCCTTAACTATCGTCTCCTCCTCCTGACTCCTTCGCTACTCTCTCAACCACTCCCCTTTCCTTCGATACATTTGTCTTCCCTCAAATTTCTTTCCTTCTCGTCTCCTTTCGTCCTGTCTCCCTACGTCCCGTCTCCGTACGTCCTGTCTCCCTACGTCCGGTCTCCTTACGTCCTGTCTCCCTACGACCTGTCACCTTACCTCCTCTCAGCCTCCTCCCAGGCTGAGGTGAGCTCTCCCTAGCATCTCTCTCGTCGTCTTCCCCCACTTTATCATCTACTGTCCCCCCCCCCCACCAGAACCACTGGCACAACCCACCTGCTCCCGTCCCACCACTGCCACAACGAGCAGCCTCAGCTGTTCTAACTCCACCTCAAGTTCCTTCATCCTCGTACATCCCCTACACTCAAAATTAAAATTATCCGCCTGAATTTCAGCCCAGGACTTCTCACACCCGGACTTGACGAAGACATATTAAATGCCTGGTGGCCTTTACCTGCCGTTTGCACAGCGCCATCACAAAATTTAGACTTAATCTGATTGTTA